>JAVDOI010000009.1:11086143-11460165 GCA_032191485.1 Leptoclinus maculatus
CCTTGTGTTTTCCTGATGCCCGGCTGCTTTGTGTGGAGCAGCTGGTTTGGAACTGAATTCTCTTTTCCCTGTGTACCCTGAGAGCAGGAGACAAACTCTGAAACTACTCAGGTTTCTAAAATTCATTCTGCGTGTTTATTCTCGCATACTTTTGGTGACATGCTGCTGGATAAAAAGAACAGGTAGTAATTATCATCCAAGGTAAATGATCAGTCTAAATAAAATTGAATTTAGCTTGGTACTACTATGTATGTTTATGAGTTGTACATTTTAAAATGTTATGTTAGTCTAAAAAGGTTCTAATGAATCAGATGCACAGTAAAATAAAAGGTTGATGTTGACATCTGATCCCACTGAGAACCCACACCACAGTCTCAAGCAAGTAAAAAAGGAACTACCAGATATTTTTCTCAAGAGTTGGTGGACCAAACAAGAGCTAAAATGCAAATAGCTTTTGGATTTGCATTTTGTGAACACATTAGCCACATAGTATGTCAAACACAGAAAAGTCAGGTTTATTTGTACAATACAAGCCAATATCACAATGGCATTAAGGCCCATATCAATAACTGTTGCTGACTGAGATAAAGGTCTTTAAGAAGATAAAATGGGATTGTTCTAGTTATGAATAATGCTCTAACCACGGGTACACATAAACTATTTATACTATGCCCTGAATACAATGGATGTTTCTAAATCAAAGTACTGTGCCAGGTCACTTTGTAACACATGGCCAACCAACACTGACAAATTTTACAGCACGCACGTACACACATAAACAACAGCATTCCTTTGTCTGACGCATAGCTCTGTCATTCTCAGAAATCCAAAGCCATCCCAAGGACTTTAACTGTCCTCGCTCATCATGGCATGAAGAGGAGAGCATGTCCTGACATCACACACACACACACACACACACACACACAGAAATATATAATATAAACACACACTTATATACAGCTTATACAAGGGACGGCATTGTAAGAAAGTTGAATTGAATAAATGTGTGAATGGACAAACAAGTTGTTTAGCGGTAATAAAAACAAATATGTAAAGATAGTTATCGTTGAATGCTGATGGAGTGTGTGTGTGTGTGTGTGTGTGTGTGTGTGCGTGTGCGTGTGGTCTTGGCAGTATGCCACTAGCAATTTGAATAGACATTGACTGTATATAACTGTCTTCCTCTTGCCATGAAGACCTAGGATAGGTTTACAGACTTTCTCTCTTTCCTATTTTTCTATGTGCTCTTTCATTCATCCCTCTACATTGTACAACTGCTTCAGTTTCTCTTCGTCTCCCGACTCCTTGTTTATTTATGTCTAATTTTCACTCTCTCGCTCCTCGTGTCTCTTTTTTGTCGTCTTCCTTTTTCCTGCTCCCTTTTCTTATTCTCTCCATCTCTCTTTTTTTTCATTTCCTCTCAGTTATTTGACTCTGTGTTTTCTCTCTCCATTTCACTGAATTAAACAAAAATGCATAAGGGCAATGGACCTAGTTACTAGTCACTGAAGTGTAAATGTATAAGACACACTCATACACATTAGCTGGAAGGTGTAAAACACTATCATGGTAGAGGAATAGAGGGAATGTTATATTTAGCATCTCCCGGTGTGAGTGTGTTATATTATCTCTATGGGGATTCACTCACAGACTGTGTGGTTCCTCTGTTACGCGCTGATGCAAACGCATTAATTAGGGGGAGCTTCTCTCCCTCTCTCTCGCTGTCTTTGGTGCTGTATTATTTGTTCTTTCCCAATATGCAATCAGGAGAAGAGGAGAGGCGAGGAGAGGAGAGGAGGTTTATTTTTAGTTTTTTCAGCATGTTGTTTGGCTGTAAGAAAGGACAGCATGGCTCCAACCTCGGATTAGAGACACCTACAGTGACACACACACACACACACACACACAAGCTCACAAGCACTATTTAGTCACACATCGGCAGGTAAAACCTGGTGTCCGTGCACTTAAAAGCTGCAAGAATGCTGTAGAATTTGAAGAACTGGTCCTCACTTACTCCTCATATCAACAGAAAATTTGAACCGTTCACAAGTTATACTGAAATAAGTATTTTCTATATTATATTGGAGCTATTATATATCTACAAAGCAGATTAAACTGTAATAGTCAAATCCACCGACATTCACTGACCTTGTTATTATCTGACTACTCTGATAACTATTGCATCAGTGTTATTTAGGTGTATATGTGTTTGTGTGTGTGCGTGTGTGTTCTCTCCGACCTCGTTCTCTCAGGTTGCGAAACAGTTTGGAGGATCCTCTCCATACAGGGGGAGTTTCTGTCAAAATCTTCTCTAGCTCCTGGTTCAAAAACACACAAATTACAAGTGAGTTGCCTGACATACATCATACAACCACAGACCTTCGCCTTCATACTTCAAACCATGAGATTCACAAAGACAGAAACAGAGAGAGTGAGGGTATCATGCCATGAAAAGAGGGAAAGGATTCACAACAAAACCACCCATCTTGACTTGTATTCTAGTATTGTATAGAACAAGTTATTTTTCTTGCCATCAAGTGAAAAGTGTAAAAGTGTATTGAAAATATATGAAGTTGTAGGTGGAGTGCCATTTTCAATTTCTTTTTTTTAACACAACATGAGCTGTGCACTTCCATTGCTTGTAAATTGGTAACCTCTGTAGTACTGCAGAGAGCAGTAATGCAAATGTGTACTGCATGCATGAAAACACTTTCCACTGATAAACTGGTGAAGGTGGGGAATAAGAAGACTGCTAGTTGATGTGAACATGGATGTAAAAGCATGCAGGATTTAAAATATGTAACAATGTTTTTCTGTTCGTTGCACCTCATCGTGTGATAAACACGATACCTTTGGTAAAAAAACAAAACACTGAATGTAAACCAAACTGTTCACAAGAAAACTCCACAGGGTACCTTTAAGATTGTATTAAGATTCAACACTGATAAATAGTGATAACGCTGATTTCCTGTATTTATACAGCCAATGGCAACACCTTAACATACCGTTAATAAATTTGACTACAGTCAGCACCAATGACAAAAAAACAAAGTTGTGTTATTATGAAATAAAAGCACCTGATGTGTGCCAAATGAATGGTTCAGAGGTTGTACAGTAAATGTTATTCATTTAAAATCAAAATTCTAACAAAATAAAGTGTTCAAAGAGAGAAGGGATCTGGGTGCTCTGGAGACACACTGTAAACACCTGGACGGCTCTGTATAGTTTACCTCTACATACTGTCTTCTCTATTTATCAGTCTTAAGTTAATTGCAGTGTGGAGGCCACTAAAATCTGCCTTCACCTGTTTTTTTCTTTACATATAGTGACAATGAAACTGATAATAATGTGCAATCGTGCATTAATGCTACTGTACACGTAGAACCTTCTACATTTACATTGGAAAAAAAAAATCGTGATTTTAACTTTGCGGAGTCTGCAACAGATGTAACATGCAACATATGCCTGCAACAGCAGAGGAAAGAAGCATTAAGAGTGTGTCTCCCACCTGTTTGACCAGGGACCTCCAGGGCCTCTTGTCTGCCAGGGAACCAGACAAAAGAGGAGAGAAGAAGAAGGGAAAGAGGAGAAGAGAGTTTGGGTGGGCTTGGTCAGATAACATCTGTATGATCTAGAAATGGGTCTTAATGTGCCGAGTACAGTCAGAAAACACACACACCAACACACACAGACACACTCACTGTATATACACTGTCATCATCACGGGCCCATTTGTACCGTCTAAAGTGCCCCGTGCTTGTCTTTGTAGTATGTGGAATGTCCCCGTAAAAGCACATACTACTTTTGTTCTGTTTTATACAACAAAGTTCATCTAATTCAACTTCAAAGGGGGCATTAGAGGATGTCGGCTGCTGAGAGGGTATGTGCGGCTGTATCGTATGTCAGTGAGCCAGGGCTGATGTAAACACACACATACAGGTGCACAGTTTGCACGCAATACAATCGCATACCAGCTGAAGTACGGAATTGCTATTTTGGTGTTCGTGATTTCCTCAACTTGTACGGGTCCTTTTGAAACCAGTTGTCATAAAGTAAAAAATAAGTTAAGTGTCTGGTTTAGATATTTACTGGTTAAGAGAAAAGGTAAATACGAGCAACTGGAATGTTGAGAAGTCGAGTGTGTCTGTGTATGTGTGTGTGTCTGACTAACATTAACCACAGACTAAACAATAGCTGTAAAGCCATCTGCTTTGAGGCTGTCTGGCCGGGACTAATCTGTTACGACTGGCAGCAGGCTGACAGAAACAGCAAAGACATGCTTAAAACACAGTTAAGTGTTTTAAAACTTGGATTCAATAAAAAAAAAACAATAGTTAGGACACTGAGATCCATATTGGGACATCAATTTTAGATCAGAGATGGCCATCTACAAACACGTATAATTTGGATGGTTATCAAAAGCACATTTTAAATAAAATAAAGCCTTCTACAAATACTAAAATATAACCAAAATGTTATATTTGGAGCCAACCAACACATACAGTATGCTCAGTAAAATGGATGTTGTAAGATGGTGAATGGAGTCTGTAATTGTAGGTAAAGGGAAATTGAATGCATGATGTCAGATGTAAATGTAATCCATCAAAATCTTGATACAGTCCAGATATAAGCCACATGTTAGGGTACAGGTGAAAATGGGACCAAGGTCATAAAAATAACTGTATAACTACGTCAATGTGAAATGGCTCGGATGCAATTAGAGAATGTAATTTCTCTCAAAGTAACACTCGAGATGTTTTCTGACTGAGGTTTAAAGAGACTTTGGGCCAGGAGAGCGTGGTGTCTACACAGTATACGAACAGCGAACATACTTCTGGGTTCGCTCATGGTGACCGACTCGATGAAGTTCTGTGGAGTCATGTAGAGCTGCCCGTCATAGTCCACCGAGCTGAACATGCGGAAGCGATACTCATGGGACGACATGTACACGTCTCCCTCCTCAAAGTCAAACGGGCGTTCCTGCAGACATAAAAACAGAAGGTAAAACAAAATATTACTGTTGTTGACTGTGTTTCCCTCTTTTGTCTGTTTTATTTTTTGTTTTGTTTTTTTTATCAAAAGAGAAAAGACATTACTGGAAATATGAACATCATAGTTACTGATGTGAAAAGTGTAGGGCATAATAAAGATACATATAAAAACCTATTTCTACTATTTACCAGCACATTTAAATAATCCGCACAGTGATAGGTGTTGATGTGCCCCAATGATTATAGTTTGAAAGTGACTTCCCATCTGTGAAGAGAAAAGTCTCTGGTCTCTCACACAGACAGCAGAATACAAACTGTACGTGCCTCTTCACTGCTTTTGAACCTCTATAATGAGGAGATCCATCTATTCTTGGCATCGACTTTCTCCATTTAGCTCTCTGAGATTATAAACAGTCAGCACCTCTGGCGCAGTACAATAACACACACACACACACACACAAATACTTTGTCACTACTTTCTACTTGATTAGCATCTCTCTCACTCTCTCTCTGTGAGGAGCCAGAGCTTCAACTTGATTAGCTGCAGCATAGGAGAGCTGCTACGCCAACAGATTGTGCTGCAGGAAGCTGCGTAATTAGCAGAGAGGTTTCCAAAATTAAACCTGGCTGGCCACAGGGCCCAGCACTCCCAGGTTCCTGCTCAGCTCAGCTAATATGCTAATGAGCACACAGATTCATTCATAAAGCTTTGATGCTCCCTTCACCGAGGGGGCTTTTGAAGGCATGAATAGGAGATGAGCGCTCGGCTTCATAGGAATGCAGTGTAATCAAGTGCATGAGCCCAGACGCCCATGGCCCTGGCTCTCACTAATGAATGAAGTTTATGAAGTTCTGTAAAGGCAGCTAGGTTCACATGCCACGCTGCACAAAATTATGTTAAAAGTAATGCAAAAAAAGTATTAATTGGGGGCAGGAAACAATTATTAAAATAATTAAATGACAACTATTTTGAATGACAGTGTGGTACACTGTGTTCTTGTGTAGTTATTATGTCATGTCGCCTAGTTTTGTTCTCCAGACTGCATAGCAGATGCTCCAGGTGTTTCTCCCTCAGGCAACCCAGTGTCCTCCATTCACAGCAGCAGCTTTTAGCAAATTTCCTCTTTTTCTCAGAGCTAAACTGTCCGAACCCTCCTAGTTTAATTGTTTAATTTCAGTCAAATCAAAGTACAATCTAGCCAGCTAAGGTCCCAGCTCTTGAGTCTGACCTGTCAGAAATCCTTAACACTGTTTGTCAGCTCCGTTTCTTAAACAGTAGGCATCATACAAATACAATTAGCAAGTAGTTCTCTTTTGTGATACAACAAGTCTGATGCTGAACTGAGTGTAGATCAATGCCACGAGATTTTCCAGCAGTGTGTTGCTGTTTCTTCAACTCCTGGTTCACTCTGCCTCTGAGACTAATAGTATCCAAGCTACGTGGCTTTTCCATATGTTGAGATTTCCAACAGGTCCTATATGTCCTTCTGAGTCAGGCAGCAGCATCCGGGTCTGAAAAGTGAAGCCAATGCAGAAGTGCCTTAAACTTGCATTCTCTCTCATGGCCACCAGGGCGCGAGTTCTCTGGTCGCAAAAAGAAGTCTATGAGAAAATGACTCTACTTCTCACTTGATTTATTACCTCAGTAAACATTGTAAACATGACTTTAAGGTCTCAATCGCTAGTTTCAAGTCTTCTTCAAAACAGCATGATGTTCATTTGGTAAATGATGGTCCCAATTAGAGTAAAATAGACCATAAAGTAGGGTATGCTTCAGTGCGTGGCTACCTTGTGATTGACAGGTTGTTACCATGGTGTTGTCCGGTCTGGGAGTTGTCAGTGTGTTCGTCCTTTAACTTTAACCCTTTCACAGTGTGAAAGATCATTGTAACATTATGGTCGCCTAAGAATGTCTTATTCTGCGTTCGGTTGTACTTAACTCCACCCTCTCAAGTCACTGCTGGTTGCAAAAATGCCAAACTAAAGGCTTCAAAATGGCAGTCCACAAACCAATGGATGACATCAAGGTGACTATGTTTACTTCTTATATAAATAAAGTTTTTTCATCGCTCACTGGCAGGTCACTGAACATTATAACTGGCAACTTTATTTTGTTTGTTTACCACTTCTGAAATCTATGTAGATCACATAAGAATTGTAAAAACTGAGTCAGTGGTTCCAGAAATATGGAATATATCATGTAACATTAACCCCTGACTATATTTGATTTAGAAAGTGATTTTTGAAAATAGTATTTCTTAATATAAGGAAAACCTATCTTCCATGGGGGCGGGTGGCCTGAATTTTTACATGCCACAGCCAACAGTTACCCTGCAGGTGGCAAGTGCTAATTTTGAGCCATTGTCTCCTCATACGATTCTCTAGTGTCCAGACTGCCAATCACACAACCAGCCACAAGTCACTGTATGCCAATGATTCAAAATCCAGACATGATTCTTTTCTGAGGAAGTTTGGTCGTGTCCATCTCAGGCTTCTGCTCCCCAGAGCAAGCAGATCTAGCTAGTAAGTCGCCCAATTGCAGGTCTCTGGAGACTCAACTGACCCACTCTTGGTTTTTTGGATGGTTTTTCTTGTTTCCTTACAGAATCTCAGCCTTGTTTTCAAGCATGTAAGAACTTGTGTTTCCCTGAAGCTTTGTTCTCCTTCCCTGCAGGTGAGTTCTCACAATTTCTTTCAGCCTTATCCTTCAGAATCCGCGTAGGCTACCTTTACTTACTGAGCAACAGAAGGCTGCGTTTCCCTTTTCCCACAGGAGCTATCCTGTTCCCAAGTTGGATGGCTATCAAGACACCATATTCTCCAGTCAGGTATCCTGTCTGTCTTCCTATAGTCTCTCCTGCTTCTAAACTGGCTACCCCTCTTTCATCCCAGTGTCCTTACAGGCAACTCTTATATCCCTGGCAGTTTCAGAAGACCTAACCTTATAACCTATACTTTACATTATTGATTTAATTTACCATAAGTTCTAGATTGATTTACTACCCTCCAATAAACCACTGGTGTCTGTTTATTTCAATAGGCCTACAGAAAGAAGCTGTTATTTGAATGTGTGAGATAAAAATGTAATTAACGTTGCATATCTTCTAAAATTAAGTTATGTGGTATCAAATGAATCAGCTTGTAGCTTGTATGTGCTCATACAGGTAAATACAGGCATCAGATCAGACTTTGTATTGGCAGCCAGACACCCAATATCAAAGGACTTGGATCACGACTGGCCCCAAAAGATCGTGATCCGGACATCACTACTGATCATAAAGCAGCTGATGCGTACATCAACAAATCTGGTGTCACAGTTAAGATAGTCTTTATGACATATATGTATTCGATCAGTGATGTAAATGTGCTCTGAATATAATGAGTATTTCGTTGTCTCTGTGATGTTTCAATTACAAACTACTCGGATTCTCTTCCAGCTAAATATGATGCACCACTTTTACTATAATCATTTTATTATGTCACAATTATATCATCTTTAACTTGAAATAACTAATGACAAAAACAGAAGTTTACCTCAGTGAATTATAAGCCAAAAAATAGTGAAGATGTACCCCACTGATCCTACCGTCTAACCTAAATTTACTAAAATTTTATTTTATTCTATATTTTATATGTGGTATATTTTATCCCTATATATATTAACTGCACTTGCACTATTTTATGTCTTAGATTGTCATATTTATTTAAAAACATGTTTACATGTTATGTGATTAGTTAATGTAACATCAATAACATAATAATATAAACTTCTGAAAAGCTTGTAATTTTAACATGTATTTTGCTAATAAAAGTAGTCAATTTAACACGAAACTTGTAATGGGGTCTTTTAAATTTTGTGGTATTGATATGCCAGAATGTAGCGTGGCCTTAGGGGGGGGTGGGGGGGGGGGGGAATTAAAGGGAACCAACAACGCCACCTGGGGACTTACACCCCGGGAAATATAACTTAACGACCCTAATATATGGTTTAGAATGTATTAAGGGCATACAGATTCATTACCGATATTTGGACAGAGACGTGTTTCGTAAAATGAACATAATATTTATTAAAGGCTTCAATGAAAATCATCACAACTACCAAAACAAAGGAAAAACAGCCAACACATGCAAAACAAAAGCAAAACAAGTAAAATGGAGGCAGCAAAACAAACAAACAAAATAGAGGCAGCAAAATCAATATCAAGGATCTAATGGATCAAAGTACATTTTTTCACCACTGGAAACTGGTTGATTTTATAGTATCTAGCTGTCTGTTCAAGCAACTTAGCATTTAACATTAAACTACAGTAACTACTAAATTAAGCTATTTGAATAATTAGGCCTTGCGGGAAGTATACTACCTACTCAGGGATTTCGTTTGCCTTTTTTTAAAGTGTTACTCTTGAATTTAAAATGTTGCTGTGATCAGTCCATTCACTCAGCTGCCTGGTTGACAGTAACATCCTCAACCTGCTGTCATTTCAGCACCAGCCCTAACGGAGAGCGACATTCCTGCATCTATCTGCGCGCGCACATCGTCCTGTAGCCAAACAGTGAGTAAACTGTTTCCACTGGGCGTGCTGGGAATGAATGACACAGTTTATCCACCCGAGAGGAAAACATATAAACTGCCAGCCACACCATGGCTACAAAACACAAGGAGGCCCGTCTAACTGGGCTGATGTGGGTCTAAGTATAGTGGAAGGAGATGTGAAAACACGAAGCGCTCTTTGCCCTTTCTCCCAGTGGTCGTTTTTACTCCACAGTTCTCCACACCGAGGCCTCTATGTCAACACCGAGGACAACACATATATACTGCTAAACGACCTTTCATGTCGCTACGTGCCACCACAGCCTTATTGTCAGCCTTACAAATCGCAGCTCAACGTCCTACCTTCTCCTTGGCTTCGACAGTCGGGATGGCTGGTAGCAGACCGTTGATGCTGTGATTCCCCATCATCTTTCTGCCTCTGCAGCTCGTCATATCGTTGTAGAAGTAAAGCGCCACGGCGCCTCCCGTTGCCAGACACATCCCGACAGCCAGACACCTCCGTGTCCTTCCTCCTCTGGCCGTCTGACCACCGACTAGCTCGTATCTCGCCGCCGACCAGAGGTTTAGCTTACTGGCCAGCGCTGCCACTCTACGGAAAGCGGCCATTGCTGCTGT
Organism: Leptoclinus maculatus; assembly: GCA_032191485.1. NCBI lineage: Eukaryota > Metazoa > Chordata > Actinopteri > Perciformes > Stichaeidae > Leptoclinus > Leptoclinus maculatus. Next base: position 11,096,302 of record JAVDOI010000009.1, read on the forward strand.
TGTTGCTGCTGCTGCTGCCTGCCGCTGTGCTGGTGAACGATTATAACTTTGCGGGCAGCCGAAAACTATCGCGTTTCCTCGCTTTCATCGCGAGATGTGCGGGCACTGTAGATGCTGTCCCACACAGAGTGGAGAGGATTTGATGCTTCACTAAGTGAGAGTGAGTGATTCATCTGAACCGTGGTCAATTATAAACCAGTCGATGGTAAACAGTGAACTGAAGAGTAATTCATCGACTGGAGATCATATTTCAACCATGCTTTTATTCACTACCAGTGGCGGAAGAAATAGTCTAATTAAACCTATAGGAATTGATTATCACTTTTAAATTAGTCTAATCTTTTATAAATGGCCTATAGAAGTCATGCATTCAATGTTCAGGTGTTTTGCATATATAGCAAAATAACTAGTACGGCTGTCAGAAAAATGTAATGGATTAAAAACTATGGCTACAGCATTTCTATCTCAGATGGGGTATAGAAGTAACCTATAAAGTATCATACACTTTAAATACTCAAGAACCAAAACTTGTATTTGTGTAAATGTAGTTTACACCACTGGTAAGGCTACTCCGCCAAACTGACTGCATATAAAACGTAGCAAATCACATTAAAAAACAGTCAGAAAAGCACATTTGTTAATAGTCTGTTAGCTAAAAATACCTGTGACAACCTGTGATAACAAGTGAGTCTTGGAATACACTTGAAAGACATCTTGGTTTACACAGAGGAAACTATAAGTGACCAACAATATCCACATTTGTCAATGCTCACTTTTTAATTGAGGGTCAGTGTGGTATCCAATTTCCAGTGGGAAGTTCAGGATCAAAGGAGCCAAAAGAGCAGATATCAAACGAATATCAAAGATGAACTCTTCATTTAAGTCTTTACATGTGAGACTAATTTTAACCTGATGGGGCTTTTCTTATGACTTTGATGCCGAGAGAATAAAGGAGAGAAGTCGAACACGTGGGCCTGTCACCTGTTCACACATGAAGCATGGATCACTCACAATTTAGCCAAAAGTTGAAAACAGATCAAACAATGACTATCAAAACCTGTTTGTACAAATAAGCCCTTTAAAGGGTTGAATATGTATTAAGCCCTGAATTTGTTCCTTTGATTTCTACTTTGGTCATAATTTAAACAAGATTAGCCTATTATGGTAACTAATAGGCTCCCTAATTGGTTAAAAATGTTTAATAATTATTGCAAAATTACAACCAACCAGTAAGAAAAATCCTCAGAAGTTGAATGCCCACGATTTTTACCTGTAGTTTAACACAATTGACAAAGATTGTATTAAATATTGACTGTGGTATAAAATCTGTCAATCTCGAATATAACAGACCTCTGGGCAGAAATATATTAGCTCATGCACCCTCATTTGATAACTTTTGCACAATAAAGGACAAAGCCTTTGTTGTGGTTAATTTTTGAACCCCAGGCCTGCTGGGGACATAAAAGTGGTGAGATCTCAAATGCTCATGCATGTTCTAAGTGGCATGTAGAATAAATAAAGAGTCTACGTTTTGGGACCTTCTGAATCTGTCTCTCAAGGACCCCTGGAGTTCCCTAGACCCATGTTTGGACCACTTGCATTAATAACCTCAAGGCTACTTATTCAGTTATTTCATTATCCAGGCATTCGATTAGGTTGTAATTTATTTGTGTGTGTGTGTGTGTGTGTGTGTGTTAGTGTGTGGGTGAGGGGGGATAACCCTGGGGGCCTCCTCATCCTCTATGACTGCTATGGTGGCTATGGTTGGCTTCACTCTCTGTCCAAAGCATGCCACAAACCAACAGGACCGTAAACCAACATAAAATATATTCTAAAGCAAACCATGTTACCCTGGGAACTGTTTACATGCTCCTTGTAATCATGAGTGGAAATGTGGCACTGTAGTTGACACCTTCATCGTGGCCAGGTCGATATCCAATGCATCAGGATCTGATCAGCCTGTGGCGATTCCGATCGATCTTGTCCCCTCTGAAAAAAAAAGAAGTTCCCTTTTCTACTGGTCATAAATAATAATGAAGCGAGGGAAAGAGGGAGGAGGAAGCACGCCACACGCATAGATGCCCACTCCGTTTAGCCGTCTGTCTTACACACATGCACACAACCACATCCACGACATAATATACTGTATATAAAAAGATGAGCGCAACAGTAAAACAATTAAAAAGGGTGCCACAATCCCTCTTTCTTCCGGTCATGCATGGAGAAATCGACACAGTACAAAATGACCGGCGTATAGCGCGCACACAAAACACCTCTGCACCTTCAACTCATTTATCAACGCAATTCCCAACGGAGGGGGCAGCTGTGTGTGAGTGTGTGTTTTGTGTGCACGAGCGCGTGTCTGTATAGCTGCCAAAATCAATGCCGTATAGGCAGGAACATGGGCCCCTGTGCCCCTGCTTTGGTTTGACCCCGAGCAAAATCCCACATTTGATTAATACAAATGTATCTTCAGATTTTACATTCGTCTGATTCAAAGTGCCCAATCTAAAAATTCACGAATGTCTGCAATCTGTTTTTGTTCAGCAAAAAAAGACGTTGAATTGAAGATATTTTGTCTGCAATGATTTCCAGTGGAGGTGACCAGTAGTATAACAGTTTGTTACACAAATATATGGCCAATAGAATGAGTTCAAAGTTATGATTAATAAAAAGATGTATATGCATAAAATAATTCGTTCATTTACATAACGAATTAACTGCTCCTGAAGCTCTTCAAGTGTCAAGTGTCGGGGTATTATCTAAGCTCGCAGTTCAAACAGGTATATTCCCCTCTTCTGGTTGTTATTGCCTGATCCCCTTACAAGATCCCTGCACTTTGAAGCCTCTGTGTCTTTGATTCGTCTTTTAAGACCACAATTAAGGATATATGGGCTCCTGCGCTGTTCAAAGCCCATGTGGAAAGATCAATGAAGGGATTGACAGTCAAGTGATGTCGTTTGCACAGGTGTGTGTGGGTGCGTGTGTATGTTTGTGTCTGTGCGGGCGCTGTTAACGTGAGGCTGGGTTACATAAAACGAGAGGGGGCAATAAATCAACAGCCGAGTGCGAAAATTACGCAAATGGGGGCTTTCCTCTCTCTCTAGCCGCACCTGAGTAATTTCGTTAAGGAGGCGTGGGGCTGTAAAGCGTTTAGGGTAATGGCAATATCACTTTCATGCTGTTTGACACACACACACACACACACACACACACACACACACACACACACACACACACACACACACACACACACGCACGCACGCACACACACACACACACACACACACACACACACACACATACTCCTCCTCTCTATGTCCATTTCACACACAAGTCGCTGCTGAGATGCGCACTCCCCTCTCACTGGCCACTGCTGAAGTGCCCATGAGCAATTTTACATAGTGTCTAAATGAGCTTCAGTGAAGTCGTTGTGTTGCTGCAAGGGGAAGCGAGGGGGGGGGGGGGGTGTCCCTGCGCTCTCTGCACCGAAACTGAACATCAAAGGTGAGACAGGAGAACGACGAGTAGAGCGATGATGGGGCACCGTTTCAAACGGGAACCTATAAGCCATAAAGGGAGGAGATCGGGGCACATTTGCATAAAAAGGCAACTCGGGGTGAATTTCGCAAGGGAGAACTGCGTGATATGCTGTAGATGTTAAGTGCAGCGTGCTGGTCTCACTGCGCAACATGCTGCCGCTGGAGGAGAGAGCGGAGGGTACCGCAGAAATAAAGGGCTGATGTGGATGGACAGAGGGAGAGAGAGAGAGAGAGAGAGAGAGAGAGAGAGAGAGAGAGAGAGAGAGAGAGAGAGAGAGAGAGAGAGAAAACCCTGAAGTGCTCTGGAGCAAAGGGGAGTATCCCGAGGTGAGGAGGATAGAGAGGGAGCGGACAGAGGACTGGAGAAAGGGATAAATAGCAGTTGAAGAGGGGAGAAGAGGGGACACTGACTGCTGCAACCGGCGATATCTGCATACATCAAGATATAGCGCGGGACTTAAATCTTAATTTGATGACTAATTAACGGTTCTGGTGAATGCGCCAAAACGCACACTCATTTCGCACTCATTGGGTATTTTCTCAGCCAGCACGTCCAACTTTTCTTTTTCTTCTCATCACGGGCTGACTCTCGTTCGCTGGTTCGTACCGAGGCTCTCCTCTCTGCTCATCACTTGGATCTCGACTTGGACCCCTCCTGCTGTGATCCGGATCGGCTGTCTTATCTGTGATGGGGGCAGCGGCGGAGGTTGGGAGCTTCGTCAACGGATTTGTGGACAGCTTTGGCCCCGCGGGCGCCGCTCCCGTTGGCTCTCATTTCGTTCTCACGCCAGCTGGGGCAGTGGACTACAACTCGGTGACCGGACTGATGATGGGGGGACAGGGCCAGCAGCAGGAGCACCTGGTGTCCGCGGAAAGGCTGTCCCGGAGCCTGGCGGACCTTAGCTATCTGAAGGGGATTCTGAGGCGGCGGCAGCTCTACTGCAGGACCGGCTTCCACCTGGAGATCCGTCCCGACGGAACCGTGCAGGGCACCAGGAAGGACCACAGCAGATTCGGTACACAGCCCTTCACAAAAAAAACTATTATTATTATGATTATTATGAGTAGGCCTATGATTATTTGTAGTGATAGTATAGTCTGATGTAGAATTTCTGCTATAGGTTCTTTTGTAAGATGCAGCAGACTGACAGGTACCCTTATAGTGGAGGCACTGTAAAACACACACACAGAGAGAGAGAGAGAGAGAGTGAGAGAGAGAGAGAGAGAGAGAGAGAGAGAGAATTAAAACAACAGCCAAAAAGGTTATAATCAAATGCTGATAGGACATGAAGTAGCCCACTGTGATGGCAGCTGCTTCTGCTATAACCCTGAACTGTAGTTTATGCTAACAGTTGATGTTATAATGCATCCAGAGAAACATAATTCATTTCAAGATGAATAAGCTTTCCAAATGGGATATTGCTTTGAGTATTTAATGTTTGCTTTTTCTTTACCACATTTCCTTCTCGAGATTAGATTGGTTTATCTACAGTCATCAAGATAAACGTCTGCAGCTTACTGCAGATCAAAAGTAGACCTCTGAGAGATTTCTTTTAGTGCTGCAGACTGTAGCACTTCTGGCACTTGATTTATTCCATTTGAGACTTGGTCGAACTTCGTGCCAGAGGCCATTCCAGACGCCCAGCCTTGCTTGTCAGAGTCAGCTGGTGTGGATATACATAGAGCTATTTACTGTAATTTTTCTGTACTGAGCGCAGTTGAGTCTTAGTCTCACACTCAATCCATCTTCAGATTTATTAAATTTGTCTTATGCCTCTTACTGTAATTATGTCACAAATACAGATATTGCACAAGAAGCAGTGGAACAAACCTTTGCAGGACTAAAGTCATATTATTGTGCTTATTGTAATCAGGGTCTGACAAGTTAATGTAATGTAAAGTAATGTTTGTGTGCAGGTATTTTGGAGTTCATCAGTCTAGCTGTGGGACTGGTTAGCATCAGAGGGGTGGACAGTAGCCTCTACCTCGCCATGAACAGCAAAGGAGAACTGTATGGATCGGTGAGTACACCCACTATTGACTACGCACTGAACACCAAAGGACTTTACTTGGCCAATTCTCAACATATCCGATTTGTAACCAATTGCCAACAGGTGACATATTTTGCATTGCTATACTCAGATTTCCTTCTGCTTGTCTTTCTTTCTGCAGGAGAAGCTCTCTGCAGAATCCGTTTTTAGGGAGCAATTTGAAGAAAACTGGTACAACACCTACTCATCCAACCTCTACCGGCATGGAGAAAAAGGTGCATTTTACTTTGTTGCTTTGAACAAAGATGGGACGTCTCGGGATGGAACGAGGTCAAGGCGACATCAGAGGTTCACTCACTTTCTACCAAGGCCTGTAGACCCGGATAGAGTACCGGAGTTATACAGGGACATACTGGGCCAGAGCTGAGACTGACGGGGCATTACCATGACCCTGTCAGAGCCAGTCTGAGCTGAAAGGCAACCCAAGTGCACCTAATCCTAAACCCCTTTTTGAGGGACATGGAAAATCCTGTTGATCTGGGGATCATAAAAAGTGCTCCAAATCAACACTCTCCACCAATGGCATGGAGCAAGAAAAGAGACCTTCTATGAACCACACTAGGAGTTTGACTTAACAGCACCAGGGATCTTCTGTGGAAGATGTGAAGGCCCCTTGACAGACGCAGGCATCTGGGCCCCTAATATTGCCCCTTTATTGGTTCTATGCAGAGGCTCCAGTGGCTAAACAGATGACTTTTGGATTTGTTTAAGTTTCCCTGCAAGTCCAAAAATGCATGTTCAAGAGGACAAAAGTGTGGGAACTAATAAGTGAGAATAACAACTGGCTGCTAGTACATTGCTTTTTACTGCTGTGGCTGATAAGTCTTGTCAATTCCACTGTTTTCAGTTAATTTTATTTAAACACTACTGTGGCTGCTAAGTAAATGATTTATTAAAATGCTTAATCCACTGGCTGGTTTACACTAAAATGTAGTTTCATGCACTGGAAATCAGCCATGTCTGTTGTGGGAAACAAATCTGAGAGTTGGGGGAATCACTATTAACGGACAGTCTTCTGGGATGGCTCGGAAGGATTCTCCTTTGAAACTGCTCCAAAGAGAGATGCTGCTCAGAACATATGACTTTTTTACAAAGCCACGAGGAACAAGCAAAGAAGTGCTGATCCAATGGAGTTTTATAAGGACTTGTTCTGTGGTGTACTGTGGCGAACTACTGCGTGTTCTGTTGGAACTCTAGAGATGCTTTCTAGAACCCAGTGAAGGATTTCTGTTGTTCTTCCACTGACTGCGGTCAAACAACGAGCACAGGACCGACAAAGACACCTTTACATACCTGTTGACAGATTGTATTCTTATTTATAAGTTTTTGTTTCCTAGGACATACATATATTTATTTCAATATATTTATTTATTTTGAGAATATATTTTTACAGGTATGAGATGAAATAAAAAAAGATATCAAGAACAAGCCATGAAATTGTTCTTATTTGTTGTGTCATCACAAGTATGAACTGCTGCTTTCCATTCTCTCAGTGTTATTGCATAGGTATATTCATATCAGTTTTTAGACTTTGTGTTGACATGTCGAAAGACCTCGTGTCATATGGGTCAGTGATGAGGAAATCTCTTTACAGTCCAAAATAGAGCACTGTTGCAATATGTCCATTTATCATGTGGACATCTGGGCTTATTATTTGATCTGCTTGTCTGCTTATCTGGAGCTGTTGTTGGACCAACAAGTCCTGGACCTTAAAGCTGGTGTCCAAAATAATAAGAAAATAAAGAGAATGGTCCAAATCGATGCTGCAGAGACGGAGATTTTCTGACTTTAGTCAAGCGCCAAAGACACTGGATCTTAAAAATGTCCATAATGCACCTCTTTTTTAACCCCTCCTTACCTGGTAAACTCCCACAAGTTTCAAACTCCACAACCCCAGCTTGTGTTTAATATCTGTAGTCTCTAGACCCATAGTCAAGTATCTCAAGTGATGTCACTTGGGTAACTTTCTCAGACTTGACAAGGCTCCTCCAGCTCCTCAAGAGCCACAAACGACATAATACGGTTATATACCAGCTCAGTAAACATGCAATACCACTGTAGATCCCCTTTATTATACAGTATATATCCATATAGTATACACAGCATTAACCTGCACATTGCAGACTCTCCATATAATGTTACTGAGATAGGATTGCCGTACTAGCATTTCACATCTTGTTTGTACTGCAACAGCCTGGATTCATGAATAAATAAAGAATGGGTCTGAACATTTCTGTCCAATTCTGGTGACATATGGCTCACTCCTACATTTATTGAGTCGAGGAACTTTCCTTAGCTGTTGCTGACAAGGACTGTGGACCACCAATATCCCTGGATAAAGTTAGATGTTGCTAGTAACTCACAGCTCCTATAATAATAACCAATACGAATAGAGGGCTAGGGTAGCATACTTTGCCTTTTCTCACCATACAATAGCACCAATACTTAAAATACCACCTTTTTGGTACTGTGATCTCATCCTTATAGTAAAGTTTGTTTACGAACCACCATACTGAATGAACAAAAAAAACATTAGCCTTCAAATTCCTTCATGATCAGGAATTCAAAGTTATGTGACAATAAAACTTTGAATTCTAGATCAAACTGTCCCTTAAATAATTTTAGTGAGAGACAAAATTACCAATAAAAGCCTGGTTTTACTGAATTATTTCAAGAATTAAAAAAAAAGTTGGTTTAATGTATTTTTGTTTTTCTAAATTGTTCTTGTGACTATGTTTTCAGTGTTATCATTGGGAATCTTCAGATATATATTTTAACTGACTGACTGTAAGAATGTCTCACACAAACACAGGAAGGAGAAAGAGAGACTTTGGAAAATAAAGATTGAGGGAGAGGTGACACATAGTTAAGAGTATGCTCCAACTGAAAGAGATATGATGGCAGTAATGGGAAAGGTGGAGAAAAATAACATGAAGTCATCAATGTAAAGAGACAGCACGCGCTTCCTCTGACAGACACTGCAATTAGACAAGTGACTGGCAGGCCGAGTGCACTACACTCTTTCATCCTCCCCTTCACCATCCCTTTATCTCTCTCTTAACCCGCCTGTCCCCGGTGAGTCACCCCTTCTTCTTATGACACCCGAGACTGAATTGACCAGATGTCACTCTAGCATAGGTGAGAGTAAGACAGCTACGGAGACAGAAAGATGGGTGCTAGAGTTAGGAAATGATTAAGGCAGAAAAAAATACTACAGTATGAGAAGCAAGAGGGATAATTGTTTTTCAGCCTGCTGAAGGCAGCTCTGTGTTTAGTAGAAAAACAACAGTTGAAAACAATCTTACCTCAAGGTCCAGTAAGCAGTTTTTGATAATTTGATGATAATTTGATGATAATTCAGTCATGTCTAGATGGCAGCCTCCGATTTGCTAAACTCTGGGGAGATGGTTGAGGTTAGACATTGACCTTGAATGGTTAAGTTTAGGAAGGTCGTCAGCTACGGTTACCATCTAGACACAACAGATAAAATGGAAAGAAACATCCAGAATTCACTAAACCTTCCCCCTTACAGTGATAGTCCAATCACAGCTTAGCAACTGCAACTAGGTCTGTCAAGCTTTGGATTTCTCCATGTTGAAGTATGCATGGGGCTGTTGTAAGAGCAATAGCAATATGTTGACTTCCAAAACCAAGAAGAATATTATTAGTTAAGTACATTTTCTTACAAGTTACATTAGTAAAAGCCCCATTCAGGAATGGGACATGGGACTGTGTATTATTTACTCAATAGTATTAAGTTTGCCAAACACATGCTGTCGTTCTCATTCTCAAAGCCCTTTCTACTGCAACGCTGAAAGTGACTCTTTACTTCTTTAAACTTAGCATGCAAACAAGGCTATGTCAGATACTCCACCGTATGGGCCAACAAGCCCTTTGTAGTAGAAAAACAATGCTGCTACTACTAATGTGAGGAATTAAGAACCCATTGTTTGAAAAAACAACTAAGAATTTAGAGGGATATATCTGTCTCAAGCGTCACTGTAAACTCTATATGTGCTTTGCGAGAACTGAAAGCTGTAGCTAAGGCGTTAAATCCTTAACTACATGGAAAAGACAATTCTCTGACAACTGTGCAAACTCCATCTGCTGATGATAATCTTGTGGTATGATCAAAAGTTGCAGAACTAAAGCTACTAAATGGGGCTTGTTTTGTCAATGTCTGTGTGTGTGTCTATTTGTCAGTGCGTTCGTTTGTAGGTATTCTGATAATTCAAGTGTAATCAGATTAAGGTAAAGCGGAGTGAAACTGGAGTCAGCATAATTTAGTTACCAGAGCTCAGTAACTTGTCAACCTTTCGTATTACCTTGGCGCACTAGAATTACCTGGGGACCATGCGTGATGTAGGAATCTACCCCCACGAAATGTGAAGTAACCTTTGTTCTACTTTGCACAGGCTAAGTGCTCTAACAGGCTTTATGGGGTTATGTGAGTGAAGTACAATGCTTGGACCCCCTACTGTGACACCCAAAGGACCCCTGCGTACTGAGGATCGGAGCGAAACAAAGACTGACCTCACAGAGTACTGAAGCAGATCTCGGTGTTACCTGTCAGCCTGTACCCTTCAACATCTGGCCTATGTTTGCCTGACACTGGGGAAACACCAGCTCTGTCAGATTTGTCTCAAATTGTTTTATGTCTCGAGCTGCATTTCACATCAAGGAGATATTGCCAGGTCGGTGCCAGCATAAAAGCTCATCAGCTCGGCAACATGTTTCAGATAAGATTACAGGGTGCTGCGGTTTACATCTGCCCAGTTGTGCAGGCAGGAGCATGGCTACATTGTGTCTAGTTAAGACACGGGTCAGCGTGTGTATAATCCTCTGATAAGGGCATACAGTGTAGGATGAGCCGGAGAGAACATCAGACAGACAGCCCCTGAGTACCAGCATGCGTAGACTGACTGAGAGTGTATGTCAGACACACACACACACACACACACACACACACACACACACACACACACACACACACACACACACACACACACACACACACACACACACACACACACACACACACACACACACACACACACACACACACACACACACACACACACACACACACACACACACACACACACAGAGATCTTAAAACCAGGCAAGAGAGTAAGAGAGGTATGACTTGAAAGTGTGTGAGAAACAGGTGGGTTTCTAAGAGGAAGAATTAGAAAAAAAAGCTGCATGTGGGTTCTTAGTGTTGCCGGCCTGTCAGGTCACAATCTTCCTTTGAAGTGTGTGTGTGTGTGTGTGTGTGTATGTGTGTGTGTGTGTGCAGGGAGGGGGAGGCATGTTTATATGAGTCAAAGTGACTGCGTAGATTCATGTCAGTACAACTTCTGTGTGTGTGTATGTGTGTGTGTGTGTGTGTGTGTGATCTGTGAATCTGTGTGAAGGTGAGCCAGGGGTTCTCCTGACTAGAGGGCTGTCTGACTGATGTGTGAAGACTTGTGTGTGCGTGTGTGCGTGTGTTGCTGTATCTCCACCATCCACCCCCTCTCTTCACTCTCTGTCTGTCCTCTGTGGGGTTTTCCATCGACTGGTTAGATCTCCACTTTTGGATCCAGCAGGTAATGGTCCACGAAGAGATAACCAGAGCAAAAAAAGACGAGGGAAAAATATCATCTTCTCTTTTAATAATTTCACCTCTTCGTTGCATCTTGCCTGTTCATTTGATGTCCATTAAAAGGTCCAGAAAAAGTATTAATGTCTCCCAAGATGCAAGAAAATTCTCTCATCTTTAAAGCCTAAATGGTTACTGTATAAAAGCAACAGTAAAGGCCCCTTTAAATTCACTAATATATTCATTGTTGTAAAATGTCATGTCCATTTAAAAACGATTCAAACTATTTGTAGCCACTGTCCCTTTTATGTTCCATAAAGTGTGTGAGTGTTTTTCTCAAATGGCAGGTGTAGAAGTTAGTGATCTCTGCTGGTACCTATACGTCTACACAGGTGTTCTTCCTGCAGTCGTCAACACACACATACACACACACTCACACACACTCACACACACTTAAGACATGCGCGCACAATCTGTCATCACCTCTCTGTGCGTGAGATTAATGGTGCTGTGTGAATGACTCAGCTGTGGTGAATTCAGACAAAAAGAAGAAAAAAAAACTGTGTCCTTTCCAAATTCTTAGACGTATTAGACAGCTATGAACTCATCCAACTTTGGACTAACAAATGACTTAACCTCCTAAACTCTGACGTATCCACCTGTGGCTTCATCTTAAAACCAAATTCACGTTATGCAGCAACACTCTGTTCAAACACACAAAACTTAAACCTCTCTTGAATCGCCTAAAATTTCAACATACAGAATCTTGGAGTTGCACACGACAATATAAATGAGTTCAAATGTGTTAATCGAAACATATCTACAGTACGCGCCCAATGCTTTTGAAGATGATCCATGTGTGTTTTGTTTTAGGAAAGCTCGTGGTCACGAGCGCACTTGAACTTGAAGGGAAGGATCAACTTTAAAAATCCCAATATTGACTGTTGGCACCACATGAACCACACTCTCTTAGTCACATGCTTATATGCCAAACCATCCAACTCGTTTCGGCACACACGCTTTGCAGCAATATAATGTCACATGACTGTAAGATCATTTTTAAAGCTGTGCTAATCAATGTTTTATGTCAACAATGGATCAAATGACACGTGTAGCATGACATATGCCGCTTGTTGTGATGTACCACAGAGTATTATCAACAACTCTGCAGTTCCTGTCAGCTCTACAGAGGTTCTTAGTCCCTTTCAGCTCATCGTTTCGGTTTTACAGTCAGCAACTTTACTGTGTTACAGACGCTTTGTCGTACCCTTCGGTATCTGAGGGCACCGGACTTTCAAGTAACTACAATGTAAACCTGTCTGCGTCATTGTTAGATGCTCAGAGAAAATGCTGGAAACTGATGACTTAGTATAAGGAACACAAAGATGAGGGCAGGTTGATCGGTAAAACACAGAACTATCAACCAGAAGGTCGGTATTTGAGACTGGGTTAGAGTTATTTTGAAGTTAGTGATCTTTCTGATGTGTTTTCTATACTTGTGTTACATGGGTAGTTTTAATTAGTTCACATAGTGGTTTTATGCCCAAACACTATGTTTTTCCTAAACCATAAAAAAAACAGCCGATGCAGGTCACAAAAGCCGGATAGATTCTGTATTTACTACACTGAATTCAAATATTGAAAACTATTAATCTGAATAGCAAAAGCATTGTTTAAGGAAAGGGAATACATTTAGAATAATAGAAAGTACAGCCTGAACAGGGTGAAGAAGTTGTCAAAAACAGTGTTAAATTATCCCAGAGGACACAACAATACACAGTCAAACCACATCAGAGGCTAAAGTAAACCAAGTGCATCTCCAAACCCTCCTGCTGTTTTCTCTCGGTCTGTTTCCAATGAAAGAGTGTTACCTGACATATTGCAGATGAAAGATTCACACCGGTGCACATATTTTCAACCCTGTTATCATCGACAGTTCAGAAGCCGCTGTACGACATGTTGTTGAGCAGAACGCACTGTGCAGATTCCATGTCAAATACCCATCTAACCACTGTCTTCAGCTCATATCCACTAACCACAAATTACAAACAACATGGAATAATATTGGGCAGAGAACGAAAGTTAGTTCTTTCATATCCCTGGATAATGTTGTATTTTCCTTTTATAAACAACTACGTTTATTTCTTAGATAATCATGAAAGTCACATTACTTTTTCTGTTAGTTTACAATGTGTGTTGCAAATAAGATTTTCATTGGCCCTATACGGTCACAAAACAGTGCCAGCACATAAAAAATAATTCCCTTTTAAGTCATGTAAAAATATCAACAGGCCATAATCGGTGGTGCAAGGGTTTTACATGAAATAAGTGTTTGTCTGTAACTGCAAACTGTTTCCATCTTGTAACTTTAATTAATTTAGCTGACTGAATTGTGCTTCTGGGTGAAACAACAAACTCAGTTGAACCTGCAGGTGTTCAGATTGTTTAAAAAAAAAACGTGTTCAGGAAATGCTCTTTGTGACGTTGAACTCAAGCAGAATAACCACTTAAGCTGGCGTAGCTGGACGTCCTCTGGATGGAGAGCGACTTTAAGTTAATTTCCTCTATTTAGTTGTACTGTGTGAAATCTCTGGCCTCTCATTCCTGAATGTCAAATGATTGAGGGAAAGAAAATACATCAAGTAAGAAACATAGCAGCCACACAAGTTTTCTGTATAAGTTATTCAAAATGTGGGAGAATGAGTTCCCACTATAATTGATTACACCAGTTTATATCAAAACAATACTAATAATCTACAGACATGCTTGCAGCTTTCTGAGGCTCCTCTTTGGCACTGCAATGAATTGATCTATATGCTAACATCAGCATGCTAACATCAGCATGCTAACATGCTCACGGTGACAATGTCAACATGCGCCTCAGGTAATGTGTTCACCATATTCAGTATTTTAGTGTAGTGTGTTAGTATGCTAATATCAATTGTCAAACTTGAACAAAGTGTTAAAAAGTGATAATTTGATGTCTATTGCTAACATTTCTGTTTTTGATGATTTTTCTTTTCAAACTCCCTGTCATAAGCTCACTAGAAGTGAAACTGCAACTTGAGAGTGAGTGGAAGTGCAGAGAAAGAGGTACTGGGAACTGCTGGGAGTGAAGAGAAGGGTTTAGAGATGCGACAGCGGACACTTATTCCCCGGTGGTTCACCACCCTTGTAGTGAAAAAATCATTTGTGCGGCTTCACAGCGGACATGTTCGCTCAATGCTATGGATTCACGGACAAATTCACTCTTAAATTCTTAATAGGAGCAGAAACATCCATAAACATGCCAGATGAGGAGGGGTACAGGGAAGGAGAGGGAGATCAGGGAGTGGTCAAATCTGCCGCAGTTTGAAAGATACAGTGAGAGATACAATCGAGTTATGTGTTATATTGTATTTAATGTAATTTAGGTCCCACAACACTTGGAGCATGCCTTGATTTGTTTCAATGAGTTAGGACTAAATGATATTTCACCTTTGAAATGATGATAGCAACACAGATTATAACAAATGAAAGTTATACAAATTCAATGCATTTGCCTTTGTAAACTTGGTGTAGGCACTACACTTATTTGCTTTCTTGCAAAAAATTAGATGGGAAGATCGATACCACTCTTTATGTGTTAAGTGTGATGGTTAGCCTATGCGTAAAGACTGGAAGCAGGGAGGACCAGCTCTGACTCTGTCTAAAGGTCACTAATTATGTCAATATATCATATTTATTTAACAGAAACAGAAATGTAACATGTACAGAGGCAGAAATGTTAAAGACATAATAGATGATTTTATAGGGAGTTCCGTGTACAGTCTGCTGGTTGCCCACCAGAAAGCTTTAGAGGTGCTGGGAGGTGCAATTTTGAACTTTTTCTTAGATGGTTGACCCGCCCTACCAACTGCACAAGAGGCTGTGGGGCAATGTAACAACTTCACACTACTTCTGTATCTGTATCTGAGACACAAAGGTCATAGTCTGCTTAGCCAACTGGAAAAAAAACACTGTAAACCCATGAGGACACGTGCCCATCTGTTGATGGACTTGATCACAATGCCTTTACCACTTGGCCGCCTGTCATAACCCAGCATTTCATATATCATAATAAAGCCAGTGAGATTAGTGTGTCCTTCAGGACTCATCAACAGCATGAAAGCTGCCATATATTTAGGCAGGCCAGCTTGAACCTATACATGTTTTTGATCACTGGAGGAAATCGCAGCCACAAAAAAAGGTATCACAAACAGTATGAAATGGACATATATGATTTAGAAATTACCATATTCTTGAAATAAATTCACACCTTGAGGGGTCACAACCCCCAGGACGCTCCTAAATACTCAGCAGACCCTGAATTCAATAATGACCAAAGCTGTATTTTTATTATCAGCCGTCACGGGTAGTCTAACACCACTCAGCCTCTGGGGGTACACACACACACACACACACACACACACACACACACACACACACACACACACACACACACACACACACACACACACACACACACACAGGGTGGAAGTAATTAAAGCAAGTGGAGCTAAATTGAAGTATATTGAACTCATCTCTCACACGCTCCCGCTCTGTCAATAGATCACTCGCCAAGTGCTATCGACCGCTGCAAAGACTTCCCTCTAACACACCTCTTTGCAGTGTGTGCTTCAATGTGTGTGTGTGTGTGTGTGTGTGTGTGTGTGTGTGTGAGCTAGGAATGAGAGAAACGGACAGAGAGGACAGCAGAATTTAGTTAGAGGGAGAGACATAAAGTGATGCTCTGTCCAGCAGAATTGGCAAAAGCTAATTTTAAGACTGCCCGTCATGCTATAACTCTTCATCCCTCATTTCCCCTTCTCTCTCTCTCTTTTTGTCATATTTTCCTGTCACCTAATCTGCCCTCTCTTCTTTTCCCACCTCACTGTTTTATTCCTATTCTCTAAATCCCTTCATCTCTATCCATCTTGTGGGAGGGGTAATGATTTTAACTAAATGAGAGTCTTGCACTTCCCCTCCCCACTAGATTAGCAGATCAATGGAACAGCGCTTGTGTGTCCATCATGGGGGAGATGCCTGTGTGTGTGTGTGTGTGTGTGTGTGTGTGTGTTTGTTAAGTCCACCATAGACTGTATAGTCATCATAAATACCCGATACCACAGGTGACTCCGCACTGCACCATGGACAAAGCCCCGCAGATGAGAAACAACAAGTAAAAAAATTACGGCAGAGATTTTCCAGAAGCGGTAGGGGAGCAGAAAGCTATGGATTTTTACTGAATAATCGGTTGGAATTCTCCACAAGGTCCTGACATGACAAATGTGTGTCAAATACACCATCAATGGTGGAGGAGAAGAATGCCTCTGCTGCTCTGTTGAAATGCCTTTCCCCTCTGCTTGATGTGAATTCAATTGGAGTTGAATTGATTATCTCCTATTTGTGATCAATCCTAAGTGGGTTTGCATCCAGTGGCTCAGTTCTTCCACTGTGTGTCTGAGCTGCACCTCCTCTCAATGCTTTTGTCTTCCATTTATTCTGTTTGCCCGCCTTCCCCACCCATCTCTCTCTCTATGTGATGCTCGTGATGTGTTTGATATGATTTGAAAGGCTGCATTTTATTGATAATCCAATTTTGGTGAGAGTTGATTTTGATTTAATTCATTTATTCAATGAACAGGTAAATAACCAAACAAAAAAAGAAAGCCAAAATGTTTGGTTAAATAAATCTAAGTCAGCTACAAAAATTAAATGAGATGACATAAGAAGGTTGCTCTGGAAGGATGCATCACTCACATCACCGAAACACAGTCAAAGGAAAAACATTATTTTCAAGTTGGGGCGCATTTGCCATAAAGTTTCTCACATTTCTTTTGGGCTTTTCAGTTACATTTAGTTTCCTAACCCTATAACCATCCCGTATGTACATTTATTGTAGAACGAAGTCATTGTAAAAATGTTAGCGTTAAACATGATCATATAATATTTGAAACCTGCGGCCTGATTTATGTGTGTACAGTCAGTTTTGTGCTTAAACCCTGCATACACGTATTTCTATGCATAAAACATGATTCATCCATTTCTTTTTGTGCTTGAAAATATGATCACATTTAGAACCATGTCGAACCAGGCGCACCAACAAACTCTTAGTGGTAAACAGGTATAATTATGGGCAAAGCTATTCCTAAATTACAGATACACAACCACCAACTCCACCTCCAAAAACCTGTATTTTTGTTTTTATTGGTAAAACAAGGTAATCATTTTGAGTAAATTAATGCCTCTATTTCTCTCCTGCACCACTGAGCACCTGTTGCTTAATATAAGAGATCCAGAGGATCTGTTAATAACATTCAGTTGTTATCAAACAGTGACACATTATAAAGCAAATCTTAAAAAAGTGGTCCTGTGCCTCGCCTCTCCCCATTCTGCAGCATGCTGAACAGGCCACTTAGGGAAGTGTCATATGAGAGTATTTTAATATGTTTAAAGGCGCCACACCATTTCATTAAAACAGCATAATATTGCACAGCAGGGAAATCTTCAGAAGAAGTGCACACCACATCACTTGCGGTCTAACCTCCTTCGCTCGTAATAACCACTGGTACGGCAACCACTGAAATCGTGGAAATGATGTAGAACACAATTTGAAATGCAATACCGTCAGTAACAATCCAGGAACACATCATGTATAATGTCCATAAGTGTGGGACTACCCCAGCTGAGAAATGTTCCCACATGAATGCTCCTGCGATGCTATACAGCATCTAACCTCATTGTCTGTGATGCTTTATTTGTTTTGTTTGCTGCTCTGCATTAAAGGTCCAGTATGTGTAGATCTATTTGTAGAAATGTAAATGTAAATGATAAATATCTAGAAATTGTCTGCATTGTGTACATCAGCTAGCATCCTTTTGCTGGTCCATTTCTACATTTCTTATTGCTGTCAGTAGAATTGATTGGAAGTGATTTGTTTGCACATTTGCATTACCACACTCTGCAAGTACCTAGAGTGTGTATCAGGTCACTTGCATTCTTGCGTGTTAGTAGAGCACAACAAAACAGCAACCTGCTCAATTAAACATTACTCAAAGACCCACTAAAAGTAAAAAACTAAAAACTCACAGGGTGCCTATAAAATCTGAAAATCATTGCAGTTTTAGGGAATGACTCGTTAGACTATTAGTGTTTATTAGAATGGTGTTCATAGCAAACTGATATGCAATTTGATACAATGATACATAGCGTCCTGCAGAGTTCAAACAATCAGTCGGTGCTGTTTAGCCGCACCACTATTTAATATAAATATCAAGCGGCCTTATGGAGCAATGAAACCTGAGAGTATTTGGCACGCAAACACACACATACATACACACCCACACGCACACACACACACACACACACACATACACACACACACACACACACACACACACACACACACACACACACACACACACACACACACACACACACACACACACACACATACACACCAACACACGTCCATGCATGCTGTGTGCAGATTTCCGTTCCATATGGACGGCCTATCAAAGCATGGTGGTTTCCTCCTGTTAGTGTGACAGCTCTTAAGCCTCACACATGAAAGACTGACAGGGAAGTTTTATTACACCTTTTCTCAAAGCAAGAAGTGTATGGATGTGTGTGTGTGTGTGTGTGTGTGGTACTGTGTTCTTAGCTAGTGTAGACAACAGTCAGGCAGAAGAGTTGTCAGATTTTCAGAACAAAACATGGCTTCATAACAACACAGCCTTCGTGGATGCTTTTATCTTTTGCTGTTTTATGAAACATGTAGCTGTCGGTACAAACACGGAGGACTAATCCTTACATACACACAGACAAGGCTCAGCTGGTCTGTTTTTTTGAATATTAAAGCCTCTAAGAGAGTACAGTACATCATATGCTGATGCAACAATGTCATGCCAAAAATATAGAAGTCACACAATTGACTCGGTGGAGATCCTTGAGTAGAATATTTAAAGGGATCATCTCAAGAAATTTTTATAGTGGAGGTGGGAGTCGAATATACGTTTATCCCACTTTTTGTCTGTGATGAAGTCCTTGGAACATAAAGGTGATCTTGGTAGAACCCCCTCGGTTGGATCTATTTGAAAATAGAAATGGGTTCTCAATAGAATATATGGTTATAGCAGTGGCGGGCCGTGCATTTTATACCTGGGCATTCACTGCTGTCCTGCAGCTGAAACACAGCTACGGTTATTATTTGTTTCATGCAAAAATGAAGCCAACACCTACAGATAGAGTGCGTCTCCTCTCTGCTCTGACTGCAGCTGGGACAGCTGCACCAGGCTTCTGTGAGAGTACCCGCCTGTGTGTGCTTTGGGGCGGCGGCGGAGGGGCTCACGGCAGCACCCGCTGCTCGTTCACCACAGTGCAGAACGTACTGCTTTAACGTCAGAAAACTCTCCAATAACACCGGAAAAAGTCGCTAGATTTGTAGCTAGTAGCTTTTGACAAAAAAAGTCGCCCTGAGGGTTTGGAAAGTCGCCAGATTTAGCGAGAAAGTCGCCAAGTTGCCAACACTGGCACCGGCTAAATATGTCCCCAGAGCAACATTGGAGTAACAATGGTTCCTATCACATATTAAACCAAACAAAAATCCATCTTCATAAAAGTTGTACAAATAATAATATATAAACAAGCATCTTAAAGCTACTGCAGATGTACAAACAAAAGCAGTTGACTTACCAGAGCTGCTGTTCACTATTTAGCTGCTGTTCCTCCTTTCTTTGTTAATAAAGAGTTTAATCTCACGGTTGTTCAGTACATCCGTGCGTTTAGTTCCAGTAAGAAGTCCTTCTCGATTCATGGACGCCAGTGAAGACAGTCGAGCCTCCGCAGTTGTATTTTTTGAATAGGTTTTAATGCGTTTGAGGGCTGAAAATGTCCGCTCGACAGAGGCAGCAGATATTGGGATTGTCACCGCCCAACATGTCAGGCTAGCCCACTGACCAATCACGTATGGCTAGGCCAGCTAGCAGGCTCTGGCACGTCAAAGAATACGCCCAACATGTCAAACTAAAGATCTGATTGGTTGAACACTGACAATCAACAATATCGTCCCCATTCACTTAAACTGCACATGGATTCACTTGTGAGTCTGCAGGCCTCGGGCCTCTCTTCTTACCTAGAGAGACAGGGGTGAAATCTGATTGGATAAAAGCTCTACTTAAAACAAGCTGCACTGGAAGCAGAGCAGCTGAGGAAGACAGTAGCTGTGCAATGAGAAAATAAGCTAATGGGAAAAATATTTTTATAAATTATCATACATGTAGTGTATTTAAGAAAAATTATTAAATTATAAAATAGCTATAACTTTGTGATTCTGTTTAGGCCAGCAGAGAAGGCTTTGCAGGCCCTGACGGCCCACCACTGGGTTATAGTCAGCACCTTTACTTCTAAGAGTGTGCAAACTACATTTCATGAGACAAGATGCATCAGGATCTCGCTTCTCACATCTGCTTAACAATTTCTTTGGGGAAAGAAATCATGAAAAGGTGGATTAATAAAAAAAAAAAAACAGCCGAAAAAGGCTGTGAACCCAACTCTGACATATTTTCACCTAAACAGAGCAACATCATCATGAATTTGGAAACATGTTTCTTGCCACCTGGTAAATGTAAGTCTGATAGTCACTCTCAGTCTTTTAGCTCTGTGTTTGGTCTCTACCAACTCCTGAGGGAAATGCTCAACTATATGTTCAACACCGCATTGCCAACAGTATCTGTCTTCATGTTTGGTACTGAGCCGGTAGTGTATAATGTTTGTTTTTAAAGCATTTCAATGAAAACAATGCTGAGGGCAACAGAGTTAATAAACCAATGAAGTTCATTACGCATATTCACCCGATCCCATGTTAATGTGAAAAAATATGAATTAAAGCCTCAGCAAAGAGTTTGAGTAATTTAATTGCGTACTTTGCATGTCACCTTAATGTAAGTACGATAACTTACACGACAGTTAACTACAACAAAAGGAGGATTGCCCTATTAAAACTATAGCGTGCATGTACAATGAAATCACTGGATACACAAGTGAACTATAATGATTATGTTATCACTCAGTGGGCTTGTTCTTACCAGTCACAGCTGCTGTGCGAACACAGACACAAACACGCACACAGGTAGAAGGTATCTGATCATGTCTTATTTTGTGGTTGTGTCACCTCTGCCTCACCGATAATTTCTCTTTAAATGGAGAGAGAGACCTCAACAAAGAAATATATATAGAGAGAGAGGTGCTGCGATGACAGTAGCCATACCTGAGTCATTACGACATGTGGAGGTGACGGACAATATTTTGAAAAGCATCCGTCCTTGTGTGTGTGCAAAATAAATGTCAGCAGAGCTATGGAATGCTTGTCTTATACGTAGGCTACCTCATGAACAAATACAGACAGTAACTATGGCAATAGAGACCTAAGAGCACTGTAAGAATCATGCAAATGCACACACACTAACACACACACACACACACACACACACACACACACACACACACACAAAACCACACACATGTTATCAGAAGATCAGGATATGAGTGATCACTGCCTTTCTAAGCCAGGGAGTTTCCTTTCCTGACTGCGGCTCTATTAAAACAGTGTGTGTGTCGGTGTGTGTGTGTGTGTGTGTGTGTGTGTACTCTTTACCACTTCCAAGCAGCTTTGACCTGCCAGGAGATAAACAACCTCGGCACCTCAGGTTGTTCTTAGATATACACACTCATGAGCGCAGGTAAGCACATGCACTCACACACTCACTCTCTTTCTCTCCAGGGAAGCAGTGTATCATATGTTTGCTCTTCATTGGCGAACCTTGGAAGTGAAAGAAAGCAGTGTGTTTGCTCATCAAGAGCCCCATTCAGTAATTCTGTCACTTGTCGTATCACAATACAAAGCTGTAAATGACACCGTAGATCACATGCTTCAACACTACGACTAAGATGTATGAGGGCAAAGCCTCTGACCTGCCGGCAGCCGAGGCAAAGAGAGTGACAGTTAACAAGCGAACAGTATCATTGAGAAGAAATTTGGTGCACTACTACCGAAATCAATGACATGTAATTATAATGCTAAGCTCATATTCAGGGTATATGAAATGAGTTGTGTACTTTAAGTCATTGAAAGCATAGAAGGGTTTCCAGCTCTGCAAATGGGGGTTTCTTTGATGTAAACAAGGTTGAAGACCCCTGACAAACACTTTTATTCAAAGATATTAGCTAAGGAGAACATACATGTGATTTTAGGCTGTGTAAAATAAATTGACTTGACCTCATAGACTCAAGTCTCAACAACAAGGACTTGAGACTTGACTTATGTGAAACTCCCAAGACTTGAGACTGAAAGACTTGTGTTATTGAGAGGTGAAATCCTAGCACACAACTTGTATATTTAATATTTCATTAATTAGGTGTGACTTGGACATGCTTCTCCAACAGACAAAGCGGTTCTGAATTGAATTACTAGAAACTGGGACTTAAATGTTGTAAAGAAGGTAAAACAAAGTGTCCCATTAATTTCCTCTAAAAAAAAGTGAAGCTCTTCCAGCTACAGTGCAGAAACTATGTACAGCATTGGCCACATCGGTTTGCTCCTCTTTCTATTATCTTGTTCCAGTCTGGTTCTCTAGTCTGGTTCTCTCCTCCAAAGAGGCTGAATCCAGGCCAATCCTGCCCAGCTGTGGAGCATTGAGTCTGGACATGTCAGGACGTGCACATCCCTGAACATTCACAGAACTGGTGATTTATCTGTGTGGGACTTTAGTGTGCTTTAATCGCTGACAAGAACACACACACACACACACACACACACACACACACACACACACACACACACACACACACACACACACACACACACACACACACACACACATGCAGGCACATGCACACAGTGACAGGTGAGGTTTGTATATACAGTGTGTATGTGAGAGAGTAGAGTTCAGTCACTGTGTGCACTTTGTGTCAGTGTGTTTATTCCAGAGTATGTGTGTATTTGTGAGTTTGCAAGAGTGTATGCATAAGTGTATGTGTCCCTATACCGATGCTTGAAGTCAGGTGGGCTGGCACATCTAGGGTCCCCTTTGAAGGTGTGTTCATGTACACACACACATGGAATACACACACACACACACACACACACACACACACACACACACACACACACACTGACCAGCTGTTTCTCTCTTCCATCGCTCTTTGATGTCTACTTTTTCCATCCTACCCACAGTGCATCTCTCTCGCTCTCTCTCTCTCTCACACACACACAAAAACGCACACACACTTTTAAAAACTAATGATAATTGACCTTTTCGCCATATAGTCCTGCTCAGACAGAGAATTAAATAAAAAATGTGGCCAAGAATCTGACATCTAAATAACATAAACAAACAACGTACACTATTCTATTATAACAACACTGCAAAAACAGCCCTATCTTAATAAGTCATTGAGTCTATTATTGAATGTTAAAATCTGCCATTGGGAACAAAAAGTATTTGACCTAAGGGTCACTTGTTACAATGGAAGCGTCACTGGAAACAGTGGAAGTATCACTTTTAGAAATAAGGGTTCCAAACAAGTTCTTCCTGAAGGGCTGAGGTTCTACCCAGAACCATTTGCTTCTGGAGAACCCTTTTTTGGAGAAATGGTTTTCAAGGGTTCTTTGTGATTAAGAACCCTTTTCTTCCACAGAACCCCAAAAAACTGTGAACTATTATTGTTGTGGATTTGCGGGTAGAATGGTTTTAAGGGGCATCTTTGTTTCTATGAGAGTTTTGTCAGTTTTTGTTTGTCAGAATTTTTTCTTGCCGAAATATAAATGTTTAAAATAAAGCCAAATTACTTGAGCTCCCCAAAATAAATACAATACAAATGATGTTTTTTGTAGTGAATCTAAATGTATATACTATAATCAGTGTACTTTTGTCTCAGCGCCATTTTACAATTCTAAAAAAGTCTTTATGAGTTACAGCAAACAAGAAGAATTATTTGTACACACACACACGCACGCACGCACACATCTGTCTGTCTGTCAGTCAGGTATGGTAATTACTGTTTGGATTCAGCCCTCTGCAGTAGGTATGTGTCTGCAGTAAAATGTACAGAACAATGCAGAAATCAACACGCCTTTTCTTTCATAAATGTCACTGCTGTTTTTGCACAGGGACACACTGGCGCTAAAAGAGGGATCAGTTTCACAATCACTCGTACATAATCTATTATGATAAGCACACACACAGACTTTTATGTTCACTCTTTCAATAAGGACTTTGTTGTACATTTCAACACAATACTGGCATTGTGTTTAGCATTGCTGATTTATTCACTCTGATTTCCACGTTGTTGTTTGTTAAACAAATGAATACAGAATATTCTGTACCAACAATACCATGTAGTTTCTGTGAAGCATTGCATTTAAACCCCGGCTGCATGGGAAAAAGTGACTGTGTTGATGGTGGAGCCTCAGATCACCAAAAAAGCTCAGTTTTGAACCAAACATTTTCCCATGTAATCTTCTTCTAACCATCTTCCCTTCACCTTGGAGCCATTAAGACCTTCTAGTGTTACCTGGCTGTGGCCCAGCGGAGCCCCAGAGCCCCAGCCTTTGTCCAGGCTCGGGCAGCAGGTGAATAGGATGCCAATGCGAGGGGCCTCTCAGCCCAGTAACACCTGATACCTGGCTCACACCCCCACAACAACACCCACCCAAACCCTCTAAAGTCCTCACTGGACCCCTAAAACCTCCAACTCCTCCTCCTTTTGTCTGCCTGCCAGCTGGCTTCTTCACTCACAGACACACACCGAGAATGAAGGATGTTATTGTGGACAGTATTGCCAGCTTTGCCCCCCACTGAGAGTATGTTATGTGTATGTTCTCAGTTCTGCCCTGTTTCTTTTTTTTTTAGTCTGTGAGGGCTCTGCCCTGTTGTCTGAGCCTCATATCTGTATGAACTCTGTGTTCACCTTTGAAGTTCTCTATGCATCTCCTCGCCCCCTCCGCCCCGCCCCATCTCTCCTCCACTGCTTTGATTCCCTTTCTTGTTTCTGGGAGTTGGCCGATCCACAGATAATGCCACTCAGTCTCTTCCAGGCTACATGTCTCTGAGAATATCAGCATACATATGAAGAGCGCACGGAAAATGTTCACCTTTTTGTGATTTGTTATTATTTTGTTATTTGGGCATTTACATATGTGAGTATGTAGCTAAAGTAACAAATACATGCAGGCAAACATTTGGGATGAGTATTTGAAAACTCTTGCACACGATAGGTGTGTACAACAATGGATGGTAGTTTAAAAACTGTCAGTGTCTTTGTTTGGACTGGATCGCTGGTGTGCTTTCTACACAAACTGTCCATTGCTCTCACTTTTTACAGCATGTCACCAATGTGCTGAAATAGCACAGTTACTTTGAAGGCCCGCACGTGGATTAAAGGAAGCCTCACATTTACATGCTGACGATAGTTTGACTGGGCTTGCTTAAGGACAATACAGTGAAACCTTTTCATTGCTTTTTACTGCCTTTCACAAACAGTCTTAACCATCACCCTTCGGTTACCCACAATGCATCTGTCTTATATTGCATCTCCATCCTGTTTATTTTTTCAGGACATTCTTGTTGTGTTGCCTGGACACTGTGCAGATTAGAAGCTATCCTGTGTGAAATTGAAAAGTTGTTGGAATTTAACAGGATTGCAAAATATCATCACAGTGTGAACTATGTAATTCTTTAACTATATATATATATATAAAATAAAATAAAAAAAAACACCACTTCTGTAGTTTTGATGGAATGATCTTCTTATAAGTAGATTCCAGTTGTCATGAAATTGTAGATGTTCAAATGTCCATGTCTGTTCACTTTAAAGGTTTCTCAGCCATGTTTGCTTGACCTTGGAACAAAGAAAACTCACAACAAGATCCAGCTACCTGTTCTGGCGCTTGTTTTCTGAAGTTTTGTTGTAGTGCATCCTGCAATGTTTTAAATCAGCTGGTGGCAATATGCAGGCAAAAAAAGAAATACATAAAATATCCCTCATAATAATAAAAATACTACTATTACAACTACTATTGAATGTGTTGTAACTCTGTTATGCTGTTCATTCTGTACACATGACATCTATTGCACTTCTGTCCATCCTGGGAGAGGGATCCCTCCTCTGTTGCTCTCCCACAGGTCTCTTCCTCTTTTCTCCCTGTTAAAGTTTTTTTTGGGGGAGTTTTTCCTGTTCCGATGTGAAGGTTCCGGGACAAGAGGATGTCGCATGTGTACAGATTGTAAAGCCCTCTGAGGCAAATTTGTAATTTGTGATTTTGGGCTATACAAAAATAAATTGAATTGAATTGAATTGAACTACTACTAATTTAGAAGATCCCCACACTAATGACAAAATGCTGAGTTGCATAGAAAAGGCTTTGCAAACTTTAGTTTACTCTTTTACTGACATCAGACAGATCACATCTGAACTTTTATCAAGCAAGAACACATAAACGTAGTTTCCAAGGTACAAATACATATAAAACACCACAAATGTAACACCATGAACTCTTGGTACTATAATTTTGATGCATTACTGTGTATAATTCATCAAAATGCATGCACAAAATCGCACACATCCTACTTGCAAGTGATATAATGTTAACTGCAAATAACAAAACAAGTGACATAAACCTGGTGTTATGGTGACACACTAGAAACTGGACACAAGAAATACTATAAAGACGTGGTGTGATTGGGAGAGTTGGCATCACTTTACATGTTCAATATGAAGGAACGTGGAACATTTTTGTACATTTCATATGACAAAACATCCACAAAGAGGCTTTTTAATCAGTTTGTACGTTTTATTAATGAGGCATTTTGTGAACTTAATATTATTCAACTTTGTTTCCTGCGTCTACGTCACGTAAAAGTTTCTATTTTTTGACCGATCATCAGAGAAAATTTGTATTGATCTTTCAACCCTGTCTGCCAATAAACATCTGTGAGTGTGTGTGTGTGTGCACATGTGAGTGTGTGAATGCCCGTGTCTGTGGGAAATGATAAATGGCTTATTTCGATCTCTCAGCCATTGAGCCCTCAGCCTGTTTATGCAAACCAACAGCGAGGGCTTTGTCAGCAGAAACAAATGATCTATCAACACACACACACACACACACACACACACACACACACACACACACACACACACACACACACACACACACACACACACACACACACACACACACACACACACACACACACACACAATTTAGCAGCCTGGTTTATTGTGAGTATGATGGATTGGACCAGAGGTGTGTCTTATCCCGGTTATTGACAGGCAGGTATTGGAGTGGCAGCATGAAATATTAATAGAGTGGAGCTGAACGCCAGTGTGTCTAAGAATGTGAAGGAGAAAGAGAAGGGCAGAGAGAAAGAATGAGAGAGATGTTTGAAATACTGCATTGACAGTAGTCATACCTGAGGCATGACAGCATGAAGACTGATGAGTAGTATTAGAAGAGCAAACACTCACATACCGCACGTGTGTCTGAGAATTCAAAATGATATCAGTGTGAAATGGAAATGGAAATTCCCTCCATCTTTGATTTCATGTGCACAAACACGCACTTCAATTTCTCTCTCCCTCTCTCTCTCTCTCCGTTACAACCCACATCCTGTTGTGGTTCTTTTTCTCTCCTCCGCTTTGATATCTAAGAACCGCTGACTTACGTGGACAGACAAAGCACACCTTTGTCTTTACAACACTGCATGAATGTTTGTCATCATTATTCGCAATCTCTTGTGCATGTGTGTGTTTGACTGTGTCCGAATTCTTCCTACCATAAGGATAGTAACACACACACACACACACACACACACACACAACAGTAATCCTTTGCCAAGGATTTGTCCTCGGTATTACACTTTACAGTAAAAAGCAAAGAAGGTTGAAACATCCCTCCACTATTAAATGCAGGGAGGCATATTATGCATAAGTTTGTGTGTGTGTGTGTGTGTGTGTGTGTGTGTGTGTGTGTGTATTGACGCAGCACTGCAGAACAATCTATACTAATGATTTCCCATAGACGCCTCAAGTTGATCTGGGAACCAGGGAGAATGAGAGGGAGAAAAGTCAAAAGAGACGAATGAAGGGATGGAAGGAAAGAAAAAAGGAACAAAGGAGAGTATGGAAGGATAAATACCAGTGATGT
Source organism: Leptoclinus maculatus (assembly GCA_032191485.1). Taxonomy (NCBI): domain Eukaryota; kingdom Metazoa; phylum Chordata; class Actinopteri; order Perciformes; family Stichaeidae; genus Leptoclinus; species Leptoclinus maculatus. The sequence continues at coordinate 11,124,703 of JAVDOI010000009.1, forward strand.
GAATCCATGATTTACAACTGAAACGCTGTCAGAACGGTGCTGACTAAATGATGTGCTCACTTTTATCCTTTTTAGGTTAAATTTTGTTGACCACTTATTGAAGTTATAAGTCATTCATAGGAGGAACTTTTGGGCTGCCAGGTTGCTAAAAATCTCTCTTGCCGGTGACTCATTAATAATCCCGTCAATGGCAAGATGCTAATGAGTTTCTCACTTAACCAATGAGTTAGTAATTATTCTGCTATTGTAAATGTTAATAAATCATAAGTCTGTCGTAAATATAATAAATAATTTGTGATGATTGGATTCCGGCCCTGATGCTTGAATTGCAACTGAAAAGACAAAGCACGAAAAATGAATTATTTATCGTTTATACAGCCATTAGCTAGACACACATTAGAAAGTGCTACATGCTGTGACTTGAAGCTGTAGCTTTTTTGTACATTTTTAATAATAGTAATTATCCACTATAACTGATGTGGAGTCTCTGAATGATTTTGAATAAGGGATCAGGTAATAGCGAATGCTTCTGCATACAGTGATTTGGGTTTGCGTATATGTGTTTGTGTGTGTGTGTGTGTGTGTGTGTGTGTGTGTGTGTGTGTGTGTGTGTGTGTGTGTGTGTGTGTGTGTGTGTGTGTGTGTGTGTGTGTGTGTGTGTGTGTGTGTGTGTGAGTGTTTGAGTGGCCCTGAACCTGCACAGTGGAATTTCCTCCATTCACCTCACATTGTTCAGACTAACAAGGAGTCAAAGACAACAGGGCAGGAACACTCCACACCCTTCAGGGCGTCTCTGAGGAACCATAAGCACTTCCAGGTCAAAAGGCCAGCAGGATGATCTCACGTCTCAGGTCCCAGGTCTCTCACACACACCCACACCCACCGCAAAGAAACTCCACATCAACAGGTCATTATGCCACAAATTATGTATAGAAGTTCTGTCTTTTGTGAAACAAGTGAATCTTTTTAGAGACATAAGAGTGGAGTAATGGGGCAACCTGAATTCTCTGAAGATGTATTTTGCAGATTTTTTTCTGTCTCTCACCATCTACTGAAGCAGAAATTCTATATGTATTAATACCTCTGGCCAAAGCTCACAGTCAAACTCTGAAGGACATTCCGACCTCTACGCTAATGATAATATGAATGTAGCCAGAGAGCATGAGAACAAATGAAATCATCCATCTCTGTTTGTTCTCTCTGTGTTCCCACGCCTGACAGAGGGAAATCACTGACAGAGATGCAGGGAGAAGAAAACAGAGCAGAGGTAAGAGGAAATGTCAGGGGGACTGTCAGACAAGGGGAATAACCTTTTGTCTTCTTTCCTAATTATTTTATTGTCCCACTGTGAGGTAACTCATGCTCATCGCTTTTAAATGATCCTGGACTGGCAGCAAAAATCAGACATAATCACACGCTGGGCCCTAAACTGGAGCAGGTATAATTCAACAAAACTCATCAGTGGATAAATCAATGTGCAGCCCCCGTTTCGCTTTATAGCCTATTTTTAACCAATCCCATGTGTTCTCAAGCATTCGTAGATCTCTATGAAAAATGTATAACAAGCTGACAGACACACTGCTAACATCATCATATCACCGTTTTATATGGCTGTTGTGCTGATGTATCACCAACATTAATGTTCATCTGTCTCTTCATGCCCGTAGCATCTGACTTACGCAAGTAAAACATTCACACTTGCTCTGTTTTGGTCTTCTGGCTTTTTAGTTTGCCAAATGTTCGACTATTTTCTACATGTTGGCCATGAACTGTTTTTATCAGGGCTTTGTGGACTAATGTGAACAGCAAGACTAACCATGGAGAAAATGTGCAGCCCTTAAATGAACTGAACGAGGCTAAAAAGCAGAACTGCACACTTGAATAATTAATTATTTGTGGGTTTTACCGCAACGGGCCGACGTACCCAACCAAGTCTGTATAGGTTGACAGCAATGTGTTAGTGTTTTCCCACAGTACAAGTGAACCTTTATGGGTCCAGAACGCTATGTATCGTCAATAATGTGGACACGTGCTTGTGTGTGAGACAGCAGGGTGTCAGAAAGAAGGTTTAAGGTGCTGCATTAGACGAAAAGACCATGACGAGGGTTGTGACCTATACACTCAGGGTGGTGGTGAGGTTGCAGAAAGAAAGAGTGTGTTTATACATGAGTCTGAGCGCTCACAGCCACATGACCCTTGTGTGCATGTGTGTGTGTGTACATGTGTTATAAAGAGGAAGTCATTATAACTTGGTCAGGGGGAAACCTCCACTTCAGCTGCTATTGTTCAGCCCTTCCTGGTTATTACAGAGGAAGACGAGACTCCATCACTGTCACACTCTTGCTCTGCCTCACTTTCCCCTCTTTCACTTATTTGATCTATTTATGTTCATCTTTACCTTTTTTTCCTACATAGATAAAGTTAAAATACAATTAATTCATAATGTTTAAGCAATACATTGGATGTAAAAAAAAAAAATCACATTTACACACTCAAACGTAGGCTTGATGAAAGTGGTTTTATGCTGCCATCTATTGTCTAGGAACGGCCATGACTGGTACCACGAAAATATATATACACTGTGGAATTCCAAGGCTTATTGTTGCTTATTTTACAATTATTTGTATTACTCCAACATCAGACATGTATGTAGGTACTAAACAAAGTAAAGTCAAGAGTTTATCTTGTTCTTTTATCTTCTGTATGACACAAACTGATCAAACGTGCACACATTTAGTTTTTCATAAAGACTTTATTAACAACGGCTAACAAGCAGTTCATCATCGTATAGCTTCAGGTATATAAGACAGATTAACAACATAAACGTCTGAACAAAGGCCTTACACTAAAGAGTATAATAGCACTACAAATTGCACGGTATTACAAAATAAATAACTAATAAGTAATAAAACACACCATTCTCTCTAACACATAAATTGCAAAGAAACGAGTTCACAGACCCTTGCCCAACCTAATTGGCGCTGGAGGGAAAGCTGTTTTGGTTACTTGATTGAAACGCGCACAGCTGCACGTGAATCAATCACATCTAATTAGATCCACCTGAGGCGACTCTCCTCCTCATAACCTCCCCGCGGAAGGTCTCATTATGTTTTCACCAGTCTCAGTCAAGCAGAGAGCGCGTGTCCACCGTGCGTAAACATCCACCATGCCTACCAAGAACGTTGTTGACGAGCGGATCTCCAAATTCAAGAACAAGGGGAAAGACCCAGCGGTAAGTTGATGTTGCATTTTCATAGTCGTACATAATAATAACTTTATTGACCATGCATCTCGACCTCTGGCAGAAACTTCGAGAGAAACGCATCTCTGAGTGCGTGGAGCTTCGCAAAGCTCACAAGAATGAAAGTTTCCTGAAGAGAAGAAACCTAACGCTGTCGTCTCTCCCGGACGAGGAGGCCCTCTCTCCTGATTATATCTCCAACGAGATGGTCAGTTCAGAAACCTCTTACAAGTTCGTTCTTAACTAGTGGAGCCTTTAACGGTGTGTCTGTCTTTTAGGTGACCTTTTTACCCATTGGGGATATCATTAAAGATGTGAACTCCGACTGCAAGGAGTCCCAAACCCGAGGGTGTCAGGCAGCCAGGTGAGCCATCAGGGGTCATTTTTCGACGTTCGTATGAACCATAATTTGTTACATATGATGCAATTGCTGTAGTGTCTTTTCGTGCAAAAATTTGTGATTAGTTGATCACCAAAATTGCTTCAATAATCATGTAAAAGTAAGACTGGGAAAAAAAAGCTAAGGTGAGGACTGAATTTTTGGTCCTAAGGAACTATATTTTGGATTGTTGAAGAAAATCACCATATTGAGGCGATCACCTGTGGAATTGTAATGGTCATTTTGCACAACCTATTGGTAATGGAAGTAGGGAAATCTATAGCAACCTATACATTTCTTTCATCCTCCCCCCTCAGGAAGCTGCTGTCTCAGGAGCGTAACCCTCCTCTGAAGGAGATCGTAGATGCAGGTCTGCTGTCCCGCTTTGTGTCCTTCCTGTATATGGATGATGAGACGGCTCTGCAGTTTGAAGCGGCGTGGGCCCTTACAAACATCGCCTCTGGAACATCTTGGCATACTCAACAGGTGTGAACACAGTATTGAACCTCTGTGACGCACAAGCATGGTTAGCCTAATTATTGTGACTTCAGCCATTTGACTGAAACAGGTTGTCAGGACTATAATCATCTTGAAACTTTAAAACAGACTTCAACTAAATGGACTTAAGGCTTTCTTTATGGCTTGACGGTCCAACACAACAGTGTATTTGTGTGTCAGGTGGTGGAACATGGGGCTGTACCAGCTTTCATCGCCTTGCTCGCGTCACCGATGTTGCACATCAGTGAACAGGCTGTCTGGGCTCTTGGAAACATTGCAGGTAAAATGCTAAATGTTTTAAACCATGTCTGGATTTGATTAGGAATTGACGCAGCTGATAAATTTAGGATGTTAATAGAGAAATGGTTTCCAAAATTACGAAACTAAAGATGTTGCTCACTTTATGGACCATTAACTCTTACTGTATTGAGCTATGCATTGACTCAGGCTTGTGTCTTTGAAATGTTGATATGGTGCTCTGTCTTTCACTGTAGCTAAAGGGATTGGTTTTAAAAAATAAATCTGGTGCACAGAATCTACATCTGTCACTGTAGTTTGCTGTACTAACGTCACAAAACGTGACTTCTTGTTACAGGTGATGGTGCAGCTTATCGAGACATCCTGATTGAGTGCAACGTTATCCCAGCCTTACTGGCCCGCATCGCCCCAGACACACCAGTAAGTCAACTTCATCTCAATCTTCATGGAATAAATTTAGTCCGACCTCTCAGAAACTGGCATTGAACTTCATAAAGCTTAAAGGGCACTCAGCCGACTTGCACTGCAGTGTGAATTTAAAAAAGTGTAAATGGATTTAGTAGACCAAAAGAACCCACGTGGTATAAATCTGGCACATAATTCTCCACAATGCAACTCCACCACAAACTGTTTATTTGGATGTATTACAATGTTTGCTGATAATGTAGCTTTGCCCCGATAGCCTCAAGTAGAGATGAGTAACTGGCTACAGAATTTGACTTGTAGTCACGTCAACATCAAAGTAAAGTCTAAATGTTGTTGCTGTATTAGTCCTGTTGTTCATAATGCTTTTACCACAGGTTGGCTACCTGCGTAACTTGACATGGACATTGTCCAACTTGTGCCGAAATAAGAACCCTTTTCCACCGTTGTCTGCAGTCCAGCAGGTAAGTGAAATCACAGATGCTACATTACATAAGTATCTGAGCTTTGCATCCAGCGCCACAGAAGATTCAATCCAATGCAAGAAAGATGCTACAATACCAGCAGGATGACTAATCTGCTGTAACTGTTCCTTCAGGTGCTACCTTCTCTGATCCAGTTACTCCATCTCGGTGATAAGGACATCTTGTCTGACGCATGCTGGGCAATCTCCTACCTCTCAGATGGTGACAATGACCGCATTGATGTTGTAGTGAAAACTGGCATTGTCTCTCGGCTGGTGGAGCTAATGAGCCACGAGGAGCTCAGTGTCATGGTACAGTGCGCTTGACTCATTCAACCCTCTATGTCCTCAATGTGCTATATAATTCAAACATTGCATGAGATGTCAGATCTGCCATCTGCATGTGACGCTACAACCAGATTGTTACTGCCTTAGTACTGCTACATGTTCTAGTGACAATGCAAATTTTGTCTGAGTAAAGCACCTTCACTTATAGTTTTTCCTCAGAGCTTGATGATGGGCCAGAACTGCCCTGTCACTATCTAATAGTAATCAGTTACTTGTCTGACCTCCAGACCCCAGCTCTCCGCTCAATCGGGAACATAGTGAGTGGCTCAGACCTGCAGACCCAGGTGGCAGTTGACGCTGGAGTTTTGAATGTCCTACCTCAACTGATGAGGCACCCAAAGGCCAGTGTGCAAAAGGAGGCAGCTTGGGCATTGTCCAACATTGCGGCTGGCCCTTGTAGACAAATCCAACAGCTCATCACCTGCGGCCTGCTCCCTCCTCTGGTGGAACAGCTTAGAAATGTGAGCTAAATCATGACCTAGACTTGTTCTTTTCCTCAGACATCATGTTGAACTGTAGTGCTATTTAAAAATGATTATACTTGTGCAAATGCAAGCAGGCTCTACTTTAATGTTTTTCACTGGACAGCAACAAATGTTATGTGAGAAGTAGCTGAACAATTTTGTTTTTTCCCAGGGAGACTTCAAAACTCAAAGGGAGGCAGTGTGGGCAGTGACAAATTTCACCAGTGGGGGCACTGTGGAGCAGGTAGTCAATCTGGTGCAGAGTGGAGCCCTGGAGGGGATCATTAACCTGTTGCAGGTCAAAGATGCTAAAGTCATTCTGGTCATACTGGAAGCAATCAACAACATCTTCCTGGTGAGGGGGCCAAAAAAAACACAAATTCCTGCACCTAATTATAAAACGTGCTACAATTTGACTTAGAACTAGAAATGGGCGGATGAGAGGGCTGCTTTCAGTAACTATAACTGACTTTTCAGGCAGCAGAGAAGCTTGGTGAGACGGAGAAACTTAGCCTTTTGGTTGAAGAGCTGGGAGGCCTGGACCGCATTGAGATGCTGCAGAACCATGACAATGATATGGTGTACCAGGCTGCTCATGCCCTCATAGAGAAGTACTTTGGTGATGTAAGTAGCAGAGTGCATGACAAATTTCCTAAATCCATATTTTAAGAGCACACTGAAGATTTGAAAATGAAGTGGATTTTCATTGTTTTCTTCATCAGTTTTACAACTAAGTAAATTTGTGAAATTCATGGAAACGTCTCATTAAGCTTATGCCATATCTGAGGGCAAGGGAGCCCATTTAAAATAGCTCCAATGTCTTTGTAATTGCAGGTTTGAAACGTACTAACATTGTTAACTTCTCTTTTTTTCTTCTTCCGAATAGGGTGAAGTTGTGGGAGTCAAGGTCGACAGTACAGATGATGCATTTGTATTTAAGACCTCTGATGTTCAGGGAACCTTTGAATTTTAAACCTGTTTTTCCATGTTTGAAATAAATGAATAAATAAAGGTTGTACATTAATTAAAATATCTACTTTGTATTCGCATTTCCTGACCTGTGACTCATGATGATAAAGAAAGTTGGGCAATCAGCAAAAGGGACTTACAACCAAATACTCTCTTGGTTAAGTTTCAGTTTTGACTTCCTTAAATAAAATGCCACTCACCTTCTTAGAAGTAAAGGAATGACTGAATTTATGCTTAGTCATGACTACTTGGCAAAATCATTAGAAAAAGGTATTGTATTGTTTGCGGTTGACTGTTTTGTGTAGCATACAAAGGATTTTGTCAGCTGCCATAACAATAACTACCCACTTCTGGCTAACAGACTTAATGTGACTGAAAGTCATTACACTATGTTAATAGTATAAACAAATATGTGTATAATTTTTTTTCGTGTGTGTATATGTGTATATATATATGTGTATATACACATATGCCCTTTGAAGTATTGACTACCATACAAAAAAACTGGCAATTTTAGAACTTGTAAAATATTTTCTAAAATAAGTTAAACAGGTTTAATAGGAAGATGAAAAAAGCATAAATGTTTTATGGCTCAATAACCCTATGCAATATAGCCATAACCCTAAACTTGGGTCAGTAAATTATTTTCTTTGACTCAAAGTTTAAAAGTAACATTACATTCGGTTGGTCATTTTTACCCAATGTAGATAGAACAGTTATTGGGTCAAAAATAACGAACTGAATACACCAATGGAACTTTAAAAGTGGGTCGAAATACTCAATTTCTGTATGTGATATATAAATATCGCTCATAAATGTGGAACACTTCAAGAATCAGGATGGTTTATAAATGTGTGTGTGTATATACACATCTATATGATCTGCTTCAATAAAGTAGAGTTGTGTTGACATTTCACAAATACACGGTGATATCTCATTACAGAAAGTGTCCCCATTACACTCTGCTATTTTCATTACCATTTCTGCAGTAGAAAGTATTTCTGATAAATTGACAATTTTCTCATGCGTATCTCAAAACCAAAACGATCTGCACGGGTGAATCCAACTTGAACTAAAAAAATAGTTTTTGGGAAATTTGGGTGAACTAACCATTTAACCTCGTAACTTCCATCTTTTGAAGTTGAAGATGGAAAAAGTGTTTTGTTGGGTACCTACAAATATCTGGGGAAGTCCTTGGCAAGTACATGAGTGGTTTGTATTGACCCCTGCACTGATATAAGAAAAGATGACTGGCATCATACAGACACCTCACTGGCTGTTCACAGCATCTGCTGCACTGTTACCTGGTAAAACCAAATGGAATTATTTCAGATTTGTTTAACTCTTGTTTTCATGAATATGTTGTAAGTGGATGTTATAATTGGGGCATGACATAAGTGGAAAATGTTGGTGTTTTTCAAGAAATTGAAAGACATTTTGAAAGATATGATTGTATTATGATGAAACATTTCTGGTGCTAATGATATTAAGGTCTTGTCTGTACAATTTAGATCAAGTCATTTTGAGGTATAAATATCTTTTAGACACAAGGTAGGAGCTATAATCACTTTTGACATTTGGAATCTGCATTTTATGGGTTGTATTTAGCCTTTAAATGTATTTCAACAATGACTGGGATGGGCCTGTCAGAGATATGAAAAACCAAATTATGGGATAAGTAATTAAAAAAGGTTGGATTGGAAATCTCCTAAAGCCCTTAATCCACAACAAGCCCACTCCACGAATAAGATTAAAAGTAAGACAGTGACATGGCTACATGTTAAAATAATGTACAAAAAAAAATAGAGATGCAAACTTGGCCCGGATTGTTTTCAAAATGTATGTCTACACTTCTTCAAGAAAAATATGGAGAGAAGAATTTTGAAGACTTTCCACGAAGTCTCAAAATACAAAAGAAACGTAGAAAAGAAATTAACTTTTTATAAAATTGTTTACACTACATTATATTTTACCAAGATGTTAACATGTTTTACATATTTTCAGTCTAACTGTAGTGGTATAATAAATAGTATATCTGGACAATGACAGCTTGTCTCTTTATAGCTGACACTAAGAATCAGACATGAGAAAGAAAGCCTTTGCATTCAGTCATAATGAAATATGACTTATGGCTTAATGCTGAGTTGGAAGAGGCCACAAAGGCAATGAAAAGTCAAGTTCAACATACTTTACATGACAGCGATTACATCACGGTATCATGTGACCGAAATCTGCGAGGTAGAATTTTGTTAAAAAACCTGAAATCCTAAAAATGGAATCCCCCCCCAGCAAAGTTTCAATCATACTGGTCATTTCTGTTCCAGTCATAAAGCAGGCCTCACAATTCACTATTTAACGCAAGATGGTATTTTCAAGTTATAATATCGTGCCTTCCTTGATTTGACCATTGCCAGAGGGAATCTCTGTATGCTACAAAAGAAAAGGGAAGTGTAGCATTATGCAGTGGACCGGAAAGGCAGTCTGCTAAAATATACAGCAGTTGAAGTCAGTAACAGCTGTTTAAAAAGGTATTATAACTGACAGCCTGTAAGAGTGATTTTGGCCCCTTGTAAGTCATCAGGATGGAGTGTTTTATTAATAAATACCAGTAGAAATCCAGGAAAAAGGAATACAGCTGGACGGATCGAGAGTTTGTGATAGGCATGGTTCCCCATAAAAGCACAGGATATCTTCTCCTTGTAGACTGAACAGTCAGTGTTGGTGTGTGTGTGTGCTCACGAGTGTCTACATCTTCTCGTAGGTGAGTTCATGTCCGCAGGTGGTGCAGGTTTTCTTGTAGAGGTCCTCCTCCGGATCCACCACCTCCTCTGGTCCGTACTGATGTTGGTGAACGCTGGTGTCTTTGGTCCACATACTGCTCCTTACCGCCCTGCGCAGCTCTGACACACAAACACAGATATATGAAATATCCACACGTCCAGAGCTTATGGAGTTGACGCTCATCCCAAATCCAAATGTTGATGTTTACACAATTCGTAATGTAACTGACTTGGTATTTGGGCTAAGAAAGGGTAACCAACCTTTGACCTTCTTGTTGAAGCGTTTTTGTTTCTGCGCCTCTCGGTTCTCTTCCCTCGTCTCTTTGGCCTCCTCCAGGGCCTCCTCTGAACCCCACACCACCATACACCTCTTCTCCACCTGGTTAACACATACAAATACATAATTCAGATACTCATTAAAACACACAGAACAATGAGGGGTTATTTGGTTTTTGACAAAAATGTTTGTGGCTTTGATTTAGGGCTGCAACTAAAATTGATTTCAATATTTGTTTCTATCCTGTACTATTCTTCCATTGATCAACAATTATTCTGGTTAGTGGATTATTTAGTCTATGAAATTTTAGAAAATTGCGAAATGTCCAAGAACCTGTAGCCTCTACTTCAGATTGTCTTAGTGAGAAAAAAGTAGAGAAAAACAGTTTATGATGATTGACTAACTGATCGTTTCAGCACTACTTCACTGCTTGATGATCTTTCATTATTTGTATGTTGGTCTTAAAATCATATTTCAATTTTTATTTTTTTATTTTTAATAGTTTGTGCAATTCCCACATGTCTACTGACCTTACAGGGGCATATTTTTTATTCTTAATCGATATGATTCTTCATATGAGATTGATTGATAATGCAGATTGCTTGCTTGTTGTCTTGACAGCCACATGTGGCCGTCAATGAGAAGGACAAAATAGATCAAATACAGCAAAGACAATTAAATAGTTAAATGTTATTTCGTGTATAATGTATAATTGTTGTGCTTTTTAAGTTTTACCGTAGTGTGATATAAGATTATTAAGAGCAGTTTTAATATGAAACATTATATTTAAGATCATAATGAAACCTCTTCAGGCTTCAGCCTCGGGACATTTTTTGAATACTAAAGTAACATTAGCAAATCATAATTCCTGCTAAACATCGATATTAGACAATATGGAAAAACGTATTGATTGTGACGCACATAGTCCCTGTCTTCCAGCCAGTACCTGTAGTTTGAGGTAAAGCTTCATGTCTCCCCAGGTCGGGTTATGAGGGTTTTTCTTCAGTGTAAACCTGAGTGGAGGCTCTCTCTGGTCCAGGTCACAGTCCTTCAGCAGGTAGTGCTGCTTGGCCTCAGTTCTGGAGATTAGCTTATGCTTCTCCTCGTTGTCTCTGAGGGGGAAAGAGGCTTAAACTGTTAATACATTTCATTAACATTTGATTTTCTGGCATGTCATGACTTTTCATTTTAAATATGATCTTTAAAATGTAGCATTCTGGTGTACTCTGAGAATAACATTAAGTGATAAGACCATATTTACTTTAAGCAAAAGAATAATTTATTATTCAGTTATTTATCACTATTTCAGCTCGAGTTGAACAGCTGCCTAGTTAGCTTCTTCTTTTTTTTTTTTTTTAAATCAATATTATTATTATTAACAACCTTTATTTAGACAAAATCCATTTAGAATGAGGTCTCATTTTCAAAAGTTTTAGTCAAATAAAAACAAAGATAGCAAGAGTAGCGAGAACCATCGCCTGCAAATAAAGTGATTAGTTTTCATTGAACCCAGTTACTGTATGGCTTCATATTAAATTCCACTGTTACTGTACAGCTGTTAGAATAGTGGCCTATCTTCTATTTGCAATTAATATGCATTCAATCCAGTTCTATTATTTAAATTAAAATGATAATCTACTCTGGCTGTGGTCATTACAGTGAACAGTACAGTGTGATGAGAGGGCACGTGAGCCCTTGTTGCTGTACTTTAATCTCCTTGGAGCAGAGGCTGCATTTAGCATACCCTGCCTCATCAATGTATTTAAAATACTGTGACAGCAGGAAGCTGTACTCACGTCTGTTTAGACCTCCACCTTTATCCAGGCCCAGCTCCACTCTCATCTCAGCCCTGCCCTGAAGCTCTTTGACCTCATCATCTCATCAGTATCTGGGCCTTTCATTCTACTTTGAGTTAAAAACAGCAACCAGACCCGCCGGTGTTCTGGTTTAACGTTAACGAGTGACCGCGTGAACTGAACCGGACCACGGGGGGGCTTCATGTTTCATCACGTTACTTCCTCCTAATTCGCGATAATGACGAACGTTAAAAGTCAACAGAGTTCTGCATGCAGTGGACGTTAACTGCATGTTCAGCAAGTCTGAACGGTAACGGAACATAACGGAACTTAAACTGTAACGGAGGGAAGTGAAGACGGTGTAGACATCTTAACGCTGATTGGCCAAGGCTAGACACGTCACATCACATCAAAGATGTTTTATTGCGAAGATCACCACGTCACCTTTTCTCCTCGTCTCACTCCAATCGGAGAAACACTGGCTGGCCAGTTGTATCTATCTTTCAGATAGTTCAGATATTGAGAAAACCTGTGAATTATTTGCATTAGCCTACAATGTAATATTTGACACATCCAAAACTGACTCCTTAGACATGTGCTTTTCCAAAAGCTGCATGAAAAACTACTTGTTTTGTGTGTGTGTGTGTGTGTGTGTGTGTGTGTGTGTGTGTGTGTGTGTGTGTGTGTGTGTGTGTGTGCGTGTGCGTGTGTGTACCTGCACTTATCACAGACAGACAGGTCAAAGCTGTTGCTGAGGTACGAGTCCATAAAGGGTTTTTGACAATCATCGCACAGCAGGTAGTCTGGCTCGATGACTGGGGCTGGAAACAAAACACACCCACACAACATATAAATCAAAGTCAACATATAAGCATGCATGCACAACCTAAGTCACCGAACGCAGACGCTCAAACACACACCTGGCTGATGCACAACCTTCCTGGTCCTCTGCTCTTTCTCCTCCTCCTCATCGATGAAGAAGCCGGCACCAGAGTCGATGGTCTTGGAGATTTTCGCCGAGGTCGCCCCCTCCACAGCGGACGATGGGCGGCTCGCTAGTCGCGCTTGCCGGAGCATCAACGCCTGCTGCCGGTTCCGCTCGATTTTAGCCCGCATCGCTGCAGAAAGCTCGGGTTTGGGACTCTGTTCTGGGCCGAGACCAGCTTTCAGTCCCTCCGACTCTGATGGATCCATGCTGCTTTCTCAAACAGCGATCACCACATAGCAATGAATTAAATGGCACTCCGGACCAGTCGGTGTTAGTTCCACACAAAGTGCACCATGTAGGACTGTTGTTACAAAACAGTAGCATGCTTCCGGTTGCTTCTTCTTCTTTTGATTTAAAAGTTTTAGGTGCATTACCACCACCTATTGCTTGGGAATGTGAAGCACCAGAGACTTAATCCTACTCATTAGTGCCAGGTTAGTGTTAGTGTGGTTAACAACACATTCAAAGTCTGTTGCAGCTGCCACCTGACAAGTTCATTACTGGACAATGCATGGGAGACTGATTTTGTTTTCTTAATTATGGCCAAACTAATGAGCTTTATTCTATTTGGCAGTTGTGAAACAGAAAATGTACCCATACTCAGAACTTTCCCCGGGTGCTCTCAGTGTCATCCAAGACATATTTCACAATTCATTGTAGATGGAGCAACGACACACTTTAAACTTCATGACATCACAACTGGACTGTCTCACACCATAGGAGTAACATGTACGAATTTTATTAATGGGCATCCTTCAAATTAATTTCATCGTATGGGGAACAAAATCCACAGCCCTCAGTCTGTGTAGAAGTACTTTCTTAAGTTGAGTTGAGGCTTATACGATGGCTCGAATGGATTCAGCACGTTTATCTTCTTCCCTTTATGAGATATCTGAGGTTAGAGGACTCAACTGTGACATTTACATATGAGACACAGACAAGGAAGTTTGTCATTAACTGGTTGGCAGACTAAAACAGTACAGTAAGTAAATATCCTCAGTTGTCAGTGGAGAGAAACGCGGACAGAAAGCAGGTGAGCATGTTCTTTATTGGTTGACCACAGGTGTCCAGTGAATCCCTGTTGCATCACGCGGATCATGGCAGCAGGCTGCTGTAAGAGGATTGTGTCAAAGTAAAGCAGATCACATCCTGATAGATGACACTGCAAATCTGAACCGGTGTTGTGAGGGGGACGAGAGGTAAAGTGGGCCGACCTTTTAAGTGGTGTGTTAGATTTAAAATGTCCTATGACCCCAGCTATTACAGATTTGTCAAATTATACTGAGTATTTATTCTTTCTGTGTAAAATAAATTATATAATAACATTAATCATTTCAAAATTCGACTTTCAAGATCGTCCAAATCATAGAGAAATTATGACATTTTAAATCATTTTTCAAAATAAAAAAGTTTCTAAACCAATCCCAAAGTTACCGTCGACTCCAAACACCAACAATGAACATTTGAGGTGTCATTTATTTTATCATATAACACTTTATACAGAGATGAATGATATATGTTTTTTTACAGTATAATATACAATTCAAGTAGTACATGAATATGATTCCATACTTAACACATAACGTAGATAGGAAATACAAAAGCATTTTACCATTTGTCATGGTATTCAAACAGGTCAAGGATGAATTCTTATAGATATTTCTAAATGCACTCATTCATACACACATTCCTCACTTTTACATAATCCACTAAAGCAAGAAAGATTTAGAAATTATACTTATATGGGCAGTCTACGTCTGGAGTGTGAGAATAGACGTTGAGGCTGACTGTTGAGGTTAACTATGTGCTGACTATGATTGGGAGCTTGTATACAGTCAAATCTTTTATACACATTTTCACACGATAAAACAAACGTTTTAAATTTAGCAAGAAATAGGGAATAGTTAGGGGAAATTTAATGGACAAAAAATGTTGCAATTTATGAAAAAAAAATAATATTTGGTTAACACAGAGACACAAAATATTATTTTTTTAACCCTTTGGGAGTGTTAAACCGATACTGCCATGATGTCTATAATACCTTTATTAAACATTTCTCCAAGACTGATGGAGCATGTTGAATATTGTTGGGAGAATAAAGTATAAAATATTTCCCACATTCAGATGTGCTTCATACATTTGAAACTAATGATGTGTTGCGGCGTGTATGAGGCAGTCATGCAACAGGTGATTGAACTGATGAAGACAAAACAGTTTGACTTTGCTCATTATAAGAAGCAAAGGAAACCCAATGAAAGAAATCTACCTGAATTTCGCAAAACAACGAGAAAAGAAACAGATTAAATGAGTTACAGACAGTTCTTTATTTTGTTATTGTTTGATCTGATTATCTTGATTGTATGAGTTAATTGAAACAGCCATTTTTTAATGGAAAGAGACCTACTGATACCTACAGTAGGACCGTAGTGATGATAAAGTTACATGCTTTTTGCGGTTATTTCACCATAAATCTAATAGAGAGCGTTTAGAAGAAAATTAAATTGCCAAAATATGTAAAGTCACGACAGTCCATGTTTGGTTTTACAACAAAATGACGGGCCTACTTGCTGATTCTTCCAATCATTTTATTCTAAGAATTCAATCTCTATGTCACACACTGAACACAAGAACGTAGCATGTGAACATAGCGGCGATATATGTTATACAGTATATGAGTTGTTTTACATCAAAACATGACAGAAGAAACCCGGTGATTGATATTTAACACTCTTTTTTATAAATACATGATTTGAAAAAAAAAAACTTTTGAGTTCATAAAGTAAAATATAATGGAGAACACTAATCTTTAGTCCACCACTTGTTGTCCAGACTGCATCATCTACTGGGAAATGCCACACTGACCTGGTTGTTACATTTCCATGCACAAAGTGCAATGTAAAGGCAGACAGAACAGAAAAATACACGCTCACAAACTTATAAAACCCAAACAAGTTGGAGTATATTGAGCATGAAAACACCTTATGCTGCGTTCACACCAAACGCGGCGCGAATTATTCGCACGTCTAGATTACATACAAAGTCTTTGCACAGACGCGATGAGACTGGAGTGACGCGAATCTGCGATGGCGCGGCGCGATGGACGCTAATTTGCGGCGCGATGGACGCGAATCGCGTCAAACGCCAAAACGCCTAAATTGAAATATTTGAACTTCTGCGAAAAAATCGCGTGACGCTGTGGCGCGATAGCCTATCAGCGTTGAGATGTTTCCCCTGTCATCACTGACTTCCTGACGTTGCTGAATCAGGAAATAAATACCGTAGCCGTCTGTGTTCACCTGGAGCTCTACGATACCTCATATCAATAGAGACCGGACCAAACTATGTGTATAAATGTGTGTGTGTAAACCAGATGGTACAAACAATTAAAAAGACGCTGCCGTATTTACGTTTAGATGACGTTATTGTGTGTTGATGGAGCTGCTACCATGTTAGCATAGCCTAGCACCGATCCATCCGAGCTCCATTGAGAAAACAAGTATTTTAAAAGTTATTTGCTTGTCGTCTTGCGGAGAGAACTAACAAAACATGAATTCAGACAAATCGGCATCATTAGGTAGTTATTTCGGAGTCCCTTTTTGTCGGTTTATTGCAGTTAAATCACAGCCAAATCAGTTTATTTGGGGCTCATACAGCCGTAGTAAACAGCGGACGTGTGGCTTGCTAGACACAATGAATACATCTCGATAAAATACACGGAGCTGCTCCGGATGATGTTATTAACCCAGACATGACAGCGTTTAGTTTCCCGTGATATCTGGGACTTCCATAACACGTACTAAGCAGAAATAGAGGTTATTTTTTCCATGGTTAATGGCGGACAGTTGAACGGCTTTCAGGGCGATAAGCCCCGCCCCCTCTCCAGCGCGTCCATCGCGATTCACGCGAATGAACACAAATGGTCCCCGGCGAGACCGGCGGCGCGATGGACGCAAATTTGCAAATTCGCGTTTGGTGTGAACGCAGCATTAGAACCGTCTATCTGTGTAAGCTCTAACGTAACTATTTAGCATTTAATGTATCCTATCATATAATAGTATCCTATCATAAATAGGATATAAAGTAACCCTTTCTGCCAAATATGTCCTCGAATATACTGTATTGAAACACACTCAAGGTGTTTTAACACTGGATATTTCTCTTTTGATGCCATTGCAAAGCCATACAGGAGGTAAATTAACAAATACAAAGCAGCTATCACACTTATGTGTGGCCCGGCCCTTCCTTTTTTTTTAACCACAGACATACAGGATCTCTCCGGAGCTTTGTTGCCCTTTAAAACAACAACAAAATAAAGTCTTTTTGAGCCTCCATATTCAGTTTATGTGCTTAACTTGGCTGCTTGCATGAGTAGTGGAGGTACTTCCTATACTGCCACGTGGTCCTTTAGTTAAAAAAACAACAATCTCTGGTGATCTCTGGTGAAATTTTCCATCCCAGGTGGTGTTTACATAACTTGTCCATCAGTTTTCAACCCAAAGTGACTACTGAATGTAGTCACATGGTACAAAGAGAGAGGAGTCTCTCCTATTGGGTGGAATAAAGTCCATTGATGATGTAAAGGCTTGTTTGCCAGCTGCTGGACGGGTGTGATGCACTGGTATGAATTTCCAGTATTGATTTAAGTCAGCGTCTCTGCCTAACTGACATCCACAACCTGTGTGTGTTTTCTTCACCTTTCACTTGAGTGTGTGTGTGTGTTGGTGTGCATGCGGTCTTCTACTGTGTATGTAGGTGAGACAGATAAGAGACAGTTTGTGTCTGTGTGAGCATGTTTGTCCTCTCCTGTTGTAAATCCCACTGTACACGCAAGCACATTCGCGCCTAATTTCTGGCTCTCTTTTTCTCTCAGACGGTGATGGGGCAGGTGATGACTTTGTCCTCCAGCATGACGCTAACGATGAGGAAGAAGAAGTAGAGCAGGAACATGAAAAGGCCCAGAAACTTGCTCATTTTCCAGTTGGAAACCGCGATGGAGATGATGACGAAGAGGAGCATGAGGAAGAGGAGGACAATGGCGCAGAACAAGCCGTTGCTGCTCACCTCTATTGGCTTGAAGTCGTTGAGGATGTGGTAAATGAGCCAGGGGAACGGTAGACTGGAGGCAGAAGGGGAACACAACAGAGAAGAGTTATTTAAGTTATGAGAGACGAACAGCACTTGCTGTCAACTAAAAACAGATATTACACAGTGTGTTTTCTTGCTGGACTCACCCCACAGTGATGTCAAAGATGTTTGAGCCCACAGAGCTGGACACGGCCATGTCACCGAGGCCTTTTCGTGCTACAATCACACTGGTGATCAGGTCAGGGATCGAAGTGCCAGCTGCTAATATAGTTAGACCCATTATCTCCTCTGTGATCCAGAATGTTTCTCCAACCTGAAAGCAAGAATAAGTTTCTTAATGTCGCAGTTTAGAAACTGTGTCAGAAACACAATCCCATTCTTTACACATTGCTCAGAACATTGTTTTGACATAAAGAGTTTTATAGATTTTCAGTACACATCAAATAATCAAAATATACATATACCAAATGTACAAACAAAAAGTAAACATAATCAAGCTGTAGAGGCAGATTTGAGGTTATAATTACAGAATGTCTTTTGTGAGTTTCAAGGTGGCAGGAAGGACAGAAAAAGATTTTGGGGCAGGGCAAACCCAAGTGTAAGCAGTGCTCCTACATGTTGATCTTCTGAAAACGCTGGTATTTGTGTCCCCATAGCAGCTTACATGGAGAGAGTAACATTTTTCTTAAGTAAGGAATCGAATAATACTGAATTGTGACATTTCTTTTCTGGCTTACAACAAACTTTCAAGATCTCCTGAAACTAACAGAAGACCTTCTTCCTTTATTAAGATTGATCACTTCACCTAACACACCTCACCTAGCTCACAGCGCTCTGCGCTCGTGTGAACTAAAAAAGCAGGTGCGTCTCCTCTTTGCTCACATGACCTCCTGCTTCAGGCCTGTCTGCATCTGTGCTGTTAAAATAGAGCGTTACAGGTTGATCTGGCCGTGGATCAAGGCAGATTAGTTGGGATTAGCTGCCGTAGTCACCCGTTCAACACTCTGACTGCTGCACTGACTTATAAGACAGGCCTCAGTAATAGAATAGAACAGAAAATAAAGTTGGTGTATGTAGAAATAGAGAAAGTGTGTGTGTTTGTATGTGTGTGTGTCTGTATGTAGGTGTGTGTGTGTGTGTGTGTGAAGTACCTGGTGAGCCCACCACACCATCAGGTAGGAGAAGAAAGCAATCCAACTAATGGAGCCGAGGAAAGTGACAGGGAAGAACCTCTCTGAGGTCTGAAAACCACAAGAGAAACAAAGTCAAACAACCACTCAATCAATTATTCTTTGGCCCAGCCTAGAGCCCGATATACCAATGTCAACATATAAAATAGTATTTTGGAACCTGCAGTTACTCACAAAACTATTGAGCAGGTCATGCAGTAAATTAACAAAACAAGAGACACATGTAATCTTAGTTATTCTACATTTCTCTACATGTGAATATGTAGTCGAGCAAAAAATAATATTTCATTGATTGCATTGTGTTATAACTCCAAGTTGTTTCTTCATGTTGGCGCATATAAAACACGCTTTACATATCATGTGTGTGTGTGTGTGTGTGTTGTCACCTCTCTCCTGACGTCGGGCAGTGTGAGCCACAGTGGAAGGACAATGGGCAGGATGATGAGGTAGGTGAGCCGTTTACAGTTGGTTTTGGGCCAGGCCAGGCTCAGAGGCTGGTCTTCTTCCTCTTCTTCTTCACCATCCTGAAGAAGAAACATTTTCCATCATGCTTTTTAAAAAAAAACTTGTGTTCTTAACTGAGGCTCTATAAAAACGTATAGTTTAACATGTGAACTTGGAGGAATGCTAAAAGATAAAAGCCATACCTCGTCTCCTCCTGCAACACCGTTCATGGGTGGTGTGACTTCCACTGCAACATTTGAACTGTTGGGGATTTTTTTATCAGCTTGAGGAAAGAAAAAGAAACCATATTAAAGGAACTTGTTCACAAGAACAGTATTGATTTGAAATAAAAAAATGACATTAAAAAAAGAGCTGGAACCGTACAATTTGCATTTCTTGGAGGTTGTGTCTGGGAGAGGGCTCCTGTGTTGAGAAACAAAATATACATAGCATCACATACATGCCTTTTAACAATGAATAGACCAAATCACAGATTAATTGACAAATCAGTCAGTCAGCTGATAACTTGATTGAAACTACCAGATACTTAATGTTACACTAACTGAAAGACATCATTACGTTACTTATGCAATCATGACCTTCAAAAAAGGTTTCAAGCTAAAAGAGGAGGAAGTTAAGTGATAACTTCAGCCATACATTTTAACATAACATCACAAATAGAGTCTTCTCACCGCCCAGAGTCCAATCATTCATTTCTGATTAACAAAATATTGATCACTTTACGTATTGTTTTCACCATTCATCTATAGACACAGTTCTTAATTGATTTGACGATTGATTTGTCACTTGATCTTTGAGTGGGACAAATAGACTCCCATAGTTTCACACGGCCCTGTTGCTCACCTATACCGTTGGCACAGGCAGCTTCTACTTTACACTTCTGCTTGGCCATTTTGTGAAGGATTGATGCCTTCTCTTTGAATTGTCCTGAAACAAAAGAGACTCAGTTAGCCCAGCACTGTCCCCTGAACATTTGTGATTAAGTATTATATATACATGCCATGTGCAATGGGGGGGGGGATATGTTTCCCACTGATTATTTTCTAAGAAAGAAGTAAGGAAATACTAAGAAGTGGAAAGTGGTTAGATGAATGAAGATCTTACAATATCCTACCTCAACCAAACACTATTGTGCACATAAACATTTTCTGAACCTAATTCGGATCCTAAACATAATCTTCACCAAAGCTGTTTATGTAAAAATATACTGTTAATTTAATTCACATCCACAGCGCATCCTCTGTTTCATTGTAATAACATTATATCTTTTTGCATTTGTGTGTGTGTGTACGTGTATGTATGTGTGGTGTGGTGTAGTTTTATTTGCTTACCCATACCTTCGTCACTGAGAGGGTCGAGGGTGTGTATCATGAGCTGGAAGATGCTGTTTCTCATCAGTGAGTTGTGTAGAGAGGCACAGCTGCCTTCCCTCTGCAGCCTGGGTTTGGCCTATAAAAATATCACAAATACAGAAATATATATAAATATACATTGTATTCAATGCAAAATAAATTAATGTGTACATATTTGTTCTACATTTGGCTCCATTTAACATTTTTATGAACTCACGGAACTTCTAAAACATTGCCAAATAATTTGGTGAATGTCATATCTCTACTGCAGCTTATTTCTAGTGTAAATGTAGAATATGTATCTGGACACCTTTTTATATAAAATGGCTGACTTTGATACATACAGCATACTGTAAATATATGCAGGCACATAAACATAACCTACACCAGACGCTACAGGGATCATACAGAGAAGTTCACACACACAAAACAAACTCACCGTCAGCTTGCTCTCATCATCTCCAGGTGCATTGACCTTTTAAGACACAGAGAAAGAAATCAATATATGGACAGTATATGTTTTCTCATATACAGTATACACAGGGAATAGAGACAGTAGTATTATATGCACTCCAACACATTAGGCCTGCAGAAAATACTAATTTCATAATTTCAATGTATGCTCAGACTGTGTGGTGTTGTTGGATTGGACTACACTGGCAAGGTGGGGAGGCGATTGGTAAAAGAATTAATCGGTAGTTACAATACAGTAAATAAACCCGTATGAACCCAGAAGTGTTAAGCTTACAGCCTACTCCAACTGAAAATGTCTTCAACTCTTTACGTCTTGTTTACTCACCAGACATTCAGTAAATAATGAATGAACATTGAAAACACACTCAAACTCCTAAAGCAATATATATCTATTTATTTGTTTCCTTCTTCAGGAAGACCAGCCGCAGTCTTTAACCTCTACAGCTAATTTACTTTATCTATGTAAAACACTTCCTGAGAGGAGGAGGACTCACACATTAATCTCAACCCCAGTCATTTCTTCAGAGGACATTTACAGCACAGAGGTGTCACAAAATACAGTAGCCAAACACACACACACACACACACACACACACATACAAACACACACTCTCAGTCCACTGGCTGGAACAGAGAGAGACTGTGGTGGTGGTTTTTGAGGTGGTTGATGTCAGCAGTGGGGAGGGTTTGGTGTGGGATGAACATAACTTCTCGGTATATTGTTTTGTCAAATGTAAACGTAATTGTAGTTGATCACGGAGGTTTGTGTGAGCTGTTCTAATTTTATTAATTTAGCAATTATTGCTACGACTGGAACTTTTGAAATGATTTGCCAGGCGGGTCTTTTTCACCACAAAATATTCACTCCACTAACCAGCTCTCTGTATCTTTCCCGTAGAGGTAGGTTACATCACACTGGGAGCAACCACACTGTGGCGTTCTGCCCTGGAAAAAAATATTGTATTGCTCTGAAGTCAAGCTCAATAAAAAAGCTTTTATTGAATGTTTAGATGTCGTGAATCAATGCAAGTTTGCTCTTTAAAAAAAAGCTGGGAAAGAAAAAAGCAAAGAACAGAGACAATTTTACTTAATTTCTAACCACAACATATTTGTATTGTGGTTAGAAATGAAGTCCAATTGATGGTTGGGTCAATTTAGAAAGCTTAGGATTTAGAATGTAATGTAATTGAGGATCAAAACCACCATTTATGAACAGTGTAGTGTAACAGTGTAACAAATCAGTTTAATTGATCTTAAACTGGGGCACAGTTTGTCAAACCATTCAGTTTCTCTTGATTTAACTTATGTCCAGAGGTTTTAACCATACAAGATGCTTTTGCCCTTATGTAATTCCTAGCTGTACTAAAGAAATGAAATACACTGATTTCCAAGCTAACAGCAAATCAACATGTCTGTTATTTTCTGTCTTCATGTATTGCTCAAGAAGAAGAAGGTTTTTATGAACATTTACAGTGCTAAATATTTTTAAAGTAAACTCACTCGCTCGCACACCTTCATAACAGATTTACAGGTATTATTAACCAAAGAGCTGCGATAGCACTATCTGAGGTGAATTGTACTCATGTGGCTCATCGTTTTCCTTAAATAGCGCTAAACTTAATACAGAGTTAGCTTACACAAACGATTACATCACACAGCCGAGGTTACCATTCTGTGCCTTTTTCCAGACTTCCCAACAACAGCACAGAACAACACAGACAATCACCGACAACAAGCAGAGAGGTGGAGGGTTTTGTTGTTGACACGTTTTCATGATGGAGGCCCCAGTTTGAGAAGATAATCCCTTTAGCTTGCATCTGACAAGACACCTGCTGCTGTTATGTCAGCAAAAACAAGGCTTAAGATAAGGGTTTTCTTTTTGTTTTTGAAGGGGCACCACTTGTCATATGTTTTTCCAGTCCAACACAGAATTGAATTTCAAAAATGTGTGACCAAGTTGTTTTGAGTGAAGATAGAGGTATTTCATGTTGGCAATCATTTTTGTCAAACAAAATGAATAGAAATGTATTGAGGTTAACGTTAACAAGTTACATAACAGAAGAAGTTGTGGACACCTGCCCATGTGATTGCTGATCAGCTCTAATGGCAGAGGACAGTTGGGCATTAGTTTATGTTGGTTGGTGCTCACATGGCTCCCGAGAGCTGCTTGATGACAAAAGACACTCACAACCTGCTGTAGACTCTGCTGAGACTGAAATATATATGTATTTTATTTAGACCAGTTATACGGCAGTATACTCAGATAACTGCTGCATTGTGCAACATGTTTATATTCTGCATGACATACTGTAACTTATTTTGAAAAGCTGCTAATCTTACACCCTTATGTCACTCCTCTCAGCTCGGATGTGTTTGTGAGGTTAAACCTCTCCTCAGCTTTCCTCCATGAATCACCGATGACTAATCACCAAAAACCTGTCTCAAATCAATTCCAGCAAGTAAAGGGATTTAAAACAAAAAAAAGAACATTCTTCAAATCTTTTTTTGCTTGTCACCCAACAGGTTGTAGAAATAAAATCAAGCACGACACTCAGCTGCTGAATAAGCCAAGCCTGAAGAAAACTGTTACACAATACGATAATCAAGAGGCATCTACTCTCAGATAAAGAAAATGTAAGATACATTGTTAAGATTGTTAGTGTACAAACATTTCAATTTTGGTAGATATA
This sequence comes from Leptoclinus maculatus, assembly GCA_032191485.1. Lineage (NCBI taxonomy): Eukaryota > Metazoa > Chordata > Actinopteri > Perciformes > Stichaeidae > Leptoclinus > Leptoclinus maculatus. The sequence continues at coordinate 11,148,843 of JAVDOI010000009.1, forward strand.
ATAATACATTTACAGATTCAATAATCTATAGACGAAAGCAAGCACGAAATGCAGAAAAGGTTTTGCCACTACATTAATAATGCCGCTTCCAGTATAAAGCGGCATGTTTTCCTTTATTGTTCAATATTTGATGCATTTGTTTTGCAGTTACAGATAAAGCTCAGCTCCAGCTCATTGGTTTGTAGTGTACATCTCTTGTCACTGACTTAAACAAAACAGCTCACCATGGGCCATATTTATAAGCTGTAAATTATGAAGCAGAATTTCAAATTACATCCAAACTATGGTAAATAACCCTTAGGCATCAAAATCTATCTGTCAAGTAAAGAGTCTCTACAAGCAAATCCCAGCTTGTTCATGATATAACAGAGCTGTTTGACACCCGAAGGTGATGAGAAGAAGACGAAAGCCTCAGGCTTAAAATATTTTTATACTGTTGACTGAGCTGCTCCTGCTGGTTTCATCCCCGGTCAACAAATGCTGGAATAATTCAAAATTCTAAAATCCTACAGATTTACACCTTTCATCCCAATCATCATCATTGTCATCATTGAGGGACAGTCCGACCCCCCCCCCCCTCTTTCTCTCTCTCCACCTGACTGTCCGAGCTGTGGGATTTAGCCAGGATTAATCTGCAGAGATCACCCCTTTTAGACTGCTACTTTTCAAGCCTGCGTGTAAAGTCCCGCAGCAACCTTCACAGGTCACCGTCCTGTCAAACATTTCCCTTTCACTCTCATCGGTCAGCAAATATTAAAAGCATTTTCAGATACACAACGGCTCAGTTTAACTCCAGTTACAGTCCAAATGGCAGAGGAGTATAATGATTATGTGCTCAACAGAATACATCAAAAGTTATCGATGCATTTGTTTTCACTGCTGCATTGGACAGAGGGTTTTGATCGTGATCACAATAATCTGAAATTGAAAAGTCAGGTCTGCTGTGCAAGTATAGAATCCATCAGATGAGCTTTCTGCTGACCCAAGAACACAACTAACAAGACTGTATGAAGTGTCACTATTGTTAAATAAAGGTTGTATCCTTTCAGCTGTGTTTTGTTGGATAATTACATAAAACAATTGCATCTGCACTTTGGGTGATGACTATTATATTCTCTTATGTTCTCTTATGGGCAACAATATAACTGTACTTACTAACATGTAATACATAATAACTATTGACCAATTCATCTTCCTTCTCTGTACAGATACTTATGCCAAGAAACCTTCAGTTTAATTTTTTATGAAGTTGCAGATGCACTGCGCTGCTGCATTGTAATCCAGGTCCGATATTAATGATTACACGGAAAATTTGAACATTATATTAGAGCTCTGCAGAGATTGAGTGACAGTGTGCTGGGCTGCATGTTTGCTGTCGTCACCGCAGGTAAGCAGTTGATAAGGGGATCAGAGAGGATTGTCGTCTTTAGTGCCATCAGCAAGAAAACCATCAGATCTTCTCTTTTTCACCCTCTCTTTGTAGACACTCTGTGCTGTGTGCAAAAGCCACCTGAAACATCCAAATATAATAAAAATAACAACCACACCAAGGTTATGAGCATGACTGCAGGCAGAGGACGGAGCAGCTAGTCATTTTTCTCTCAGTGATCTGCTGATTCTTGCTCCTTCCAGAGAGCATCTGACTATTATTAGTGGCTCTAATGGGATTGGGGAGCATTAACCCGAGGGATTATTAAGCAGCTACCGACACATGAGGCCAAGGCAGTTGGACATCAAGTGCAGAACGACAGAAAAAGAAAAGCTGTTCTTGGGCTGAGGGGCGGCAGCCTGAAGAACAGCTGATTCCCAGAAGGGCATGCATGTCAAACAGAGCTTCTGTAACAACACTGATCAGCACCCAAATATACTGCATGTGCTCGCATGTTCACAACAAAAAGAACATGACATTTACAAAAGTGGATAAGATATAAAACACAGTTCAGATGATACATTTGCGGTCTGGGAAAAAAATCTCATCGTAATTGACAGTAACTGATTCCTGGTGAATGGATTACGTTGAAATAAAAACATGTTAAAAAAAACAAAAAATGTTTTGATGAGCCTGAAGATGATGAAGACACTGAAAAAGTACAACATTATTACTATTACTAATACCAATCCAATATTAAAAAATAAATAAAACAGTTACCTAAGCATTTAAGGGGAGGAGTTTTAAAGCAGGTGATCATGAGCTCATCTGTTCCCTATAACTGGAGAACTTCCCCTGGCCTGAATCACTACCATACAAATAGTTGCCTCATTCTCTAAAGTGTTTTCAATCACTATTGCATCTTAACTATTTCTTTCTGTATATCTTTTGTAGCACAATATCTCACTTTATTGGCCTATAATGAAATAAAATGTACAGTATTTGAAATTAATCTTTTCAGACAAACAAACCCAGATCATGTGCCGCAGCACTGTTAACGCCCCTGAAGAACTGCTGATGGGTCGGCTGGTAGGCTGTGAGCGAACTGCTCTTAGATCAGCCTATTGTAGTTTTAGTTTTTGCCACCTGAGCGCCGTTTGAGATTACAACATCAGAGAGCAACAGATCTGACTCCAACTACACACACAGACAGAAAAGGATGCAGAGACTCTTTGTGTTTTTATGTGTCGCAGTTGAACCTTTTGAACGCAGCATCATTTCCCCCCTCTGTCTTGAATCTGCTGTCTTAAACACAGCAGCAAGCAGCTCAAAGAGCACTCCAAGCTAATCTCAAAATTACACTTCCCCATCATCTCTTCCCGGCTGACATGAAGTGATTGGTTTTGTGATTGTGAAGTGATTGGTAAGTGTCTTGTCATAGGTCAACATCCTGTGAGTATGACTCATAATGTGAAAGAAAAAACACTAATGTCACACTGATAAATAACCAAAACACTCTCTCATGTCTCATACTTTCCTAACATTGTGACCAGATTGTAAACAGATGCTCTGCAATTATATTTAGTTATGTTTAATGAGCTGAAATAGAAGACAACCAACACTCAGAGCTGCGACCTTCCTCCAGAGTCAAGAGACCACTTTTTCCAATGTCAGGAAAAAGACGAGGGGAGCTGAAGTAGGCAGCGTGTTGATGAGGTTGAAGAGATGCTACAAGGATTTCTGGTTTCTGATTTAATTTAGTTGCTTTCAGTTTTCATCATACAGGATGCTCAAGTCCAACTCAACCGTCACAAAACTCTGTCAATTTCATTAACCGTACAAATAGTCAGGGTATTTACTTACTCCTAGCATGGAATTTAGAAATAATACTATGTATGAGTGTGGGTGATATTTAGATATTTTGCAATGTTATTTATGGTGTTCTTACTGGCTATATGGTTAGGGTTAGGGTTATAACTATAACTACATAACTATAATGTGCTTCGCTTGTCACTATAAGAAAGTGTTTTTGAAATTGGATAAATAAAAGGATAACCGAATTTTGACTGAAAGTTAAATAGATTTTGATAAATTCAGGCTGGTGTAGTTCGGATGTTCAGGGTTTATATGTATTCAATATTCAATAGCATCAAAAGTTATCTGAAGACATTTTATGGACCAGCTCTGTTACATGAGCCCTATTCTGAGACTTTGGTCTGGACTTGGTCAATAAAAGTAGTGACGGAAGATGAGGCCCATAGGCCTAGTCAGCACCAAGAGGCTGCAGTCTGGCTCTGCGTCTAGCAATGTCCGAGCAGGTGGCAGGTTAAGACAAAGCTTTATATCCTTCCAGAGAAGAAGTCAAGAGGGTTTGGCTGCTTGACGAAGTGTTGTCTGTTCAACACCCTGTCTGATTCCCAGAACAAGAGCACTATACTATTCTCGGGGTCAGTAGCTGAAACAGGTTCACTCTGGGATCTTATTCATTGTGACATACAAATGCTTTTCTCAGATCAGTCATCAACAGATGTCCAGATTTCAGCCAAAACATACTGACAAAAGAACAGTCAGGGTTCCATTCTAGAAATGTTGTAACTCCATCCACTTATCAGAAACTCATGTCAAGAATCACAAATGTTCCCTTAAAGACACAAAAAAGAATCTGAATCTTAGTTGACTATTTTCAGCTTTGAGAGATTTTTACTTAATTGTTCCTGCATTAGAAACTGTTGAGAGTTGTTTGTGATTGGTACCCTGTGTAATGGATGGATGGATGGATGTAAGGATCAGATGATGGCAACTGAGATGGGGTGAAAACATAAAGTAAAGGGTAGAGTGGTCATCAAAAGAGAGGTAATAAGGGAAGATGAATGGATGAATGAGTGGATGAAGGGATTGATGAACAAATGGATGGATGGATAGATGGATGGATAGATGGACAATTGGACAGATAGATGGTTGGATGGATTGATGGACAAGTGGACAGATAGATAAATGGAATGATGGATGGAGTCAGACTCACCTTTGGTGCCATCTCCAGCTCATCCACCTGGTTGCTGCCCAGCAGGGTCTTGACGACAAATTCTATTTTGGCATTGAACTTCATGAATGTCACGTAGCAGGTGTAGCACGACAGCAGACCGAGACTTTCCCCAATCGTGATTTCATTATCCAGAAAGAAATAGATGAGCAGGAGCAAGCCAATGATATAGAATGAGACATCTCTGAACAGAGGCCACCAGGTGAGGTTCAGCACCTCTTTGGAGAACAGGGCGCACATCCCTATCACAAACAGGATGTTGAAGACAGCGGAGCCCACGATGGTACCGATACCCACGTTACTGTGGGAGACAAAGACTCCTATGACAGAAGTGAAGAGCTCCGGGGCTGAGCCACCTGCTGCCATGAAGGTGGCTCCTGCTACATCATCTGATATCTGCAGCTTCTCTGTGATAACAGTGAGCGCAGGAACAAAGAACTCATCGCAGACAATTGCTAAGGATATGAACATGTACAGCATGCCAAACATATGAAAAAACACATAGCCCTGACGTCTATCCTCCACGCTAAAGTAGTCTGTTGGGTAGTCCCCGTGATTCATCTCTATATCAGATGATTTCATGGCCACCGGTTTGTCCTCTGGCGCGGCAGAGAGGTTGTGGTACTGCAGAAGAGTTCTTTGGGGCACTGACGCCTCTGCCGAACCCTCAGCGGACGACTCCAGCTCCTTGGCCATTGCTGTGACCAGTGACAAGGCACTCCATGAACAGAATGTGCAGACAGCCACCATGCTGATGATGAAGCCCAGAATCCGTCCGGGCCGCAGCTTTCTTTTGACGCCATGGTAGTGGTGCCTGGTGCAGCTGCTTTGAGGGCCCAAAAGAGGCTCAGAGCTGGAGAAAGCCATCCTGTCTCGACTTCTTATAGGTAGCAGGAAATCCATGGTGTTGGCCTAGATTGGCAGGTAGAGTGGAAGTGTCTAGAGTCACCCTCGAAGCTGGGTGGTGGTGCAGGTGGCTACGAGGGTGGGGGTTTGACAGGCCGCAACAGTTCACCGATTTGTTAGCATGCTGCTTCCCAGTCTAAGCATGATGGAAGCCCTGCAGTCTGATTCCAGGATCTAGCCCATTCAAAGGCATATTCCTCATATTACTCACTGCAAGACAGAGAAATAAAAAGCAGATTTTTAAAATAACTATAAACAATTAGTGTACACAATTAGAACAGAATACATGAAGATCAGCGTCTTAATGAGTGTTAATATGTTGTCTTGATTCTAACTTTTTCCATTTCTGATATCCATCCAGTTACAGGCCTCGTTAGAAGATACATTTATTCAGGTTCTGTAGCTATGTACAATTTCGAGACACTTGTTGAATATTTCTATTTTCTGCTGCTTTCTACCACGACATCTCAGAGGGAAATATTGTACTTTTTAAACCACACAATATATCTAACAACTAAAGTTATTTAGCAGACAATGGCTTTAAATGCAAAACATAAGATGAATAAGATATGGTATATTATTATCCACTGCTATGACACAAAGCTCTACTTCTTCCCCAAATCCATCCCACCTACTTCACTACCACCAACTGCCTCAAAGACATAAACTATGCAAGCCAACTTTCTTAAACTCAACAGCGACAAATCTTAAATCCTCATCATCGGCCTCAAATCACTGAACAAATCCCACCACAACTTCTCCCCCTGTATTGTTGGAACCACTATTGTTGGAACCACTGTTCCTGCTTCCACACGTAATCTTGGAATCATTTTCGATCAAACCCTCTCCTTCGAACGCCAAGCCAATCGCATCACAAAAAACATCTTCTTTCATGTCAAAAACATTACCTGTCTACACCCCTCCCTCTCCTCCTCAGCCGCTGAAACACTCATCCACGCCTTCATTACCTCTCGACTGGACTATTGCAACAGCATCCGGTACGGCTCATCCACCAAAATCATCAACTAACTACAATACATCCAGAACTCTGCAGCCCGTCTGCTCTCCCACTTCCGCACCAGAGATCACATCACCCCAGTCCTTCAAAACCTCCACTGGCTCCCCATACAGCAAAGAATCCAGTTCAAGATTCTTCTCATCACATACAAAGCCCTTCATAACCTCGCCCCTTCATACCTTTTGGACCTCCTGCACCGACACACTCCCACCCGCAACCTCAGATCCACCGACCCCAACCTCCTTGCCCCCCCTACTCTGTCCAACATCGGACCTGGGAGGACAGGGCCTTCTCTATTACTGCACCCTTCCTCTGGAACTCTCTCCCCCAGCACCTCAGACATTCTCTGCCACTCGCCCTTTTCAAAACTGCACTTAAAACTCATCTATTTAAATCTGCTTTTAACCTGTGGTGCTAGTTATGATTGTTTTTGTTTTGTTTCTTACTGTTATAATGTCATCTATCTGCCTTGTTTGTATTGTTATTGCTTTTATTGTTTCTGTTTTTACCATGTAAAGTGCCTTTGAGTACCCTTTAAAGCACTATACAAAATAAAGTTATTATTATTATTATTTTAGATTAAACTAACTGATAAAAAAAGTGTATAAAGTAGCTAGAATGATCCCTCCCGCGACTTGCTACACCATTTAAATTTGCTTACATACTATTGCATCAGTGATAATAACCCAATAATATTTGTTGAACTGTCTATTCTAAGTATTTGCTCAATATTATGCTACGGATTTTATTGGAACTGTAAGGTCTATATTTGTGTCTGCTGCATAGGTTATCTTTTAAGGCTCAGATGAATAATAATTGCTGGGCAAATTATTCTGTGTTGGCTGTTTTTACGTTACTCATATGTATGTAAACTTACAAAGATGTATCACAGAATTATAAAACATATTTGAAAGTCTGAATAAGAGCTGAAATATTTGTTTTTTCTTGTAGCTGGAACTATGGTCAGTGCTGAATTGCTAATAACAGTTGATTGTATTAATAGCAGTGATTCTGTTAAAGTTCTGTGGCTTTCTTGTCATTGTGCTGAGAACCTGCAGTGTTATATCTACCTTAAATCAAGCTTGGACATTAGTGAAAGCTCATTAGTGAGCTATTTAATTCCTGAGAAGTTATACTTAGATTAGCCTCAGGCCCTGCACACTGATGCCTCTGCACAAAGTCAGATAGCATCAATGATCAGTGAATTTGAGTGACAAACAATAAGTAATGAACATAGGGGTTATACAAGGCTGCAACAGCTACACTGGGACAAACTGCAATGTTGAAACTTCATCTCATAAATCCTACACAATCCCCATTATTAATTTGGGACACCAATTTGTTACAGTAAAACATTTAGCCAACATTTTCAAAACCAACTGTGCTCTGAAAGTTGCACATTTGTAGTAGTAGTTTAAGAATCAAGCTCGACTCTATTAACAGCTACACTCAAAAAGCACACAAATGTATATTTTTCTCATACCACACTTGGAAATCTCCCGTTCAGGACTCCAGCAGGTCTGAGTCTCTGAATGAATATTCCAGAAAATTGAATCCCAAAAGGAGAAAAGTCCTGAGAGCTCAGAGTTCAGTCTGAAGGTCCCAACAGTAAATCCTCAGTGAGATTTTTCTCCCTCAGTCAAGGTGGAGCTCCGAGATGCCAGGTCAGAAACCCAGGAACCAAGGGCTCCTCCCTCCCTCTCAGTGTTCCTCCCACCTTTGATACGGCCTCCCTCCTTCCCTACTTCAGTATATCTCCGCCTCTACCTTTCCCCTCCATCTCTTCTCCCTATCCTGTCCAAGAACAAGGATCAATGTCATCTTCCTCTCTCCACCACCCCACCTCCACCTGTTCCCACCTCCCCCAGTGTCATGTATCATTTCTCCACACACCCAAGCAAATGCGTCTTACACAACAAGCTCACAGCTTGATGGGGCTGAAGCCTACTGTTCTATCAGATCATAGTGCTGTGCACAAAGTCCTTGAAAACTGTCCTAATTACTCCGTGACGTAGCATGCTGCAGCATAGTTCAGGGAGGATGCTGCATGATAATTGTGTGTATTACAGCTTTAAAACTTTTAAATGAGGGTGTCAGACTGTTTCGACTGAAAGAGGCATCCAGAACATTTTTTAAATGCACCACTTAATTCAGGGTTTAGTTTACATATATTGATACCTTTGCAGAGTTTTTCTCTGCATTTTCTTTCTGACTACAAATGTATTCTTTTTTCTAACAACATTTTGATACTTCCCTCCAATTATTGACATCATTGTGCAGTTTTCTTAATAAAAGATTGTTTGCACGTTTATAAAATTGCAAACGAGAATGTAAAGTTTGCATGACATGTTCTTGTTATAAACAACCAGTTGTTGGAGGTGACATCACCATGGCTCTGCTGTCTTTCATTTCCTGCATTGCCTGTAATTGGCTTTTGGATACAACACCTGCTCTGAATCCTTAATTTGTAGCACAACACTTAAGCCTACTGACACATGCTATTGTGGACCCAGTGGGTCCAGTAGGTGGGTCCCAGGACATAAGATTATATATCAGACTGTATAGATATAATATGGTAATAAGTCTCACTCCTTATTTTGCCAAAGGAAAAAAAATGTCATGTGTACAAATACTATATAAAATAATGATGATAAATGATAAAAAACTAAATCATTTCTTGAAGTGTTAATTATAACAAAATGTTGATTGAGCAGTGTGTGTGTGTTTGGTGTGTGTGCACACTTCAAGTCAGGTCAGGCTTTACACAAGAGAACTGTAAGCTTCAGAAGCCACATGAAGGTGAGTTCAAATGATGTGACCTATTCTGTTACGTAGCGTGTCCCCATAGCCCCACCTCTATAGCAGCAGTGTGTGTGTGTGTGTGTGTGTGTGTGTGTGTGTGTGTGTGTGTGTGTGTGTGTGTGTGTGTGTGTGTGTGTGTGTGTGTGTGCTTGTGTATGTAGTTGTGTTATAAAAGTCAAAATAAGTCAAATTAGATAAATAATCCCACCCCACTGGCAGATTAGAAATAGAAAAGTTTGAATGAGATTTTTAAATTTTACAATGAACACTATCACAAAAGTTATTGAAGATAGAGATTTATGAAAATGGTGTAAAAGAAAACTAGAGATGGGAACACACCAGTTGCGACACCAAATCGTACCAGGGGCGTAAAGTGTGTGGGGCACCCTTCCCCCTTCCTTCCCCCCTACTTCTGGTGCCTTGCCCGGACCACACCCATCTTCTTCTTTTCAACAACACACCTGTAAAGTTTTGTCTTGTATGGTTGCGACGCTATCACGGAGACAAAAATCTGTCCACAGACATTCAAAACGGCCTCTGTAGTAGTTCCTGATACTGTAGGTGTCTACAAGACCAAATTTTGCCATGATGACTCGCGTTGCTGTTGCGGCAGGTGAAAAAAACCTATAAACCACATAACCCTGCTAGGGGTTAAATCCAACCAGACCTACCTATCGTTTCTCACCTCCTACTGTTCTTATCCAATTAAACAGGGGCATACTTAGTTAATGGCATGCGCTGCTAACTTTCCCTCACAAGCAAAATGTTGCTATTGATTCTTACAGTCCGTCCGTTTCCTCAGCCAGTCAAGCTCCATTACAGGCGTGTGTTTTTCAAAATATTCTGCATAAAGTATGATGAAGTTTCAGAATGGTCTCAGGCTGTATGTCCAGGGGGTCTGTAGACAAGCTCACATAAAGGAAACAAGAGAAAATACAAATTGTGCAAACATTACTTTGATAAAAGATGTTGCATGCTCCCCATATTAAATATAGCCTACATATTTTATTTCCACACTGTCAAACAACAAGGCAATGCCATAGCCTGAGGTGACTGTTGGTGTGGTGCAGAGGTGTTTAACCTCAGTAAGGATTCTGCATGGGGCTATAGCTGCTATATTAAGGGCTATGTAAAGTCGTGACATGGCTAAACTTGTTACATAACCAAACAAGCTAACCTAACCCTCCTTCTAGGTAGGCAGAGGTATATCGCCTGCAGAACTTGAAATAAAAATAAGTCTCTTGGCATACAGAAGGTCACCAGACCTTTAGTAGTTGTTTCAGGTTCAATTTATGATGCTCTTCTCTTAAAAAAAACAAATGAGATCTGGTAGGGGTCGACTCTAAGATAGCTGGAGTTATCGTGCAAAGATGTAGCCTAATTACGTCTGGACACAAACAGCACAACCTTGGCCAAGAGATTATAGATGAAAACCTTGATTTTGCATTGGACAGCAATTGGCACCCTCGAAAAGAATATTCGATTTTTTTATTCTATCAAGGTGAGAAGTGGCTCACTTGCTAAGTAATTTTCATTGGCAGGCCAGGCAGTGAAAAGTGAGAGGTATGCATGTTCCTCTGTGAAGCTGGGATCAGCAGCTTATTGGCTAAAGCTTGTGCCTGAAATAGCAGCTAAGTTATATACGCCTTAGAGAGAGACCCTCCATCTGTGACTAGGGACGGCCCAGGTAATCGGTGAGATCTATATAATGAGTCAATGAATAGAACGTTTCAATGGGATAGCTGAAGCTAGCTAGCTGGGATAGGATCAGCTGATGTCATTCTCACACACTCCAACCAAGGAAACTAAAAAAGACTGAGGCTATGCTACATGTCCAATATATGATAAGAAAATATGTAAGATCAGACTGTTATTTTGTTCTAACATAACCCTGTTTTGCTGCTTAGCGCACTAGGAAAGGTCAGTGTTTTGTACAGATGTATGCTTTAATGTTCATAATGAAAAACAACGATTCAAAACAATTAATTGACACAAAAACTATTTTAAGTATGAAAGAAATGTTTTGGGTGAGCTACTAGGCCTACCTTATGCAGACATGCAATAGAGTTGTGATGTCATTACAATGCAAAATGCTTTGAGTATGTGAACTAACTGATGTATTTGGCAAACATAACCCTTGAGTTATATCTTGGTTAAAAACGTTGTCTGGGTTAGGCGGAGTGTAGGCCAAGTGGAAACTTCCCAAAACCCAATATAGAGCAGGACAGACCTGTTTATGTTACCCTATAGCCTACTCTGATAACAGATCCCACACAGTGGATGTGCTAAAACAGGGTGTAACAGGGTGTAATCTCACAAAAAGTATGTGGTTAGCTAATGACATACTGCAGGGTATCTCTGTCTATTCTCTACAGAGACAAGTAGAGAAGCATCTGTGACAGACAACTGACAGACGAATCTCTTTCAGATAAGTAGATTTAAAAAATCGTATTGTTGAGTAGAACATACGTTACAATATGATGTGACAAATTCAAACTAATGGAAAAGTATTTTATAAAGTCCCAGAATAGCATATCGGAAAACATAAAATATAAATCATGTACGAGAAAATAAAGTTGTGGATTGAGAGTTGTATTTTATTGTTACTTATTGTAGAGCTGTAACAATTGGTTGATTAGGCGATCGACAGAAAACAGTCAACAACTATTTTAAAGATTGATTGATCGTGAAAGTTATTTTGCACGCAGGAATATCAGAGGATGCTGTTTTTGATGGTCCTCTGAAATTGACAGATTAAAATATTTGTTGATTGTTCGAGAGAATAGTCAACAGAGTTTATAATCATAAACGGAAACGTTTGTTAGTGGCAAACCTACTTATTTATCTATTTTTGCAGTCGTTATTTATTTTTCATTTGTTATATGTATTTCTATTTCTACATATTACATTTGTATCTAGTATTATTATTGTTATTAGTAGTAGTAGTAGTAGTAGTAGTAGTAATATTAGTAGTAGTAGTAGTAGTAATAGTAGTAATAGTAGTAATAATAATAATAATAATAATAATAAAAGTATTATTATAATTATTACTATATTCTTATCATTATTATTTTCCAAATTATGTAATATTGCTATCACTATTATTGTATTGTATTATGTATTAAAAGGTATGTCATTGTTATGCACACAGAATAACAGAACTGGGTAAATGAGCCCCTTGATTCAATAAAGTATCATAAAACCACAGCTTTTTTTGGCAAAGCACCCAACTGAAGTTCAGTGCAGGAGAACCACACATTGTTCCTCTTATAAGCCGCAGCTGACACATTTTATATCTAAAGATGGAGGTAAATGTCAGTTTGTCTGACTCAGTGGTTGATTATAAAGGTCTTATAATCTGCGATGAAGGTCATGATATCAGTGGTTCAGACGGCTGGTGGAAGGACATGCAGCTCACCTACCACCATGAAACCGGAGGCCTCAGACCTGACACAAAACTTTTCATAATCTTGGGGCAATTCTCTGATCCTCAGCTACAGAGAGCAGGATTACTGCCAGTCCAGCAGCACCGGCAGCAGACAACGGTTCAGTGTCTTGCCCTGGAGCATGTTCACGGAGATGAAAAAATAAGTAAAAGACATTTGGCTCAGTGTTTTGGGACATTTGGGACATTAATGCACACAATAAACAGTTTACAATTCACTACAATATTGTCTGGATGGAGTTAAAAAACGCTGTATTCAGTCAGAGATGAGTTGAAAATCTCGCTTGGATAAATCCAGCTGTACAGCAGCTCTATCTAGTGGTTCAAGTAAGTACTGGTAAGAGTCTAAATCAGCTGGACTCATCACTAGACTCTGATCCATATCCAGAACATCAGATTACAGACGTTTTATTTTTTATCATTGGGGTGCCTGTAGTGTAAAAGAATTCCTGCGTTTGAAAGCAATGTTTAAAAAAATGCTTAATTCTTGCTTTGGTTTGCGTCTATGGATTTCATCTTTATTACAACTATTACGTTTTATTGACCACAGTGATGCTACAGGAGTGTCGCTTCTTATCACTGCAGTTTGAAGGCAAAACCTAAACACAACAGGAATAACAGAAGGATTATTATGTCTTACATCCACTTCTCAGAAACTCAGGGATTGATTCGCTGTACTGATGAGACAGTTTACAGGAACGAGGTCTCCTATCTGGTGGACCAGTGCAGCAATAACAATCTGGAACAATCAACAAAACTAAAGAACTTGTGATGGACTCCCGTAAAAAACAGGGAGAGCTACTACCAAGGGACGGGTCATCAACCACCAGGTGGAAATTCAAATTATCTGGACTACAATCTTCACCATCATTGAGAAGAAAGCTCACCAAGGACTACTCTTTCTTTAGACAGCTTAGGAAATTTGATGTGTAAAAGGTTGCGATGGTAAAGTTCTACAGAGCGGTAATAGAAAGTGTACTCACTTCTCAATAACTGTATGCAATGGCAACTCTACAGCCTACGAGAAAAAAACTCATGGACAATACATTAAAGACAGTTGGCTGTGTACTCTCCCCTATTTCTGAACTATACCACGTCTGCATTCAGCATAGAGGTTTATAAATTCAAAAGGACTCCTCACACCCAGCAAACCCTCTATGCAGCCTTCAACCTCCGGGTTAAAGACTACGCAGTATTAAGACTAGAATATCTTGCTTCACTGGTTGTACAATCAAACACATGCACTTCCACTTGTCACTGTAAGGGCGTGAGCCATTTGGCTGCACTATTGTATGCTTTCTGTATTGTACTTGTGGCAGTGTGTTTTTGTTCTGTGTGCTATGTGATTATATGTTTTGTGGTTGAGCGCAGCAAAACAAATTCAGAGGCCACTGTGGTTGATATGGTAATAAAATACTGAACTTTAAAGTATGAACCCAGCAAGACTAGAACCAAACGTTTTGGATTGGTGTCTGATGAACCATAAAGGTATGAAGCCATCTATTTACTCACTTCCACAAATAAAATGAGAATATTTTCAATGCAGAACATCGGTGTGTATGGAGCACTTGAGATTCACACAGATCACCTGATCAATCACATATCAATATGTCCAGATGCCTTGGACCAGCCCCTAGATATGCTGCTATAGGCCTAGACTGCCGGGGGACTTGATACACTGAGCTCCTCTCTCTACTATTTCTATTACCGATACCATTAACGCACATTACTGACTTTGCTTCTTCACCGGAGTCTTTGTGCTTTTTCGCCTCGCAGGTTTCCGTGGATCGTGCTTATATCTGGACTGTGGTCTTGCCTGACACCCACTGCTATCATGATTATTAGTAGTCGCATTGCTATTGCTGATACCATTACTGCTTTTGTTACCAGTGTTATTCTACTATATCCACTTGTGCTGTTATTACTAGTAATCGTAATGTTTCTATCATTATTATACCTACTATTCTCATATTATGAATAATATAAGTCATATGCATTGAATGTGTTGTAACTCTGTTATGATGTTCATTCGGTACACATGACATCTATTACACTTCTGTCCATCCTGGGAGAGGGATCTCTTCTCTGTTGCTCTCCCAAAGGTTTCTTCCTTTTTTCTCCCCGTTAAAGGTTTTTTTTTTTTTTGGGGGGGGGTGTTCCTGTTCCGACGTGAGGGTCCCAGGACAGAGGATGTCACATGTGTACGGATTGTAAAGCCCTCTGAGGCAAATTTGTGATTTGTGATTTTGGGCTATACAAAATTAATTGAATTGAATAGATCAAAAGTAATGTGCACTCACCAAGTCAATGCAAAGACAATATCAGTGTGTGGTATGTTATTTCACAGAAACTAACTGCACATCTAAAGATAATAAACCTACCATGAGAAGGAAAGTACAAAGTGAATGTGGCATACACAGAGGGAGTCGATCCGAGCATCAAATCTATGTAGCAAAGACAAGGGAAAACATCAGGGAGGAAATTCGGGCAACATTTTATTTGGAGGCTTCATCTTTTCGGAAGATCAAATCTCAACAGAGTCTCCACAGGTTTTGACATGTTCAGTTAACATCCGGACGGATTTGGGTTTGTGACAAAAACAAGGTTAATTGTGAGAGGGGGCATTTCTTCTTTTGGTTTTGGGAAGCGTCTGGCTCCAGTAGTCTTATTGTGCTTCTCTCAAAGAAGCAGCACAAACACAAACCATGCCTGATATCATGAACTTACATTAATGAGCAGGTACAAGAAGAATACAATGACTGTTTGGCAAAGGGGCTCCGTGATCTCACCGTTGTGTGAGGAGATGACCAGTAGCACCTTTGTGTGTTCAATGTTCCTTTAATCTCTACGGAGCAGGCAAAATCTATAGTGCAAAGTATGTTAAGTTAACAGTAACAACTGGCTTTTGTGCCACCTCCGAAAGCACTGCACTAGTACTGACCACAGGACTGAAACTACTACAGAGCCTCTTATTATTGTGGGTTTATCAAAGAGCCTGTTGGACAAAAAGTTAGTGTATTAAGTTATGGCGGCTTTTAGACAATAAAATTATTTGAAAAAGAAATGGTTTGAACCCCAGCTGTGATATATTGAAACTATCAGAGCAATGCACAGCCCAATTACTCCTCGTCCAGGACTTCAACGCCGGAAAATCCCATCATCACCAAACAAAATGACCAATATCCCCAGAGGAATCGATAACATTTTCCTCTCAGATGTGCCTTTTCTACCCATTTATAAACTCCCTGCCACCCTCAGCACTTCTTGCAGTACCCTTCCACCATCTCTGGCAAGATGCTGTCGTCCTCCTCCACATCCTTCGTCACGGTCTTTCCCACCATTTGGCACAAGTCCTCGGCCGCGATGCCCATTGGCTCGGCCGCCTTCACCGCCAACATGTCCTGAGTCAGGACAGTTCCTTTGGGGATCTTGACCTTGGCCACCACAGATTTACCCAGCTTGAAGAATAGAAAATAAAAGGTCTGAAATTATTATTGTTCTCATGGCACAGTAGAAAAAAAAATTCAAAAATGTTTTCTTAAAGGTTATCTGTCTTTCTAAACAGTACAAATGTAATTTAACTATGGCTCGCATTTTTTAAATTTTCTTTTTTGTGGAGCAAGAATATCTCACCTTAGCATGGCATGCCTTCTCACAAGGTAACATCTGCTTGATGCCGGTCCCCTGCGCCATCTCCACCTCTCGGATGGAACGAACCAGCTCGGTTAGCTCACAGGGCTCCAGAGAGGCGCTGTGGTCATTTCCTTTCCAAGTCTTGTCCAAGGTTACGTGGCGCTCGATGACCTTTGCACCCATAACTGCGGCCGCAATTGAAATACCGATCCCACACTCATGGCCTGAGTACCCGATGGGAATATCGGGAAATTCCTTCTGGTATTCCTGTAGTTTACAAGTGGGTAAGTGTTACTCCTAAATCTCTCAGAAGATTGACACCACAGTCACATTTGTGAGTTAAATTTGAAGCTAGAGCCAGCTGCCGGTTAGCTTAGCTTAGCATAATGACTGGAAACCAGGGGGGGAACAGCTAGCCTGGCTCAGCCCAACAGTAACAAAATCCACCAACTCCTGAAATGTCAAACTATTACTTTAAGTGAGACGCTCAGGATTTAAAATCCTACTTTTCTCACCGTTATCACTTTGAGGTTGACATCTTTAGGATCCAGAGGGTAGGCACTGGTGCACTGCAGGATGGTAAAGTTGGGGTTGTGCTCCTTCACTATTTTGTAGACCCGACGCATCGTCTCCATGCTCTGCATCCCACTGGACACCACCATGGGCCGTCCTGACGCAGACAGGAGGGCAACAGCCTGATCAACAATACGTCTAACATGGGGCAAAAGGGAAAATGCAACCCTTCTCTTTCCTCTTAATGAGCTCCTGTAGTTCAACAATCAAGCTCACTTCATTTATTTTTCGTCTCCCACTTTTTAACTAATTTCTACTGACACATTTGTGCATTCTTTCTGCTTCTATTGCTCTTTTGTTGTTTTACATAATATAGTATTTGTTTATGTAATGGTGAAGTGCACTGATGATTTTAGCATTTAAATATGCAACATAAAATACATCTGCTGCAGTTCACTCTCACCTTTCTTGGCAGTCTTCTCCAGATAGGAGAAGTTGTTGGCGTCTAGTGAGGCCACTTTAAAGAAAGGCACATTAAGCTCATCGAGGAACTCCACTGCCATCTAAAAGACAGAAAAAACATATGGTTAAACTTTAACCTGATTAAAACCACAGAAAGCCTTCTTCAAACGTCTCTTTCTTACCTCGTCCATCCCAGAGGCAGTGAAGAAGATCCCCACCTCCGCAGCATATTTCTGCAGTTCCCTGTACTGATCATGGCTGAACTCCAGATGGCGCTTGTGGTCACCATAAGTTTTCCCCCAGGAGTGAACAGAGTTGTACTCGCGCTCCAAGGCTTTCTTGTTGAATTTACACTCTAATTCACTCTTCTGGAATTTGGCACAATCAGCACCGCAGTCCTGTGAAGGCAGAAATAAGTGAGGGATTAAAAAGAAGGGAAGCTTGGAAAACATATGTGATGATTGATTTTAGGGGTCCTACAGATTGTGCTAAAAAACACAGTAAGGTTCCTAGAAAGGACTATTTCGTACTAATAAGAGGAGACAGTGTTCAATTACTACACTTGTCATTCATTATTTCATTATGTAACGGAGTTAAAGATTTATTTCTGATTTCTGATTTGTAATATTTGTATTGTGTTTGTCATTTAACGATCCTGTTGAGTATGTGTGAATTTGTATCTTAATGAGTTATTTTTATTTAGCGTTATTTTATTTATGTATTAATGTTTCCTGTGGAAATGACGTCCCATCTCTTCTGACTGCACTTCCTAAGCTTCCGTAGTCCCGTCTTCTCCTCACAATGGTGTTTTGTATTGTTGAGGGTAAGTTGTGTGGAAAAAACAAATGCTGTCGCACTATTTTGGTTGTGATCTTCAAAACTGGAACTGTTTACGCTGCACACCTTGGTAGCCGCTGATGCAATCACGTTATCCGACTGTTATCTGTCACTTTGACTGATGAAAGTGTGAGTTTTGTGGCTTTTTTATTCGGTCTTTTTGGGCGGACTTTTGCTTTTGCGTCGGGCCGCCCTGTCCCATAGAAAAGTAGTGATAGTGAGATGAACCTTCATGAAGCATTGAAGCTTTCCATCCAATTGGTTCACTCATGGGCCGAAGCTTTATGGTGCTTCATGGTGCTTAATTTGCTCTACTGTGCCATCAAGTGGACAATAAATGTAAAACAGGCAGAGTGATTAAAATGACACCATGGCTTTGGTGTGTGAAGCATTGAATTGAATAAATTAATGAATGATGTTTGTGATGCGTGATACATAACTTATGAACTTATTATTATGGTGTCTGTCTTTATGATACAATGGAGGGGTCAAAAGGGAAAGTGGAAACAAATTGGGAAGAGGGTTGTGATGTGAAAAGTAAAACAAAAAAAAAAGTTAAAGTTAGGATTTTATTGTCAAATTTGACTTCTGCATTTAACCCTTCCTTGGCTTATTGGGAGCAGTGGGCTGCTGAGAAGCGCCAGGGGAGCAGTTAGGGGGGTTCAGTGTCTTGCTCAGGTACACTTCGGCCATAGGACACGGAGCAGCCAAGCCTTGAAACACCGAACTTTTTTTTAGATAATTTCGCCTGCTTTAGAAAACACCCTTTCACAGGGCACAGATGAAGCTGGGGTACAGAGAATAGTTTGCAAACAAACGAGCAATAAAGTCAGAAGTACACAAAATGTGAGGGAGGATCCATTGCGTTTCACTGCCCCTTATATTTCGAATCGCACGCCAGACCCGTGAACCATTTCCTGAATCAGTCACGTGGTACGGCCGGCTCGCGAGGCTCGCGAGGCTTCGAACGTCAACACAAGCCTCGATACGCGCCTCATAAAAATCTTCGTGGGGTACTTCTCAAGTCTCTTAATTGCATCCCCGTTTCCCTCACCTGCGTCATTTCCTTGCGTCTTAGTCTCTCCCACCAGGGATGCATGGAGGAAACCATGCGAGGAGAGAGGAACGAGGAAATATGTTTTAAGACACATGAGACGTCCTTTCCTCAGTTGCGTCACGTGAAGCGACATCTGTTTCTGATGACGGAGGATCAGCTGTTCACAGCTGGATCAGCTGTCAGTCGGCTTTAACAGCTGGAGAGACGTTTGATGAGTTTGTGTCTGTTCACACGATCACTGTACTTAATAATAGTAACTAATAACTAATAAAGACACACAGTTATCATCACTGTAGAGGTGTTGTCTCTCTGTAGTCTGTTAAACTGTGTCCTGTTTATAAGATCAGGATATATTTCTACCGGCGGAATGGGATCCTCTTATTTATGAATTATTTGCGTCTGTACGTTTTGAAATTGTGACTGTGACGTCATTATTAAATAACCCAGGATATGATTATTGTTTCTCTTAAATGATAAAACTCAAACACTCAGGAATGATGTAAAAAGTGTTTCGTCTCTCCAGCTCTCTCTGACTTTAATTGTATTCATAATAAAGGTTATTGAGGGAAATATCAGATCATGAAAACACAAATCTTTCTAATAAATGAAGAAAGTTGTTTGTGGTCCTTTTGTTGTTCAGACCTACAATGAACATATATTTAACCAGACGGTGAATCAGAAAACTAATCAAATATAAACTAGAGTTTATTCTGTGATCTGTCTTCACTCTGGTATGAAACTCAGTCAGTCAGTCCGATCGGCTACAGCGTCCAATCACATAACTGATGAACAATGAGGGGGCGTGTCGGCCGTTAAAACACTTCTTGGAAGTCTGTTCTCGTGGTTCCTCGCTCATGGCTCCTCCGAGGTCCCTCCTCCATCCTCGGTAACATGAGCGCTGAGCCCCCGGTGCTGGTTTACTGCCGGTCCCGCTAGCAACACCTCACATCTCCGAAATCGTCGGAGCAGATTTTTTAAATCGGCTGAATCTTGACAAACCGACCACAGATTTTATGCTTAAACAACTAACTTCTCGCCTAAAAACATCCTAACATTACTTTCTGTGACTTCACAACAGTAGTATTTCGAAAGTTTCAACTTCCAGTTGTGTGATTTCTCCTCCGCCATTGTTTCCTGTTGCTGGTGCAAAATGCATTCTGGGATATTTGGCTGTCCCAAGTACAGACAAGTCACCTCCGATGCATACCCGGTAAAATGGGCGGAGCGAGCCACATCCGGGCATTTGGACCGTGCTTGGCTCGATGCGAACTTTGAATTGGAACAGTACTTGGGCTGAGACTGATGACGTTTCACAAGTCCACAAGTACAGAGAAGTACCGGTATGTATTTTCCTTTGTTTAATGTTATAATTTTCGCGGATTCTGTTACTCCACCCCATGCACCTGTTTATGTTGTCCACTTGATGTCGCTGTTTTTCCCTATGCAAAATTGTGTTTTGTATCGTTGAGGGAGCAGGAGTGCAGAGAGAGAACAGAAGTCAATATATGCGTGTGTTGTATTGTCTTCTGCAGCAAATAAATGCTAGAAAAGCATCGTGAAGTCGTCTCCTTCAATGCCCCTATCCAAGTCGGTTACAATTATACCTATTAAAATCTATTTCTAGTGTTACAAATGGTTGGTTTTGTCACCAGGTGAGCTTATCGTGAATTAATGGGATCTAAAAGCGGCATAATAAGCAACATATATGGGGAATGAAGTTCACATTAATAAATAGATAAAATATGTTTTTTACTGTGGCTTCATTTAGTTCTTCTAAAGGAAATTCTTCTAGAAATTAACAAAAACTTATCACTGAAATAACTCAAAACGTTGTCTCTATTTTCCCTGTAACTGGGACCAAAATACACAGTTCTTTTCAGGATATGTCCAGGAAATAATTAATAATATACACCTGCAAAACAAGGCTCTACTGAAGGTTTAAAGGAGCAGCCATACTTGTGTTTTTACTAAAAAGTTGTGTTTTTAGTTTTATATGTTAATTGCATTTAAAGTTTCTCTCCCATTGCTGCTTCTTTATGTCTATGGGGTATTTAAACTGAATACACATAAAACGGTCAAACTTCAGTTACATATCTGGTAATTTAACATTCTAGTGCACGTCTTTCCACAAACACCCTTCTGACCCACTATGTGGTCCATAAATTAGCACATTATAATCTTAATAACTATTAATTAAAGCATTAAGGTCTACATACACGCACTAGCTTAGTTTATAGTTTATTTAAAGTACTGATTCAGACGAGGATGATGAGGCGACAAAAATATTCAATCGGCACATTTTTAAACTGAGTTCTGAATACGTTAGTTCTTGTGTGTGTGTCTTGGCTGTTAAAGATAAGAACATCAGAAAATATACGTATTCACATTCAATATAAAGTGTCGATTTTATTACCTTTGCCATTTTGATCATTTTCTTGGCAACCTCAATGTCTCCCTGGTGATTTTGTCCAATTTCAGCGATGATGAAGCACGGATGATTCCCTCCGATCATTCTACCGGGACACAGCTCGAACGTTAAAGGCATCTTGTCCACAGAAAAGAAAACTGATAACAAACCGGTGAAAATTACAGAATTATTAGCTGAGCCGTAGCTGAGACTTGAATCTGAAAGGATGAGTTCGTGTGCTGCACATCCAATATATGCGGTAGGATTTGCCTGCAGCTGATGCTTTTGTTCAACCGGCATATCCCGTTCAACCGGCCCGTTCGGTCTGAAAGTGGTAGACTGTCACACTACCACCACCTCCTTATGCCAATTGTAGTGTACATTTTATATTCTTTTAAGTAAACTGTTTTATATAATAAGCACTTATATGCACATGTTCTATGCCTTACGGCTAAAACGCATATACAGCGGGTAAAATAAGTATTGAACACGTCACCATTTTTCTCAGTAAATATATTTCTAAAGGTGCTATTGACATGACATTTTCACCAGATGTCGGTAACAACCCAAGTAATCCATACATACAAAGAAATCCAAACAAATAAATTCAGAAATTAAGTTATGTGTAATAAAATCGAATGACACAGGGAAAAAGTATTGAACACGCTTACTGAAATGTATTTAATACTTCGTACAAAAGCCTTTGTTGGTAATGACGGCTTCAAGACGCCTTCTGTATGGAGAAACTAGTCGCATGCATTGCTCAGGTGTGATTTTGGCCCATTCTTCCACACAAACAGTCTTCAAATCTTCAAGGTTCCGTGGGCCTCTTCTATGAACTCTGATCTTTAGTTCTTTCCATAGATTTTCTATTGGATTCAAGTCAGCTGATTGGCTGGGCCATTCTAGCAGCTTTATTTTGTTTGTTTGGATTTCTTTGTATGTATGGATTACTTGGGTTGTTCCCGACATCTGGTGAAAATGTCATGTCAATAGCACCTTTAGAAATATATTTACTGAGAAAAATGGTGACGTGTTCAATACTTATTTTACCCGCTGTATCTGTGTGTCCATCATTATGCAGATAGATTTTTCCACCACAATGGGGAAACTCTGTAATGTGCATGACATTTGCATATGACATTTGCATATGCAAAAAAAAGAGCAGCTGGTCTCTTCTATCCAATAGCACAACGACACAATGACATTGTTAGCCTACCATCTTGCTGCTGTCTCTCTTAAAAAGGACTGTCTCTCTACCTTCAGTACAGTGCTGTTACGCAACATTTAGAAACTGTGACTATTAAAGGGTCACACGTAGCACCCTGATACAGCAGGCCTACATGTATCTAGGTAGAGACTACAAATAATTTGAATAAGTGCGAGGAAAAGTTGGCAGGGGCAGATTTTTTCAAACAGAGGTGATGACGTTCATATCACATAGGATAAATGTAGCCATTGAGTGAGGACATTTTACAAGCCTGCCATAGTACATATCTCAAATAGAACAGGTTGTGCTTATATTTTCCCTGATCAGACCTGAATCATACAGAAGACTGCGGGTGTCGACACATCCCACATTTGACGGTTGACGGTTGACTGCGTGTGGTGCATAACGCCACACCCAGACCTGTTTCTTTGTATTTCTCAAATTTTTGTAACTGCAGTTCTTTTGTTCTGAACAGAGCATTTTTATAAAAAAGGATCTATAGTCACAAGTTCCTTCCTGCAGAGTTAGGTGATGATTTTCTGAGTTTGTCACCTTAAGCAACCTCGTTCATGTTACACAATCGTGACCCACTGTTAGAAAATATTGATTAGTGCAGCTATAAGTTCAATTTATCATATTATTAATGGCAAAAACACCCAAGTCCAATTATTAAAAAACACTTGCTTCAAACAAATGTATACACATCCTACTGCTGAATAATATATTTTGAAGATTAATTTGGGGAAAGAAATAAAAAGGTGTTAAGTAGAAACAAAACACTTCATACAATTATTGTAAGCAAGTTGTTGGGAACGTAAAGGAGCGTGTTTGGGTTATCAGCATCTAAGAAACTAAATTATTGACATCAATAGAATTATTAATGTCAGTAAGATTATTAATGATTATTAATAATAACGGGGCACCACCCTGCGAACAGGGACCAATAACCAAACGATAAACTAAGTCTCATAATTAGTGTTCACTCACAATGTCAATAGTCTGAGTACTATTACACATTCAGAGTGAAAGTGAAGGTTTAAGTTCGACCACAGACCACATATACAGCTATTATCACAATACATGCACAAAGTAATCACAGACAGCTGCTCTTTAAAATATAACAGAGTTTATTAAGTTCTAATACTAATGATCTAATCAACTAATATCTAAACTAACAACAACTATACATTCATGAGCACGCTATCTAAAATCAACAAACTATGGTAAAGGGTGTGTGTGTGTGTGTGCGTGTAAAAGGGGGAGGGGCGAGGGAGCAGCTAAAACAACGTATGACGTAGTCTGGAACGTGGCGACGTCTCATGCGCGAGACTCAAGATGGCGGATAGACAAAACAGGAGACCCGGTGTCTACACGTGCCTGTAGCCGTTTAGCAACTCGTAGCTACATTAGCTCAAAGCTATATGCGTGTGTGGGTTAGTAAAAGAGAAGGGAACGAAACAATATAAAATAAAACAGATCCTCCAAAAGATGCGCTGGAGTTCGGAAAACTGCTAAAACAGCGGCTCTTTGTCACAGACGCGGTTCTGACCTCTGACTTGATGGGAACCAGTTCCCGAGCCCACTAGCGGCGGCTTGTCTCAGCACGAATCAGTAGCATGAAATACCCAGTAACTTCTACACAACGCTAACGATCTCAGCGACCGTTAGTGTCGGCGATTATTAAGCATACACCACGTTATAAAAATGAACAGTACTTTAAGTACACAAACAAGATAAATAAACAATTAACTAACTCTTTTCTGCCCAGAATCTATTTTGCCTCACTCTTAAGTTGCAATCGTGGAGATTGTGGGGGGGTTGAGTTCTCCTGAATTCGGTGGACTCGGGGCATGCGGCGGCGTGCCGCGGTGTGGATTCTCTCGGTGGGAGAGAATTATCCTTGTCTGGGTAAGGGAATTTCGCGTCCTTACGACCGACCGGAACAAGGCTGGGGTGGAGAGTGGAAATGTGCGTCTCTCTCTCTCTCTCTCTGAAGCAATCAAGCTTCTTCAGCTTCCGCAGGGAAGATGGTTCGTCCTTGTGGATGAACAGGAATAAATAAGATGAGACAGTTTATGAATTCGTCCGGCGAATATGAAACTGGTTAAAACCTAGGATTTGGTTTTAAAAGGGGAGGGGGGGCGGGCGGGCGCTGCGTCTGGTGTGTGCTCCCTTGTCGACCAAGGTCGTTGGAAAAAGCATAGAGGTTAGGGAGCTGGTTGGTTTTGTAGAACAGAGGCTGAACCACGGGGGTCCAGGAGTGTCTCGGCCCTCGGCCAATTAGATCGCAGTGTTGCCTTGCGTGACGAGTTCGCACCTGAGTGTGAACTTTCTTGGTTGGGGGTTTGGTGTTCCTCAAACTAGAATCAGGATGAAACCTTTGCTCGGCAAAAGGGAAGGCCTGATTCTCTTTGTCTCACAGCACATGGCGAAGCCACATAGTCAGATTCCAACAAAGTGTTAATTGTTGGACATTTGTGTCATGTATTTGACATGCAGACAATAATTATTACTGTGGTTGACATTTGAAAAAGAAAGACAAAGCTAGATGAAGCATGTAACAATTCTATGTAACAAAGCAGTCAGTGTCAACAAAAAAGTAGAGCAAAACAGAGATTTGTCATTAAGAAACATTTCCAGGGTTGACTGCTACGATGAAAAAACATCTGAATATTTTGACCAGTATGGCTCACACAATGACAAAACAATGAATTGACACAATAACTATGTTTTTAAGCATAAAAGAAATGTTTTGGGTGAGCTACTACCTTATGCAGACATGCAAAAGAGTTGTGATGTCATTACAATGGAAAAATGCTTTGAGAATGTGAACTAACTGATGTATTTGGCAATACATAACCCTTGAGTTATATCTTGGTTAAAAACTTTGTCGGGGTTAGGCGGAGTGTAGGCCAAGTGGAAACTTCCCAAAACCCAATATAGAGCAGGACAGACCTGTTTATAATAGTCTACTCTGTTAATGGAAACGCTAGAACAGTGTGTAACAGGGTGTAACCTGTGGTTAGCTAATTACACGCTGCAGGGTATATCTGTCTATTCTCTACAGAGACAAGTGGAGAAGCATCTGTGACAGACAACTGACAGACAAGTCACACAGTGGATGTGCTAAAACAGTGTGTAACAGGGTGTAACCTCATAAAACGTATGTGGTTAACTAATGATACCTGCTAATGATACCTGCAGGGTATCTCTTCTGTGTCTATTCTGTACGTTGACAAGTAGAGAAGCATCGTCTGACAACTGACAGACGAATCTCTTTCAGATAAGTAGATTCAAAAAATCGTATTGTTGAGTAGAACATACGTTACAATATGTTGTGACAAATTCAAACTAATGGAAAAGTATTTTATAAAGTCCCAGAATAGCATATCGGAAAACAAAATATGAATCATGTAAAATAATATAAAGTTGTGGATATAGAGTTGTATTTTATTGTTACTTATTGTAGAGCTGTAACAGTTGGTTGATTAGTCGATCGACAGAAAAACAGCCGCCAACTATTTTAAAGATTGATTGATCGGGAAAGTTATTTTGCATTGTAGCGTGTGCGGCTCCTGCCCCGTTTCTAGGCGGGGAAGTCTTTCGCACCTAACCCGGTGGTCACTCCGTCGGCTGTCCCGCCTGCGAGGTTATGTTATCCTCTTTGAGGTGTCGGGACAATACCTTCGGCCTTTTATCTCACCCCGTAGCTAAATAGTTAGGATTTCGGAATTAATTGTCTTTTTGAAAGTCTTTTACGGCTAATGCCCTAGGCGCTCTCAATAGGATGTAACCCTAACACCCGGTATGTAATAGTTATGTACATCGTCTATACCAGTGATTCTTAACCATGGGGCCGCGAGCGCCACCTAGAGGGCCGCAAAATAATTTCAGTTTTCCACCTGTGGGCCGCGAGGGCCGCGGGACCGCATAGGTCAGACCTGGGCATTGTACGGCCCGCGGGACGTCAATGGGAAATTAGGAATGAAACGTAAATAATTGTAGCTACATCATGCACGGAATACAGCTGCATTGCTTTTATTTTGAAGGCGACTGCTGCTGTCTTTTATCTCAATGTACGTACGTTAGTACGTTCGTGGATGTGCGAGCAGCGGCTCACTGCAATCCCAATAATAGCAGTGTCGGCAGCCGGAACCGGGCCGGTGTATTTGGCCCGATTCTGGGGCGTCATTCAGTCTCAGCCGAGTCGGCAACCGGACTCGGCCCGACGTGTTTCTTCCGGCATGCCGAGCTTACTCCGGAGCTGGGCCAGGTCATGTTGGCTACCTGAGATGTGTTGGTGATGCAGAGCGACACGGACATCTGAGGCTTTGCTAGCTAAGCTGCTAAATCAACATGCTCAGAAGATGTTGGTTCTCTTTGGATCGACCTACATATGTGAACAAACATTCTCCGTGATTGAGTTTAATTAATCCAGATCCAGATCCAGATCCTCTCTCACTGACATCACCTGTCACCTGTCCTTCACATCTCACCTCACACATTCACCCTGACTTCAGTCACTCGTTTACTGAACTAAAACACAGACAATTAGGTCATTGGACTACAAACGATAGTGATAAAAGTACTAATTAACAGAAACATGATTCCTGTCAGTGTTTTACTATTATATATAGATATTACATATTTATATTTGTTTGGATCATTATTCCTGCTGCAGATGTTTAAGGTGGAGCTCATTTTAACTCCTTTATACTCTCTGTTGTTCAGTTTGGGTAGTTAGGAAAGGTTTGACAAATTATAATGTGCAAAGTAACTAGTAACTAAAGCTGCCAGACAAATGTAGTGGAGTAAAAAGTACAATATTTCCCTCTGAGATGTAGTGGAGTGGAAGTACAAAGTTGAATAAAATAGAAATACTCAAGTAAAGTACCTTGAATTTGTACATACAGTACTTAAGAAAATATACTACATTCCACCACTGATCATAATATTTACTCTTACCACTCGCAGCTTATCAAAACCAAACAATGTACTGCTTCTTTGTGATCATCACATTGTATCATCTCATTTATTTGACAAGGGTTTTGCTTGTTAAACTGTAAGTGGATTTAATATAGTTATTGAATACAAATCAAACCAAGAGTGAGATAAATTAGTTAAACCAATACAGTGTTAATATTTGAATGGGCCCCGGGCCACTTTGTACTTGAAAAGTTGGGCCCCGAGGTCAAAAAGGTTAAGAACCCCTGGTCTATACTTTACTATTGCCTATTGTGAACATTCTCACCATTTATGACTGACACTGCAATGTCTTCACCCAGGGAACTTACCTTAAGCTCCAAATGGTAGCTTCTGTCGTCACGTCTGGATCGCACGGTTAGTGGACAGGGAAGAGGGTTAAATTGTTTTAAAGGACCCGAATACTTGTTTGGTTTCAGTCACTTACTAAATGTAAGGCTGTGTTTTTATTTCAGGTTTTCACACAAGATTCACATACAACAATTTCAATTCAATGAAACAGTTACAGTGGCTACCAGAACTATTCTATCATTCCTCTTTATCAGTCTTCACTGATTTTGTAATGAGGCACTCTCCAGTCACTTGCTGGCTTTTCTCCCCCCCTTCTCCCAACTTTCTGCTCTGTTCTGCTGTTTTTATTCTACTCTCAGGCTGGAACCTCCTTCTTCTTGGGCTGGGTCAGAATGTAACTGGTTTGATCCTGTTAAAACCAGAAGCACTGTATAAGGCTCGAGTGACTAGGTTACACAAAGTGTCTAACTCTAAACTGTTTATATGTTAAATCACAGCTATCAAAAAATAAAACAAGTTATAATATGATGGTTATAAAAAGTGTAAACACGCTATAGGTTGTGCTGGTTATACTTTGAAATCAAAAGGGTTACAGTTTATACTAGCTATACTTTTATGCTTTCATACTTTTCTACGATCTTTCTACAGCGTCAGAGGATGCTGTTTTTGGCCTCTCATATGTGGAGATTTACTGCTTTTTCTGAGGATCTCGCCTTGGATATTGAGAGGATGGGATGGACATATTTTTATATAATACTTATTTATTTTTTATTACTGCCATCATTGTTATTCATTTTTTATATATTTTCTATTTCTACATATTACATTTTTGTCTGCTATTATTATTGTTGTTATTATTATTATTAGTAATAGTAGTAGTAGCAGTAGTAGTAGTACTACCCAGAGCCTTCCACTTAGCACTTATTGTATTCATACTAGTTTGTTGCACTTATTGTATTCGTTTGTTTCTGCACTGTACTTTTGCTCTGGTTTATGCTCTTAGATGCTTGTTTAAAAAAGGAGATGCACTTATGACTTCTGGTGACTAGTAGAGCTCTTGAGTACCGATGTTGAATACACTTATTGTAAGTCGCTTTGGATGAAAGCATCTGCTATATGACTGTAATGTAATGTAATGAAATGTAATAATAATAGTATCCTTATAATTATTACTATATTCTTATCATTTTCCAAATTATGTAATATTGCTATCACTATTATTGTTTGTCTAATTACTTTTTATTTTTCTGTAAGAAAGAAAAAAAGGTATGTCATTGTTATGCACACAGAATAACATAACAGAACTGTGTAAATGAGCCCCTTGAATTCAATAAAGTACCATAAAACCACAGCTGACATATAGACTGATGTTTTTTTTGGCAAAGCACCCAACTGAAGTTCAGTGCAGGAGAACTGCAAATTGTTCCTCTTATAAGCCGCAGCTGACACATTTTAGGAGGTAAATGTCAGTTTGTCTGACTCAGTGGTTGATTATAAAGGTCTTATAATCTGCGATGAAGGTCATGATATCAGTGGTTCAGACGGCTGGTGGAAGAACAACGCATGCAGCTCACCTACCACCATGAAACCGGAGGCCTCAGACCTGACACGAAACTTTTCATAATCTTGGGGCAATTACTGCCAGTCCAGCAGCACCGGCAGCAGACAACGGTTCAGTGTCTTGCCCTGGAGCATGTTCACAGAGATGAAAAAATAAGTAAAAGACATTTGGCTCAGTGTTTTGGGACATTTGGGACATTAATGCACACAATAAACAGTTTACAATTCACTATAATACTGGCTGGATGGAGTTAAAAAACGTTCCTATCTGTATTCAGTCAGAGATGAGTTGAAAATCTCGCTTGGATAAATCCAGCTGTACAGCAGCTCTATCTAGTGGTTCAAGTACAACATTACTTCTATTTCTGTTTTCCCTAAAAAAGAAAGAAATCTTAAAATGTCAAAATATAAACATGTTTGCAGAAAGTATTAACTCACCAAATGTGTAATGACCTTTTCGTACTGTTCTCACCAAATAGACTGTGATCCACATCCAGAACATCAGATTACAGAGGTTATATTTGTATTATTGGGGTGCCTGTGGTGTAAAATAATTCCTAGTTTTGAAAGCAATGTTTAAAAAAATGCTCAAATCTTGCTTTGGTTTGCATCTATGGATTTATATTACAACTATTACGTTTTATTGACCACAGTGATGCTACAGGAGTGTCGCTTCTTATCACTGCAGTTTGAAGGCAAAACCTAAACATAACAGAAGGATTACTATTATGTCATACATCCACTTCTCAGAAACTGAGGGCATCCTTTCCACATTGACTGTGTTTAGCAACAACAAGCTTTGGTTCAGCAAAGAGATTAAGATGCTATGCAGGAAGAAAAAATAATGCATTCAAGAGGGGCGATACAGAACTCTGACTCTTTACATTTGCCGTAATGATTATTGTGCCTAAGAAGCCCATTGTTAGCTGTCTAAATGGCTACAGACTTGTTGCCTTAACATCTGTTTTAATGAAAGTGTCTGAGCATAGAGTATGTAAACTTGTGTCCAGGGCTGTGCTAGATCAGTTTGCGTACAGGGCTAATAGATTGGTGGATGATGCTGTATCTCTCGGTCTCCACTCCATCTTGCAGCATCTACAGGCGCCTGGCACCTACGCTCTGGTACCTACTTGTGGACTATAGCTCAGCTTTTAATACATCCCCACAAGGCTTTACTACAAACTTTTACAGCTAGGTTTGCACCAGTCTCTACCTATTATACACAAATGACTGTATTTCACACTCTTGACACTGTAAAAAGTCACTGATGATGCAACTCTGGTGGGACTGATTCGCTGTACTGATGAGACAGCTTACAGGAACGAGGTCTCCTATCTGGTGGACCAGTGCAGCAATAACAATCTGGAACTGAACATCAACAAAACTTAACAACTTGTGATGGACTCCCGTAAAAAAACAGGGAGAGCTACTACCAAGGGACGGGTCATCAACCACCAGGTGGTAGAGAGAGTTTCAAATTCTCTGGACTACAATCTTCACCATCATTGAGAAGAAAGCTCAACAAGGACTACTCTTTCTTTAGACAGCTTAGGAAATTTGATGTGTAAAAGGTTGCGATGGTATTTGGCTGCACTATTGTATGCTTTCTGTATTGTACTTGTGGCAGTGTGTTTTTGTTCTGTGTGCTATGTGATTGTACGTTTTGTGGTTGAGCGCAGCAAAACAAATTCAGAGGCCACTGTGGTTGATATGGTAATAAAATACTGAACTTTAAAGTATGAACCCAGCAAGACTAGAACCAAACGCTTTGGATTGGTGTCTGATGAACCACAAAGGTATGAAGCCATCTATTTACTCACTTCCACAAATAAAATGAGAATATTTTCAATGCAGAACATCGGTGTGTATGGAGCACTTGAGATTCACACAGATCACCTGATCAATCACATATCAATATGTCCAGATGCCTTGGACCAGCCCCTAGATATGCTGCTATAGGCCTAGACTGCCGGGGGACTTCCTAGGATACACTGAGCTCCTCTCTCCTCTTCTCTCTCTCCTTCTGTATGAATTCATGTCCCATTAATGCACATTACTAACTTTGCTTCTTCCCCGGAGTCTTTGTTCTCTCTCGCCTCACAGGCACCATGTCAATGCTCACAACTACAGAAAGTATCTGCGGCATTCACACCAGCCGTAATCAACCTGCAGTATGTTATATATATACGACTATGGTGAAAAGTGGCCGTATAACCATGCAGTGACAGCCCTGACTGAACTTTGACTGAAGACTTTTCCGCCACCCATGAGCCGAGGAAAACATCACACAAGAGAGTTGTGTGACATGGAAGACTGCAGCATGCTGAACACGCTGAGGATCAGTTCAACAACAGAGAACAAGCAAAGATTTTCGTCAGAGCAACCTCGAGGATGCCCAGCTGACAATGTATCAGGCCAGGAGAGGAGGTGGAGGAAAGGAGGGGCAAAGACTTTGAGAGACAGGCACCAACTGAAATCTTTGTGTGCCATAAATGTGGCAGCTTGGACATTAAAGAAGAGACTGCTCACAATCTCCATGGTAGTGGTGGGAGGGCTCAACATCAGGCATCAGGCTGAGGGGGGGGAGCAGGCGGCGGGGCGGACCCCAGTGAGGGACCGACCAACTCTTACACCACAACACAGAGGGTGCATACAAACTCGTACATTTAATACACACATTAGAAACTAGACAAACATCACTCACACCCACATGCCAGATGTATTCGAATGAAAATTAAGGTTTTAGAAAAGTCATGTTAACTATTCAGAATGTCACATGCAGACTGATTCAATTCACTGCACAGCACATATGTTACGTGAACTAGATGAAAGAATTGAAGAAGTATGGTTGAGAGAAGGGAGAGAAGTGGGGAAGTTATGTATAATGGTATAATGAGCATTTATTGTACAGAAAATACTGCTGCTATCTCTGTTTCTCTGTCTCCCACACAATCGGAGTTGCTTAAGGGGGAGATTCCACATGTGTTCTGGTGGGAGGCCCGGGAATGGTGTGGAAGGACATTTCTCACTGGCAGCTCACTCAAGACTCAATTCACTAACTTCAGAAACACAGAGGATCCTGGTAATATGTACAGTAATAAGGGTGACATACACAAAATATGATGTACATCAATGTTAACAGTAAAAAAAATAAAGTCACTCAACTTGTGTTTGATAAAAAACACACACACACCATGGTTTGAAATGTTCCATCTGTCAACATGGCTGAGCTGTCCGAAATGCCCTCCTCTCTATAGTCTGTGCGTAAATAAGATGTAGGACTGGGGAGGGGTGCAACATCTCTGGTTGTTCACCCAAAATCTGATTTCCGTCCATGCATGAAGCAATATCCACTCAAATGAGAGGCTATTGATAGTATTACACCCGTGTTTGAGTCTTCATTGAAAGCTGGTGTAATAATAGTGTGTGATGATTCACCAGTGCGCACACTAAATTGTCCGGTAAAGAAAAGTCGAGATCTGAGGGAACCAACTGAGTGACGATGTGTGGTGCAACCGCGAGCACCTCGAATTTCTAATCCACACCATTAGGTTACTCATCCCTCCGGCAAATTTGTATCTGTACCTGTGCACAAGGACAGTACATTTTGGTTTGCCTTCTCATAAAGGAAAAGGCTCGACCTGGACCCAGGTGTCCTCAGGGATATTAAAAAAGCCCTGGTGTATTTAACAGTGCCTTGAGAGACAATCTGGCTAATTTACACTTACCGAATGGTTCTGCCTTGTTACAATATGTTGATGACATCATGATTTGCAGGCCAAAGAAGAAGCATGCAAATTACAATAATTTACAATTACAGTTGTCCTATTAAAATTTGTGGCTGCAAATGGTCACAAGTCTAACCTGTCCAAATTGCAATTTGCTTTCGATAAAGTTTCATATCTGGGACATGTGATCACAGCAGAGGGCAAAACCCTCTCTCCCAAAAGAATACAGGCTATTCAAAATGTGCCTAAACCACAAACTAAGAAAGAAATTATGAGCTTTTTAGGAATGACGTCATATAATAGACAGTGGATCCCAATACTGAGAAAGAGAGGCACCCCTCTCTTCCATGATTCATGGTAAACATCTTTATGCGCATGACAAGCCGACCTGGACTGACTACTTGACTGCTGCTTCTAATGACATGAAGGACACATTACTGTCAGCTCTTGACACTTGGACTACCTAAACTTGACACACCGTTTACACAATACATTGACCAAAGAGACGGTTACATGACATTAGTTTTGACTCAGGAATATGGGGAAAACAAAGCCCTGTTGCATATTTCTCTACTGTTTGTTGCACGTGATATTGTGACATGGTTCCTTATGTTTTACAGATTAGAGTAAATTAATACATTAGATTTGCCTAACATTACTGTGAAACGATGTACTACCCTCTTTCCTACTCCAGCAGATGGAGAGCTGCATAACCAAGTCAATGCAGAGACAATATCAGTGTGTGGTATGTTATTTCACAGAAACTAACTGCACATCTAAAGATAATAAACCTACCATGAGAAGGAAAGTACAAAGTGAATGTGGCATACACAGAGGGAGTCGATCAGAGCATTTTATTTGGAGGCTTCATCTTTTCGGAACATCAAATCTCAACAGAGTCTCCACAGGTTTTGACATGTTCAGTTAACATCCGGACGGATTTGGGTTTGTGACAAAAACAAGGTTAATTGTGAGAGGGGGCATTTCTTCTTTTGGTTTTGGGAAGCGTCTGGCTCCAGTAGTCTTATTGTGCTTCTCTCAAAGAAGCAGCACAAACACAAACCATGCCTGATATCATGAACTTACATTAATGAGCAGGTACAAGAAGAATACAATGACTGGGGCTCCGTGATCTCACCGTTGTGTGAGGAGATGACCAGTAGCACCTTTGTGTGTTCAACGTTCCTTTAATCTCTACGGAGCAGGCAAAATCTATAGTGCAAAGTATGTTAAGTTAACAGTAACAACTGGCTTTTGTGCCACCTCCGAAAGCACTGCACTAGTACTGACCACAGGACTGAAACTACTACTGAGCCTCTTGTAAGATTATTGTGGGTTTATCAAAGAGCCTGTTGGACAAAAAGTTAGTGTATTAAGTTATGGCGGCTTTTAGACAGTAAAAAACAGAGTTATTTGAAAAAGAAACGGTTTGAACTCCAGCTGTGATATATTGAAACTATCAGAGCAATGCACAACCCAATTACTCCTCGTCCAGGACTTCGTCGGAAAATCCCATCACCACAAAACAAAATGACCAATATCCCCAGAGGAATCGATAACATTTCCTCTCAAATTATGTGCCTTTTCTACCCATTTATAAACTCCCTGCCACCCTCAGCACTTCCTCTTCTTGCAGTACCCATCCACCACCTCTGGCAAGAGGCTGTCGTCCTCCTCCACATCCTTCGTCACGGTCTTTCCCACCATTTGGAAGATGTCCTCGGCCGCGACGCCCATTGGCTCGGCCACCTTCACCGTCAACATGTCCTGAGTCAGGACAGTTCCTTTGGGGATCTTGACCTTGGCCACCAAGGACTTACCCAGCTTGAAGAATAGAAAATAAAAGGTCTGACATTATTATTGTTCTTATGGTTGGGAGTTGAAAACAATTTCAAAAATGTTTTCTTAAAAGTTCTCTGTCTTTCTGAACAGTAAAAGTGTAAGTTTACTACGGCTTTTTTTTTTGTGGAGCAAGAATATCTCACCTTATCATGGCACGGCTTCTCACAAGGCAACATCTGCTTGATGCCGGTCCCCTGCGCCCTCTCCACCAGTCGGATGGAACGAACCAGCTCGGCTAGCTCACAGGGCTCCAGAGAGGCTTCGTGGTCATTTCCTTTCCAAGTCTTGTCCAAGGTTACGTGGCGCTCGATGACCTTTGCACCCATAGCTACGGCTGCAACTGAAATACTGATCCCAGACTCATGGCCGGAGTACCCGATGGGAATATCGGGAAATTCCTTCTGGTATTCCTGTAGTTTACAAGTGGGTGAGTTCTTTTTTTCTAATATGCATACAATGTTTTGTATTACACTATATATCAAAGTAATTAAATTAAGTGTATTTTTTTAAATGGGAGTCACTAAAACTAAAATAAAGTTAAAGCTAAGCTTAGCATTAGAGACTAGAAACATAGGGAAACAGCTCACCTGGCTATGTCCATTGGTAACAAATCTGCCTACCAGCACTTCTAAAGCTCACTAGTTAACACATAATATTTTGTCTGTTTATTCCTAACAAAAACCGTATACAGTACATCATGGCAGTACATTGATATATGCAGAAAATAAATGAACCAGATTATAAGATACTAGCCTTATATTGTCTCTCAGAGTTTCAGCAGGCTGAATCATGCGTATTCTTGCTATAAATATATTGTTATAATGGTATGGACCCAGTAGTAGAGGTGAGATGCTGCCCCACATTTCTTTGGAGAAGGTGGCTAGGCATTACACATTCAGCCATGTCCAGCCCCTAACAAAGTCTCGGGAAGAAACCAGAATCCAACTCTGGAGGGAAAAGCTTGAGAATGACCCTCCTCCAACTGTCATGGGAATACCCCCCACTGAAAACCTTCCCCCTGGCCCAGAAGCACCATGGGCTCAATGGAAAACACTAAACCGCCTCAGAACAAGAACGGGACGATCAAAAGCTGCTCTGGTCAGATGGGGCTACAAGGCTGGCCCAACCACCTGTGAATGTGGAGAAGCAGACCATACTATGGAGCACTGCCTTGTCTGCCCTCTACTACCCAACGCTTGCAACTCAAAAGACCTTGCAGTGTTCAATAAAAATGCAAAGGACTGTGTAAAGAAATGGGAAACGGTCATATAACCATCACGCTTCAGTGAAACGAAAAGAAGAAGAATTACACATTGTAGCTTTAACCTCATAAGAAAGTGTAAATTCTACATGGCCATCAAAACAGGAAGATTAATCTTAATTATTGTAAGTTTAATTTGGGGAAATAAATGCTAAAAACACAAATTGCAATAAGACATGTGATATCTTAATGGCTTTTAAAACTCAATATGCATCTGCTGAAAACTTCTAATTTAGCTTTCAATGGAGTGAGACAATTTCCCAACTCAATTTGTTTGAGATCTTGTTTTTGATAAAAGGAGTAATGCTCTATTCTACTTTTCTCACCATTATCACTCTGAGGTTGACATCTTCAGCTTCCAGAGGGTAGGCGCTGGTGCACTGCAGGATGGCAAAGTTGGGGTTGTGCTTCTTCACCGTTTTGTAGACCCGACGCATCGTCTCCATGCTCTGCATCCCACTGGACACCACCATGGGCCGTCCTGATGCAGACAGGAGGGCAACAGCCTGATCAACAATATGTCTAACATGGGGCAAAAGGGAAAATGCAACCCTTCTCTTTCCTCTTAATGAGCTCCTGTAGTTCAACAATCAAGCTCACTTCATTTTTTTTTTTTTTGGCCCTCGTCCAATGAGACCCCAGTGTTAAGTTTGGACCAAAAATCGTAGGTGAGACTTGTCTGGTGGGGCTTGATGTGATTTTAACCCAAATCAGGCTGTTGAACCATGTAGGCCCAACTTCCAACTCCCTTTGTTCCAACAAAGTCCCAACAAAGTGCACTGATGATTTTAGCACTTAAATATGCAACATAAAATACATCTGCTGCAGTTGACTCTCACCTTTTTTGGCAGTCTTCTCCAGATAGGGGAAGTTGTTGGTGTCCCCTGAGCCCACTTTAAGGAAAGGCACATTAAGCTCATGGAGGAACTCCACTGCCATCTAAAAGACAGAAAAAACATATGGTTAAACTTTAACCTGATTAAAACCACAGAAAGCCTTCTTCAAACGTCTCTTCCTTACCTCGTCCATCCCAGAGGCAGTGAAGCAGATCCCCACCTCCTCAGCATATTTCTTCAGTTCCCTGTACTGATCATGGCTGAACTCCAGATGGCGCTTGTGGTCACCATACGTTTTCCCCCAGGAGTGAACAGACTTGTACTCGCGCTCCAAGGCTTTCTTGTTGAATTTATGCTCCAATTCACTCTTCTGGAATTTGGCACAATCAGCACCGCGGTCCTGTGAAGGCAGAAATAAGTGAGCGAATAAAAAGAAGGGAAGCTTGGAAAACATTGATTTTAGGGGTCCTACAGATTGTGCTAAAAAACACTTTAAAGTCACAATAAGGTTCCTAGAAAGGACTATTTGGTACTAATAAGAGGAGACGGTGTTCAATTACTAGACTTGTCATTCATTATACCTATTAAAATCTATTTCTAGTGTTACAAATAGTTGTTTTTTCACCAGGTGAGCTTATCATAAATGAATGGGATCTAAAAGCGGCATAATAAGCAACACAAGCCAAACTTCATTTAAAGTAATGATTCAGAAAAGGACGATGAGGCAACAAAAATATTCAATCGGCACATTTTTAAATTGAGTTCTGATTACGTTAGTTCTCGTATCAGAAAATATACGTATTCACATTCAATACGAATACGTGTCGATTTTATTACCTTTGCCATTTTGATCATTTTCTTGGCAACCTCAATGTCTCCCTGGTGATTTTGTCCAATTTCAGCGATGATGAAGCACGGGTGATTCCCTCCGATCATTCTACCGGGACACAGCTCGAACGTTAAAGGCATCTTGTCCACAGAAAAGAAAACGGATAACAAACCGGTGAAAATGACGGAATTATTTAGCACGAAGT
Source organism: Leptoclinus maculatus (assembly GCA_032191485.1). NCBI lineage: Eukaryota > Metazoa > Chordata > Actinopteri > Perciformes > Stichaeidae > Leptoclinus > Leptoclinus maculatus. The sequence continues at coordinate 11,187,077 of JAVDOI010000009.1, forward strand.
GAAAGCCGTAGCGGAGACTTCAATCTGACCGGACCAGTTCATGTGCTGCACATCCAGGATGTGGGGGGACTTCCGCGTTGTATTATTACGTACTATCCGGATTTCCTTTACACATAAATATCGCCGAGATCGAGAAGTGGCCGACGTGTGCCCCTGAGCTTCAGCTGCATATATGCCAAACCCTGGAGCGGCATGTCCCGTTTCCTATCGGCCTACCCACTGTGACACTGTCACACTAGCACCGCCTCCTTATGCATATGCAAATGGTTGAAAAGCAAGCTGAGACAGGTGAAAAACTCTCCCATGCGCCCATCCCCAAATCATATGAGAAAAGACCAAATAGATGCCTCTAATGAGTTAGTACTCTGAGCGACTACAGTACAGAGCTTTTTAACACCATTTTTATTCCTAAAACTAACATTTTAGAAACTATGACTAGTAAAGGGCCACACGTAGCACCCTCGAAAAATTGAACCTTCCTCCCAGATACAGCAGGCCTACATGTATCTAGGTAGACTACAAACACAATTTTAATAAGTGCGAGGAAAAGTTGGCAGGGGCAGATTTTTTTCCAAACAGAGGTGATGATGTTCAAATCACATAAGATAAATGTTGCCATTGAGTGAGGACATTTTACAAGCCTGCCATAATAGTCCATATCTCAAATAGAACAGGTGGTGCTTATATTTTCCCTGATCAGACAGAAGACCGCACGTGTCATCACATCCCACATTTGACAGTTGTCTGTTCTGGCTGTGGTAGTTTGCATTTTTGTAACTGCAGTTCTTTTCGTTCTGACCAGAGCATTTTTGTAAATAATGATCTATATGTTAGGGGCCGTCCAGAGTTTTCAACATTTTCACGGTCGTACAAAGCGTACGACGGGGGGGGGGGGGGGGGGGGGTTGTCACTCATGTACGACTTTAAAGTTTCGTTAAATGTCGATATTTTTCGGTGAACGGAACTTGCATTTTTTAACGCCTAGCGAGCGGCATCTCGTGCAAACACTCTCTAATGCTGCGGATTGAGTCGAATCGAGTTTCTTTGCGACGTCCACGCTGAAAGAGCTGCAACAAAGCGCTGCAGGAACGCCCGAGCCGGTGGGGGGGGGGGGGGGTCTCCGAGCACCTTGCTTGTGCATGGAGGAAAGCGAGGCAAGGACGATAACAACAACATTGGGGGGAAATTGCACCAGTGCCCGGTGTGCAGTGAGCTGTTCCCGACTCGCTATCAACTTCTGAAACATCAGAAACTGACTCAGCACAAACTAAAAACAATTTTAAAGTGGTTTTAATAATAAATTGTTGGATACATATCTTCTATATACATATTATTGTGTTTGTGTCTATAGTTGGGACTCCTAAAATCTAGACCTGTCATGTAATGTGATACAAATTTTGATATGTACTACTTTGGGGGGGGGGGGGTCTGGAAAAGTAGTACTCTTTGTACTACTGTGAAAATGTTGATAACTTTGGATGACCCCTTACAAGTTCCTTCCTGCAGAGTTAGGTGATGATTCTCTGAGTTTGTCACCACAAGCGACCTCTTTCATATTACACAATCGTGACGCAGTTAGAAAATATTGATTAGTGCAGCTGTAAGTTCAATTTATCATATTATTAATGGCAAATTTGACAATGATAAGAGTGCAGCTAGCAAGCTAATAAGCCGGATATTGAAGCTGGTGGCGACTAAAATAAAGACAAAAGGCAAAATTGTTAGACGTCCCGTGATACCTTCAGTTGACAGCCACAATTCTGACCACAGAATAACATTAAATATCCAGTTGAAGAATGACAGGACGACAGCTTTCATTCACTTTTTACTGATATTGAAATCAAATGGACAATGAACACGCATGATCAAGCACCAGCTGGCTAATATCTAGTTCTCTTTAAAACCACAACTGTCTAATTTCAGTGACATAATTGTTTTATATACTGTATATATATATTGCCTTCTGTATATGTACATAGGTACACGCATAAGAGTACATACACACACACTGTTGAGGTTTAATCGCACACACAAATGCAGAGAAAAATGTCCCCCATAAAGGGATAAATATAGTGTATATATACATTATATATATATAGACATTCTCATCTTTCTGAAAAAAAACTTAAACATTGAGTAGAAACACACACACACACACACACAGTTCCATATAAAACAGGATTGTTTCTTTTATTTGTTTATAACTACAGCAAACAATGCTACATTTTAGTTTTCATAAGAAACTGTTTTTATTTTACACGCTGCTAAGAAGACACCCCAGAAGATGGGTCACTCAGGTATAGTTCCATCATTGTTCAAAGAATAACTTTATGATGTTAGTTTTAATGAATAAATATATTTTAAAATCAAGTACGTTTCTCTGGCATTTATAGTTTTCTACTGTATTGAAAACGTACCGAAACGTACCGAAAACGTACCGAACCGTGGCTCCACTGTACCGTACCGAACCGAACCGTGGATTTTGTGAACCGTTACACCCCTAATATATATATATATGTGCATATATATATATATATATATATGCATATATATATACATATGTGCATATATATATGCATATATATATATGCATATGCATATGCATATATATATGTGCGTATATATATATATGTATGTATATATATATATATATATAAATATATATGTGTGCGTGTATATATATATGTATGTATATATATATATATATATATACATATATATATATGTGTGCGTATATATGTATGTATATATATATATATATATACACATACATATTTAAAGCTAGTGGAGCACCTAGGCAACGTCTGTTGTGTCCATTGTGTTTAGCCCAAGCACAATGTCATGGTAGTTAATTATTAACTGCTCTGAAAACCTCAAAGTGCTCAGGTGATAAGCAAACACTCACCTGACTGTGCTACAGTAGCCTATTTCAAAGCTAGAAATGACCAACATAAAACAACTTTTGCTCTGAGCTGAAAACCTGTGTTGCTGCATGTAACAAACACAAGGACGAAACATATGCATCCAGTTGTTGCTTACTTTACAGAGGCCATGAAAATACTAAGATGTGTCTCCTTGCTGATACAGGTGAGCATTTTTCAGAAGTACAGTTATGTAACATCTAATGTCACTGCATTTTCTAAATCTTGGGACTTGAGTGAGGATGTTGGACTAGATGATGACCTGGCTCCTTATTCCCTGAAATCAGTTTTTCCTGTTCCGGGACAAGAGGATGTCAAATGTGTACATAGCCGAAATCAGTAGTGTTTTAATGGGCGACCACTGTTTTGATGCAAAAGTCCCATTTACAGTACTGTGTGTGACTTTCATTCAGTTTAAATATCCAGGAGACTCATATGATTCAAGACTGAGAAAAGGTGCATTCACTGTTAAGAAGTAAAATTTACAATGGGAAACAGCAGCTCAGTCAACTCTACTGGACTCCCAGAAACACATCGCCCCCAATATCAGATTTGTTTAATTTCCTCATTCTTTTACTTATAACATGTTCGTTTTTTTAATTGCATGTCTCTTATTTGGGCCTTTTCACTACTGAACATGTTTTAAATGCTGAAGGCAAAGATATTTGTGTTTTGCATGAGCATTGTAACAACTGCAGTTTTTCTGCATAGACATCCAAACTAAGACGCTGCATAAACACTCAAAGAGAGCAACCATATTGTGGACCAAGCTTTTGCAAAAAGTCAGCAGGATTTGTACTAAGACGGTACATTTATTTGGACATAAATGACAAAGTAATTCATCCCAAAAAAATTCCATCAGCTTGTAATGCACAATACAGTATGTAATTACATACAAGCCATGTAAATCATTTTGAGATGAAATATATCTTCCAAAGGCACGAAGAAAACTTCAAAATCAGTTCAAATCTTCATAAGGTCTGTGGTAATGAAATGGTACAAAGAAACACCTGACACAGGCAAACGATTCCCCCTCTATAGGCTATCCACTATAGCAGCTAAATCAGTTGCTACCCAACGTTTCATTATAGTATTTCAACTGATTTTTAAATAACTATTTCTTACTTATCACCAACTACATTAACCATTATCTTTAAAAACAATTTCTTTCCCCTATACACCTAAAATAATTGAATGCATAACCAAACATTGAAATATAACATAATAACTTGACAGTTACCCTTATCTCAAAAATAGACCAAATTGAGAATGAAAACTCCAAACAACATTAATGGAAAAGTGAGACGACAAGCAATTAAGGTGAATTGACAGGAAGCTGCAGAAGAATGTTTAAGCAGTATTTTGGTCACATCTGATACAAGCTTTCTATAACGACAGACTTTTCCATCCACCCACATCACATCAAAGTAGAGTGGGTTAGTCCTAACCTGTATGGGTGAATTAGGTTTGAAGATGGCATTAACATTTACTCAAAAGCTGAAAAGCTTAAATGCTGAAACCCCCCCCCAAAAAAACCTGACATTGTAGAAAATAATGGAATTTCTGGCCCATGCAATGACACATGACATATCCAGATTGGAACTGCACATCTGGACTGGTGACAGCATCATTCTCACAGTCTTGGGAATTTGTAGACACTACAAGCAAAAATGTTTTCATCGAGGTAATCAACAGGCTATATATATATACACACACACACACATTTTTCAAAATGTTCAACCTGCGCTTTACACTGACTGATGGTTTGCACCCATCGTCAAGCCTTCAAAATGTATGCTCATGTATCTATCAGGGCAGTACAAGTACTACTTTCAGTTGTGCAGTCCTTTTGTTGGTAGCAGTCCTTCGTAAATCAGAATGATATCCTTCAATATATCCTTCTGGTTGCATAGTCTAAAACCATGCTTGCCGCTCCGAGTAAAGCAGGTTCCTCCAACTCTGATTTGACAACCTTGATGTTCTGGGCAGAGACGAGGGCTCTCTCAGAGATGATGTGCTGCACTGGAGGCTGGTAGTAAGAGGCCAAGATTCCGGACAGAATCACCAGCGTGGGGTTCACTATGTGGAGGATGTTGATGATGCCCACACCTAGCGCTGTGGAGGCTGGAGAAAGGAAGTTGAAAACAGATAGAAATGAGACTTTGCTCTTATTTTAATTGAAGATTTTATGAGCAATGACGTATGAACTATGAAGGACGGTGAGGGGCAAGAGGAAAATTACACTCATTTTGTTCAACAATGCAAAGCGTTTGAATCCCTGTCTATGACAAGAGACTATTTTCTGTTCTTTTGTTAGGTGCTCTGACCTTTGTTCAGAACAGCTTCAGCTTTGTAGTTCCCCAGTCTGGCTGCGTTGATGAGGTGGGCAGCAGTGATCGGCTCCGTGAGCTTCATATCCATCCCCTCCACCATCAGCAGGTCCTCTGAGAGACACACCAACACATAGGTCAGATGTAAGGAGCTACATTTAATTAACTTGTCATAAACACTACGCCAGGTTTTTTCTTTATCATGCTAGATTTGAACAAAGGCATAAATTCAGAGACAACTTCAACGGTAGTTAGAAAAACTGTAAGAAATAAGTTCATTTCTAGTTTAAAGTAAAAATAAAAAAAGACTTAAAAATTCCTCCATCCAATAAATCCAACCAATTTAAACACACGATGTTTAGAAGACACACCTTTCTGAGCTACTTTCTGGATCATCTGGGTGTAATCGAGTCTCGGCACAATCCTTAAAGCTTCATACACACAAAGACAAACACTCACCGTCGTGCAGCCTTTTGGCCTCTTTCTGCAGGGCCATGCCGGATGCGTAAGCCTCGATGCATCCTCTGCTGCCACACGAACACTCTGGGCCTTCTAATGAAACCATGATGTGGCCCAGCTCTGCAGCGCAGAAGGTACTGCCATGAATCAGCTCGTTGTGATGGATAATCCCTCCTCCAATACCTACACAAAGAGTCAAGATATTTACTTCCTCAGATCGTAGGCGTAATTAAGCAACTGATTTGATATTAAGCGGAAATTCTCACCGCTCACATGCCCTGATCCTGACTCACCTGTTCCTGTGATGACAGTGACAAAGTTCTCCACCCCTTTTCCGTGACCAAACTTCCTCTCAGCCAACGCAGCACAGTTGCCGTCGTTGTCCACCCAGACGGGCAGGTGCAGTGCGTCGGAGATGGGTGTCCTCAGGTCCACAGAGGACCACTCCTGGATCAGCTTCGTGGAGTGCAGGACCACTCCTTCTTGGGGGTTTACACGCCCCCCAGTGGAAACTCCTAAGATGTAGATGAGAGATTTTAGAGGAGCAATGACATGATAGTTAGATAACAGATAACGTGTTTGTCAGCTTCACAGACTATTTTCATTCATTAATGCGAGTTGTTTTTTTTCCTTCATACCAACACCGAGGATTCTACAGTTGAGGCAGACAGCGTCCCGCATGGCATCTGCACACATCTTTAATATGAGCTGCATCCTGCCCTCGAAGTTCTTTGGATTGGGCTGAGTATACTTCTTTACTATCTTACCCTGGACAGAGAGGGAGGTAGTAAAGGGGGGAAAGACAGAGTGGTGGCAGGGAAAGAAAAGGGAAGAATAACAGAAGAGCATGAAGCAGCTTTTATAGCAGATAGCAAAACTGAGGCACAAACGGAATCACAATGAAGACAAAATTCTAAGTGCCTATAAATCATGCTTAGTCACATTTTCGACATTTGAAAGTTGTAATTTGAATCATGGCTTTATTGATAACCATTTGAAAGTAAACACGTTCATAATGCCAAAGAATCAAAGTATCAAAAAATGGAGAAACAATCGATGACAGAGTCCATGGAGCATACCCTCATGCTGACGATCGCCACCCTGAGGTTGGTCCCTCCCAGGTCAATAGCCAGAGCGCTCTGTGTCTCCAGGATGTGATCGATGTCCTGGGAGATGGATTCTTTTACAGGGGGGAAACAGAAAGTCTTCTGGATGGGCTCATCCAGGTCAATGGCCCGTAAAAACTTGAGAATACGAGGAACTGCGTTTCCATCGCCATAAATCTTAGAGCTGATGGGAAACAGAAGTGCAGAATGTAAACACTGTTACATTGCTTGTAAGGAATTTAGAGCATCAATCCTGTACTTAAATTAAACATTTCCACAATTTTCTAGAGGCAGAGGCCATTGTCTCACAGATCTCTAGGGCCTAAAACTGTGTTGCACTAATGATCACACCTCAGTGATTAATGTTGAGGTAGAAATTTTTTTGCACGGCCCAAAGTTTACTCTTATTTCAGACCCCAATACTACCTGTGTGGTAGTATTTGTGAATTAGAAGGCTGTCAAGATGTCATTGGAAGCGCAGAAATAAAACTACGTTCACACTAGAAAGTTGTGACAGAAAAAAAAATGAACCAGCTGCTTAACTCCAACTTTACATTTCACTTGTTGTTGTAACCCTTAATAATATTCAGAGCAAATATGTATGCTTAAGATTTAAAAAAGCATTGCTTTTAGAAAGAGGATTAGGGGATCTCAAGAGATAAACTGGAGGTCAAAGACCCAGTGAGCAGTACATTGGTCATACCCGGGGTATCTCTTTCCAAACTGCAGCTCCAGAGCGTGGTAGATCTTATTGTGAGTGTCGGCATCTCTGACATGTAGAACATTTTCACCTGGCGGAGAGAGAAACGTCATCAACACAGCTGTCGAGCCCCGAGGCAGATTAATTCAACAGAATAACGCTTGCTTTGCTAATAATACCATAGCAGCATGTTTGTCTTCCAGCTGCCACAATCCTCTAATATTCAGAACAACAATAACTTGTGTCAGATGACAAACTGTCTGTATGAACACATTTTGTAAAGCTGAAAAAAGCTCTGTCAGCAATCACATAAAGAACTTTTGCAGAGCTGCCCCTTACTTCAGCAAATGTGGTGCCTCATTAGTGATTCAATCCACATTTTGAGCTTTGTCTGTCAGACAGCAAATCAGGACCATAATTACAGCAGAGGCAGCAAGTAACTATAATCTTGTTTTCTGTCATACATACCCGTTTCTCGGCCAGTTTGCCTTGTTCCCAGGTTAATGACGGGCGTGCCGAAGGCCCCCGCCTCTCGTACCCCACAGCTGCTGTTTCCGATCATGCAGCCGGCGTGTTCCAACAACTGGATGAACTGCTCAAAGGGAATGTGCTTTACTGCCCGGAAGTTGGGGTGCTGCTCGATGCCCTTCTTTCGCATCACGCGCACCATCTCCTTACTTCCTGTTTGCATAGGAAGGGGTTTGGTCAAGTGAGATAGAGGAGCCAGGAAAAACAAGAAGGAACTAAAGGCACCAGTAAGTGAAACTAACCGGCATCAATGTTAGGGAAGAGGATGAGGGTCTTTTTGTTGAAGGAGAGCAGGGCATCCAGCATCAGCCCGTAGATCTTAACGGACTGCTGGATGTCAGTGGTTACTGGGTGCTGCAAAGCCACAATGTAGTCACGCTCCTGCACCGTGTCGCCTGCAACATGAATTAAGCCCCGCACATGACACACAAACATACTCTAATGTCTCACACTTTATTTTTGCCCCATGACTGTTTCGCCCCCTACCCAGCCAGCTCTTGATGATATCCATGTAGTCGTCTCTGTGATTTGTTGACAGCAGCTTGTCATATGAGGGGCAGCCAGCAAGAAGGATGCGAGAGTGGTCCTCGCACATGGCGATGAGGTGCTGCTCTGCCATGCGTGTGCAGCAGGCGTGGTAATGGGCCAGTTTACTAATGGCGTGGCGGATTGAGTCATCGATTGTACCACTCACCTGGGAAAAAAAGGGAGAGAAAGGATGTTGTGTGTTATGTGGTAACAATTACTTTCTTGCATTACCGCTTTAAAAAGGTAAGAAAAGGTATCACCGCATACGATACACACTGTGTGTAGTGCGGCATTAAATTAAATGTATTACTTAATTAATCACAAGTCAGATTTTCTCGTATATTCTCTCCCCCTGCCTCCTCACCTCTCCCCCCTCCAGGTGAAGTATTCTAATGTTCATCAGCGCTGCAGCAGTTGCTAGGGCCAGCGCGTCAAAACGGTCGCCATGGACGACCAGGATGTCAGGGCGCAGCCTCTGTAGGACATCAGGCAGTTTCACAAGTGCCAGCCCAACGCTCTCCACCATGGCTGCCTCATCCTCTCCTCTCACAATGGTGTGGAGCTTGGAGCCGATGTCAAAGTCATCGTTCTCGATCATACGGAAAGTGTTCCTGCGGAGCGGGAAGTAGGAAAAGAGAATGAAAGGAAGAACTTAAATGAAACACCCGTGGCGATTATGGACTGTTGTGTTGGCTAACAAAGGATGCCGTCATACCCATAGTCATCAATGAGATGTGAGCCAAGCACCACGACTTCCAGTTCAAACTCGTCAGGGTGGGTTTTGATCCCAAACATGATGGGGGCCAGTTTGGAGTAGTCCGCTCTGTTGCATGTTGCCACACACACCCTCAACTTCCTCTTACACTACACCAAACAGAGGTGTAACCACAAACAAACACACAGAGACCATTAGTTGATTGGAATTTAGCATGCACAACACATAGAAACACCCCTCTCTCCAATAGTTGTTTCATTATTCAAAGACCAATGACTGATAATGTCCTAAATGTTTTCACATGGAGCCAAAGACACAAAGCAATACCTGATTCTCGTCTTCTGTCTTGGTCCTCTCCATTTTTTCCTTGCCCCTTTGCATTCTCAGACAGTACAACTCCTAGAAAACAAGGACAAAAGAGAAGGTGAGATCCAGTAATGGGTTTGTAATTATGTTCAGTACCCTAACCCACCCACAGGTCATGCTCACCTGGATCTTCTGAATATTCAGATGCTGTAGAATGGAAACATTTTTTTAATTTTACACAAAGAACACATGCTGAAACATTTTTTTCTAGAGGTGATAAACATGCTGTAGGACAGTGCTTTGCATGGCAAGGTGGTGGTCACACACTCACACCTGGTACACTCTGGTCACATGGCAGAAGGAAACTGGCCTTGAGTGAGTTCACCAAAGTAAAGTGTGCAAAAGCTTTTCTCTATGCTTATTGGCTGTTTGGTCGTAAGGGATCAGGACTATGTCCACAAGAAATGATGACGGAGGGAATCGAACTTCAATCCCCCGCAGTACCTGGATATGTTTACAACCTGTTTGTATTAGTCCATTTAATTTTAAGAATTAAGAATTTGTTCAACCCCTCCATTATCCTGAAGGGTTAGACCCTTCTAAATTACCAACTGGGACAAAGCAGGCGTTACGAATAACATTAATCAGTTCTACTCAAGAGTCCCAGTAAGCCAAGACAGTGGGCCACTCTAGACCCTATAATTGAAACAGACAAATGGAAATCAGACATAATTAATTTTATGATTTACACCTGAGCTTTTCTTACTGTGACATGTCAAAATGTCGACTGTGAAAAAATACCTTGCTGCTTCTCTTTTCAGCTGTCAACAGTGTGCACCAATAGCAGATCACAATATATCACGTACCCTCTACGGTTCATTCACCTACGTTAAACTAAAACTGGTGAAAGAATCCTCATTTTACAAACACTTGCTGCCATCTGCTGCCGTGAACACATTATGACAGTTTCCAAATAAGCATTCAAAGTCAAGTTCTTGAATATAAAAAAAAAACAATAATCTTTGAGTGTCATTTCCAGAAAAATTATAGTTACTCGGAAATACACGAGGGCAAAACTGCCCCTAAGAAATATAATTTTGCCCCCATAATTTCCTCTAATAATAATGATAATTTAATGAACTTGTCAAAAACATCGTAGCCTATATGACCCGGTCCAGTTGCCATAGAATGTTTTACCGGACGTTCTAAAAAAATAAATAAATGGAGCGCTTCTTAATCAGACCTGTGACTGCGGTCAAGTCAGCAGATACTCAGATCTCCGTGGTCAACTCAGCAGACACTTACATTTTAGTGCACCTGTATGCTGACATTCACGGTAAACGCATTCAAACGGCACAGATCGGGAGCGAGCGAAGGTCTTTGAAAGTTAGCGGAAAGAGTAACGTGAGACAACATCCGGTATACACACGGTATATACAAAGTATACATATTGTATAATGGAAATGAGATTAAATTAATTATATTCACATTAAGTATAAAACATGCTACCTGCATCTCGTGAGTTAAAGGGAAAATACACCTAAATTGTGCGTAAAGTGTCTTTATTCTTTGATTTGAGGGCTGCTGGAAATTAATAATACCTGACTGACAGTCAATTAAGATATTTTACTAAGCAAAAACTCTGAACTGAATTTGTACCTTCAAATGGCACATTTCTTAAATTTTTACGGTGCTATAAAAATGTTTTTCTCAAAAATTCCACACAATGACTAATGCATATGTTCAGGACAAAAATGGGTAATATCACAATATTTGAGGTGCTACAAAAATATTTTTCTCAATAATTCCATACAATGACTGATGTATATGTAATCAAGGCATCGTTGACTTAATAATTGTTAATAGTTGTTTAAAAAATGTAATAACAATAAATAACCACAAAGAAATAAGAATAAAATTGAATATGATTGTCTGATTTATGTTTTCTGTTTGTTTGTTGTTCAAAAAATCTAAGAAAACACTTTGAATCTGTAGACTACTGCCTAATAGTCGTATTACTGCCATTTGATGACAATTGCTCATATACTGTAAGCCTAATTAAGTATATTTATTATTTTGAACAAAAGTTAAATGTTATTTCACAACTTTCAAAAAGTGCCCCCAATTTTTTTTTAAATGCCCCTGGATTTCAGTCAGCGGGGGCAAAAATTGCCCCCTAAAAAATATGTAAATTTCCTACCCTGTAGTTATTCTATATATTCGAGCCAATGTGGTGACTCACAGGGACCTCAAATTCCAGAGCCGATTGAGTGCTTGGAATTTTACAAACTCCCAAGGTTAGATTTAGCCACAGGCCGAGCTGTTTTTCACTCCTTTGGACTTCTGAGAATAGGAATGGAGGGGTCATTGACATCAGAATGAGCAAACAGAGACTACAAAAATAAATAAAAAAACAGGGTTCCCACTGTGGCATGAATGTTAAATCCCACCATGTTTTCCATGGTGTGATCTGTTGCTTGTAATATTGTCCATCGCTACTTAAAATGCTGTTATGAGAGCCATGACAAGTACCTTCTTGTTTTCAGGGCTTGCATTTCATATTGTTAACAATCCATTTCCCTGGTGCAAAAACAATGTAAATAATTGGTCAATATAGAATCATTAGCCTTTGTGGATGGAGCCTTTGTACTGATGGTATGAAACTGACCAAGGTGAGGAGCCAGATCAGAAATCAAGGCAATGGGTACTACTCACAAAGAGAGAATAACAAAAAAAGGGGGCAATAAGTTTATCAACATGGGCAATATCGAGCCCTTTATCAAATAGGAGCAAAGAACATCTCAACTGTGCAATTAAAAAAGGCCTTGACTGTGCTATGTCATGAGTTGTGAGTTCAGCTGCTTAAAGAATGCCATCTATCAGCCACAAAAATCGTTAGGTTACTTGCGTAACCCCGGTTCTCTGAGTAGCATGAGTGAGTGTCTCACATTGGGAACGCCTATGGCGTGACCTCATCAGAAGCTCCTATTGCATTCTGCCAGCCAGGATTGGCTGGAACTAAGCACGTCAGTGTCAATGAGGGTGAAGGCCCTCCCCCTATAAAAAGGACTTGACGCTACGCTGCCAGTCATTCAAAAATGCTCACCTCTTCCTCGCTACGAATGAGCAAGGAGGGTGGTCTGGTGAGACACTCACTCATGCTACTCAGAGAACCGGGGTTACGCAAGTAACCTAAAGTTCTCTTTCATAGCAGTCGTTTCGTGTCTCACATTGGGAAAATACTGACTCCCGGATTGCTGGGCAGATGTTACTGGGGAACCAACTGTCCTTAAATTAGCCTTACCGTGGTTTAGCCATACTAAGCACCAAATGGGCTAGTGGGGAAGCTGTAACATCAAGCCTGTAGAACCTGGTGAAGGTGTATGGCGAAGCCCAACTTGCAGCAGCGCAAATCTCCTGAATGGAGATCCCTCTGAAATGTTTTGAGGTAGAGAGACCCCTGGTGGCTGCAACCTCTTAGAGCTATAGGCTAAAGCAATAGCCCCCACAATCCAGTGCGAGAGCCGCTGCTTGAGCAGCTTCCCCAAGTTGTTCTTTGCCCAAGACACAAAGAGCTGGTCACTTTTCCTACAGCCTTTGGTTCTGTCAATGTAGATGGGTAAAGCACGCACTTGACACAACATATGTAACCGTTGATGCTCATCTGAGGAGAATGGCGAGGGATAGAAGGACACCAGATCAATTGGGGAGTATGACCCTAACACCTTAGGTATAAAGGCAGAGTTAGGATGTAAAGTCACCCTTACATTCCCCAAAGAGAACTTCATACATGCTTGGTGTACTGAAAGAGCATGAATCTCACCTACTTGTTTAGCTGAAGCAAGAGACAACAAAGCTGTCTTTAAAGCCACCATTTTCAAGTCTACTTGTTCGAGTGGTTCAAAAGGTGGAGCCGAAAGAGCATCCAACACGGTGGCAAGGTCCCAGGATGGGACCAGTGGTTTTAAAGGCCATGAGTTTACGGCGTGCACCCCTCATGAAGCAGCAGACCAAGGGATGCTGGCCTACAGCCCTCCCCTTAAAACCAATATGACAGGCAGAAATAGCTGCCAAGTACACTTTGATGGTGGAGAAAGCCTTCCCTTTGTCCGCCATGTCTTGTAAGAAAGCCAAGATAACAGCCACGGAACACTGAAATGGAACAGCCTGAACATTTGAGCACCATTTCTCAAAAATTAACCATTTGCTTTCATAAAAGGGACCTCGTTAAAGGGGCCCTAGTATTCTGGATGGTCTCAATCACGCTCAGAGGGAGGCCCACGGTACTCGGATTGCACAACTCACGGGCCAGGCCCACAGAGCCAGTCTCTCTGGGTGAGAATATTTATCCGCGTGCCTTAGACAGCCGGTCCCTGTGTATAGGGAGGGGCCAGGGCTCCCGATAAAGGAGGTGGGTTATCTCTGCCAGCCAGTGCTTCGACGGCCAGTAAGGAGCTATGAGAATTACCATCAGACCCTCCCCCCGCACTCTGGCTAGGGTCGGCAAAAACAGAGCTATTGAGGGGGAATGCATACAATAGAGCATGAGGCCACTGGTGAGCTAGCGCGTCCACCCCCAGAGGTGCACTCTGATCGCGAAGGGAGAAAAACAGGGGACACTGAGTGTTCTCCCACGTTGCAAAAAGGTCCACGTCCGTAACGTTCCCAAATTAGGCTCACTATGTCTGGGTGAAGTCTCCATTCTGCATAAAGGGGGTTCCCCCTAGACAGAAGATCTGCTCCGCAGTTCAGTATTCCCAGCACATGTGTGGCCTTCAGTGACAGAAACTGTCTGCTGCTCCAGACAATCAGTCTGTGTGCCAGCATGTGTAACCGAAGGGATCTCAAGCCCCTCGCTCTGTTGATATAAGCCACTACTGTGGTGTTGCCCGTCCGGACTAACACATGATATCCCCTCAGAAAAGGGAGGAAATGTTCGGCAGACAGAGCTTAAGGGCTTCACCCTCCTTCTTTCTTTCCTTGCACTTCTGCATCGACGTGACCGCAGTGCCGAAGAGACCCTGGGGTGTGGTATGAGGGTGTCGAGGAGGTCCTCCTTCTCTTTGGCTGACAAGGTGGTGAGATTCAGCCGGCTCTCTCCTGCAAAACCATCAACCCCATGGCTCTACCTTGCGACTGGATTGCTACCTTGTGGAGGTAGAGGCAGTGGTTGGTGATGATGCACACCTCTTCCCATCATCTCCTCCTCCAGCTCGGCTTGGTATGCCATTAGGAGAGATGTGGCGTTAAGGGCCCCGACCGACAGTGCAGCGGCCTTGTACGCCTTATCTGTCAGGATGGACTGGAACCGGTCCGCTCTGGATGGGTGAGCGAGTACCGGGGACGACAGGGATGTTTTCGGGTGGTGAGTCGCCACCACGGGCTCCAGTGGGGGCATGTTGGGGGCTCTCCATTCCCTCACAGTCAAGCATGGAACTGCCTGTCACAGGATGCTTCTCTCTGTACGGCTTATTGCTCCAAGAGACAGCAACTTCCTCCAGTAATTCTGGGAAGATCGGCGGGAGTTGTTTTCCCGTCCTCTTCACTTTGGGCAACTTTTCCCCGTCATACCGGGACCGCATCACCTCAGCTTGGACTTCGGGCCATCGGATCTTGAGCTTAGCGGCGGCGCGTTTGCACACGTCATGCAAGTCCAAGTCTAATATGGGGGAAGATGCGTTCCCATCACCTACCGGAGCCGCGGAGGCTTTGAGTTTTGCAACCCAGCCGGACAGTAGAGAAGAGTCATCATCGTCATCCTCGGTCATGAGGAGTTCCGACCCATCATCCGAGTCATCCGCCACTTCCACCGAATAATCCGGCGGGTGTGCCGCGAGGCAGGGACCGGAAAACTGGAGTAATTCTCGGGGCAGTGGGTCCGCAATGTCCAGTTGATCTCCCCAGCTCGGTCCAGCTTCAGCTTCGGGGGCCATCAGCTCAGCTAGCTCCATCGGCTCTTGAGCTGCTGCGATGGAAGCCATAACTGGGTCGCCACCGGTCATATTCGTCTGACGAGCCAGACGGCAACGTAGCACTTTGAGGGAGAATCAGCCACTGTGTGTGCACTCATCCATGGACTCAAAGGCGGCATGTTTTAAACCAAAACACATCTGGTGAGTATCCAAGCTCGATATTTTATTCTCGCGCTTGTATTTTCTCATCTGCTTTAATAGGGACAAAAGCGGCAGCCATGGTCACTAGCAGGGATAATTAGCTGTAGAGCTAAAGTTACACTATGTGCTTATGCTAGCCTGGTGTTCTAGGGAATAGCGGGAGCCGACTGGGAGCATTGCGACTTCCAGGCGGGTTATGCAGCGGGAGTATTGCTACTCTGTGGTGTGTTAGCCCAGTGAAGCTAACGGTAGTTTGAGGAAAGTGTTTCTACTTTCGTGGGGTATTGCTACCTCGGAGTGTTGCCACTCGGTTTGGCTAGCTGCTGAAAGTATTGCTACTCTCCACAGTTAGCAGCTCAGACTACTGGTTGGTGACAGACTAGTATGAGCGATAACTCTCTAATAACTGAGCAGACCGTGAACTAAGCGCCCGGGGAGCGAGTTTTTGCTTGTGTCTATGGACAGTTAAGCTAGGTCCCAGAAATACAGTTAGTTCGAGAGATAAAAGGTTGGAACTAGTGCTGGGCGGTATGACCAAAAATGTGTATCACGGTATTTTGTAAGATTCTGGCGGCCAGTGAGCGGTGAACAGCTGTTTGTGTGGGGTGTCTTCCGTCACTTCCTGTTTCCTTCACTTCCTGTTTCCTTCACTTCCTGTTTCCTTCACCTACATTCCCCTGGGTCCTAAGTCCCTCCATGTACAGCTTCTTATCACCCTCTATGTACCAATGTACATTTATAACAAATAACACACATATTACACGGTAATCAGCGTTGCATATGTGTCTGACCAAAATACCCAAAAAAGCATCCGAGGACCGTAATCGCATACACTCTTCGTATTCCAACACATGTTTTCGGCTGAGGTGATGGGGTAAATTGCTAGTGTTGCCACCAGAGGCAATAACAGCGGCTCGACAAACTTTACAATATATCGTCTTTTGATCTACGTCGGATTTTTTAAAACCAAAAAAACTCCAAACAGCAGACACAGCTCCTCTCTTGGGCACAAATTGTATTGGTGCATCTCCGGTCTCTCTTTGTTCCTCTTGCATCGCTCTTTTCTGTTCTTTAATGGCGGGCTAGCCCACTAGCACAACAGTCTGCTAACAGCTAGCTAGAGCTAGCTAGCTAGCGAGCTGTACCCAGCATGCCGTTCGGCGGTGTAATTTTATAAATGTACAATTATTAGTGTTACAAATTATTTATGTGTCACAAACTGTTGTGTCGTGGTGTTTTGCCCTGTTAAATAGCGTTAGTTGTGGGTTATTAATTGTTATAAAGTTATAACCATGACTAGGGGTCCCTCTCAATACACTTAAGTTAAGACAACTAGCTCCGACCGTAGCACCCTTAGCAGGCAAACAATATATTTTGCTGCCTGTTGAAGAGCGACAGCAGTTGTTTCAGCTGTGCATGACGGTATATGAAAAATGTATATTATACGAGAAATTAAAACCGGTATACCAGCATTAGTTGGAACTTCTGCTGGTAGCGAGAAAAGGTTTTTTGATGACGGTCAGCGTAGCGTCAAGCCCTTTGGGGAGGGCCTCCACCCTCCTTGACACCGACGTGCTTAGTTCCAGCCAATGCTGGCTGGCAGAATACAATAGGAGCTTCTGATGAGGTCACGCCATAGGCGCTCCCAATGTGAGACACGAACCGAATGCTATGAAAGAGAACCAACCTTAGTAAACCAGTATTGCTCAAGTGAGCATTCCGGACTCAAGCCTTACTGCTTCAAATATGACTTACTGCCTGTGAAACATGATTAAATCACGTGTGTACGCCAACTTAAAACTTCTTTGAGTATTTGTGTGACGTCGTCAAAGCAACATGAATCCATTCCTCGTGGCTCTTTAACTCTTTTGTGGCAAATATGAAGAGAAAAAAAAAACTCTTGAACTAAATAATGTGATTTACCCCGAGTCTCATTCAGCCCGCCAGTGACTTCCACTCAAGCATCACAAGACAGCATCAGCAGCCAGTGTTATGGTATGGGGGCAGGGATGCATGCAGAGAGCAAAAGACAGAGATGGCACAGCAATAGCGGCAGACAGAGATACAATGCACACATAATAAAAGAGGGGCAATGACAGACAGTGAGACGGGAAGGAAGGATGTGAAGATAAAGACAAAACATATGGTAGAGCGATGACTTACATGTGGGTTTATCCTAAAGGAACCTGGTAGCTTTTCCATCCCCTGCCTCTGTGGATTCTCAGCTAAAATCACACTCTTTTTCCATCAGCGACGATGAAGCACGGATGATTCCCTCCGATCATTCTACCGGGACACAGCTCGAACGTTAAAGGCATCTTGTCCACAGAAAAGAAAACTGATAACAAACCGGTGAAAATTACGGAATTATTAGCTGAGCCGTAGCTGAGACTTGAATCTGAAAGGATGAGTTTGTGTGCTGCACATCCAATATATGCGGTAGAATTTGCCTGCAGCTGACGCTTTTGTTCAACCGGCATATCCCGTTCAACCGGGTAAAATAAGTCACACAGAGATATATTGATCAAGTGTGGGGTGCTGTTTACTGGAACATCCTGCTCCAGGCCGTGTAAATAAAAGAAGAGTTTCAAAGTTTTGTTTCACGATATTTTTCATTTCATCTTAAAAAGACTCAACAGTGGGTAAAATGATTTTTCCACCACAATGGGGAAACTCTGTAATGTGCATGACATTTGCATATGACATTTGCATATGCAAAAAAAAGAGCAGCTGGTCTCTTCTATCCAATAGCACAACGACACAATGACATTGTTAGCCTACCATCTTGCTGCTGTCTCTCTTAAAAAGGACTGTCTCTCTACCTTCAGTACAGTGCTGTTACGCAACATTTAGAAACTGTGACTATTAAAGGGTCACACGTAGCACCCTGATACAGCAGGCCTACATGTATCTAGGTAGAGACTACAAATAATTTGAATAAGTGCGAGGAAAAGTTGGCAGGGGCAGATTTTTTCAAACAGAGGTGATGACGTTCATATCACATAGGATAAATGTAGCCATTGAGTGAGGACATTTTACAAGCCTGCCATAGTACATATCTCAAATAGAACAGGTTGTGCTTATATTTTCCCTGATCAGACCTGAATCATACAGAAGACTGCGGGTGTCGACACATCCCACATTTGACGGTTGACGGTTGACTGCGTGTGGTGCATAACGCCACACCCAGACCTGTTTCTTTGTATTTCTCAAATTTTTGTAACTGCAGTTCTTTTGTTCTGAACAGAGCATTTTTATAAAAAAGGATCTATAGTCACAAGTTCCTTCCTGCAGAGTTAGGTGATGATTTTCTGAGTTTGTCACCTTAAGCAACCTCGTTCATGTTACACAATCGTGACCCACTGTTAGAAAATATTGATTAGTGCAGCTATAAGTTCAATTTATCATATTATTAATGGCAAAAACACCCAAGTCCAATTATTAAAAAACACTTGCTTCAAACAAATGTATACACATCCTACTGCTGAATAATATATTTTGAAGATTAATTTGGGGAAAGAAATAAAAAGGTGTTAAGTAGAAACAAAACACTTCATACAATTATTGTAAGCAAGTTGTTGGGAACGTAAAGGAGCGTGTTTGGGTTATCAGCATCTAAGAAACTAAATTATTGACATCAATAGAATTATTAATGTCAGTAAGATTATTAATGATTATTAATAATAACGGGGCACCACCCTGCGAACAGGGACCAATAACCAAACGATAAACTAAGTCTCATAATTAGTGTTCACTCACAATGTCAATAGTCTGAGTACTATTACACATTCAGAGTGAAAGTGAAGGTTTAAGTTCGACCACAGACCACATATACAGCTATTATCACAATACATGCACAAAGTAATCACAGACAGCTGCTCTTTAAAATATAACAGAGTTTATTAAGTTCTAATACTAATGATCTAATCAACTAATATCTAAACTAACAACAACTATACATTCATGAGCACGCTATCTAAAATCAACAAACTATGGTAAAGGGTGTGTGTGTGTGTGTGCGTGTAAAAGGGGGAGGGGCGAGGGAGCAGCTAAAACAACGTATGACGTAGTCTGGAACGTGGCGACGTCTCATGCGCGAGACTCAAGATGGCGGATAGACAAAACAGGAGACCCGGTGTCTACACGTGCCTGTAGCCGTTTAGCAACCCGTAGCTACATTAGCTCAAAGCTATATGCGTGTGTGGGTTAGTAAAAGAGAAGGGAACGAAACAATATAAAATAAAACAGATCCTCCAAAAGATGCGCTGGAGTTCGGAAAACTGCTAAAACAGCGGCTCTTTGTCACAGACGCGGTTCTGACGTCTGACTTGATGGGAACCAGTTCCCGAGCCCACTAGCGGCGGCTTGTCTCAGCACGAATCAGTAGCATGAAATACCCAGTAACTTCTACACAACGCTAACGATCTCAGCGACCGTTAGTGTCGGCGATTATTAAGCATACACCACGTTATAAAAATGAACAGTACTTTAAGTACACAAACAAGATAAATAAACAATTAACTAACTCTTTTCTGCCCAGAATCTATTTTGCCTCACTCTTAAGTTGCAATCGTGGAGATTGTGGGGGGGTTGAGTTCTCCTGAATTCGGTGGACTCGGGGCATGCGGCGGCGTGCCGCGGTGTGGATTCTCTCGGTGGGAGAGAATTATCCTTGTCTGGGTAAGGGAATTTCGCGTCCTTACGACCGACCGGAACAAGGCTGGGGTGGAGAGTGGAAATGTGCGTCTCTCTCTCTCTCTCTCTGAAGCAATCAAGCTTCTTCAGCTTCCGCAGGGAAGATGGTTCGTCCTTGTGGATGAACAGGAATAAATAAGATGAGACAGTTTATGAATTCGTCCGGCGAATATGAAACTGGTTAAAACCTAGGATTTGGTTTTTAAAGGGGAGGGGGGGCGGGCGGGCGCTGCGTCTGGTGTGTGCTCCCTTGTCGACCAAGGTCGTTGGAAAAAGCATAGAGGTTAGGGAGCTGGTTGGTTTTGTAGAACAGAGGCTGAACCACGGGGGTCCAGGAGTGTCTCGGCCCTCGGCCAATTAGATCGCAGTGTTGCCTTGCGTGACGAGTTCGCACCTGAGTGTGAACTTTCTTGGTTGGGGGTTTGGTGTTCCTCAAACTAGAATCAGGATGAAACCTTTGCTCGGCAAAAGGGAAGGCCTGATTCTCTTTGTCTCACAGCACATGGCGAAGCCACATAGTCAGATTCCAACAAAGTGTTAATTGTTGGACATTTGTGTCATGTATTTGACATGCAGACAATAATTATTACTGTGGTTGACATTTGAAAAAGAAAGACAAAGCTAGATGAAGCATGTAACAATTCTATGTAACAAAGCAGTCAGTGTCAACAAAAAAGTAGAGCAAAACAGAGATTTGTCATTAACAAACATTTCCAGGGTTGACTGCTACGATGAAAAAACATCTGAACATTTTGACCAGTATGGCTCACACAATGACAAAACAATGAATTGACACAATAACTATGTTTTTAAGCATAAAATAAATGTTTTGGGTGAGCTACTACCTTATGCAGACATGCAAAAGAGTTGTGATGTCATTACAATGGAAAAATGCTTTGAGAATGTGAACTAACTGATGTATTTGGCAATACATAACCCTTGAGTTATATCTTGGTTAAAAACTTTGTCGGGGTTAGGCGGAGTGTAGGTCAAGTGGAAACTTCCCAAAACCCAATATAGAGCAGGACAGACCTGTTTATAATAGTCTACTCTGTTAATGGAAATGCTAGAACAGTGTGTAACAGGGTGTAACCTGTGGTTAGCTAATTACACGCTGCAGGGTATATCTGTCTATTCTCTACAGAGACAAGTGGAGAAGCATCTGTGACAGACAACTGACAGACAAGTCACACAGTGGATGTGCTAAAACAGTGTGTAACAGGGTGTAACCTCATAAAACGTATGTGGTTAACTAATGATACCTGCTAATGATACCTGCAGGGTATCTCTTCTGTGTCTATTCTGTACTTTGACAAGTAGAGAAGCATCGTCTGACAACTGACAGACGAATCTCTTTCAGATAAGTAGATTCAAAAAATCGTATTGTTGAGTAGAACATACGTTACAAAATGTTGTGACAAATTCAAACTAATGGAAAAGTATTTTATAAAGTCCCAGAATAGCATATATATATAAATCATGTAAAATAATATAAAGTTGTGGATATAGAGTTGTATTTTATTGTTACTTATTGTAGAGCTGTAACAGTTGGTTGATTAGTCGATCGACAGAAAAACAGCCGCCAACTATTTTAAAGATTGATTGATCGGGAAAGTTATTTTGCATGCAGGAATGTCAGAGGATGCTGTTTTTGGCCTCTCATATGTGGAGATTTCCTGCTTTTTAAATTAACTTTAGCCTATCCATAAGCAGAAGACGAAATATCTTAAAACTGAACAGTTGGGTAGTAAAGAGTGCTGGGCTGTGAAACAACATAACTGAAACTCTATGTTTGAGATCTATATGAGTCACTGAATAGAACGTTTCAACGGGATAGGCAACAGCCATGTTTATGTCCTATCAGCTGATGTCATTCTCACACACTCCAACCAAAGAAACTAAAAAAGACTGAGGCTATGCTACATGTCCAATATATGATAAGAAAATATGTAAGATCAGACTGTTATTTTGTTCTAACATAACCCTGTTTTGCTGCTTAGTGCACTAGGAAAGGTCAGTGTTTTGTACAGATGTATGCTTTAATGTTCATAATGAAAAACAACGTTTCAGTATTCGCTATGGCAACATTTTTGAATGAGCATTTTTCAAAACAATAAGTTCAAATCTCTGAACCATTAGTTAGCTTTTCACAACAGATTTTTATTTTATTTTTCATTCATTTAAGTTAAAGTGTAAGTACAAATGTCTACAATTTGCACAATAACCACTTGCACATGACTTCTTGACCAAAACGGATGAGTTGATTCTCAGTGAAACTGTCTTACTCTTCACATGGTTTCATCTTTTGAGCCATTACATGCAAAATTATCCATCCAATATCAAAATCTGTTTGGCATAAACGTAGGCCTATATGACTTAACATGACAGATCAAAAGTGAATTTTCTGCTTCCTGTACATGTAACACATTGCTACACAAATAAATGTACTGTATACAAATGTGCATGTCATTTTTATGTGTACAGTTTTGACTTTTCTCAGTAAACTTTGCTTATTTTTGAAATCTGAATCTGAAAATCTTTGTGCGATTTCACAATAGCTTTCAGCTAAACAAAATGGACATTCTTGTATAGTACAGTGAGCAGTCAGTGTCAACAAAAAAGTAGAGCAAAACAGAGATTTGTCAATAAGAAACATTTCCAGGGTTGACTGCTATGATGAAAAAACATCTGAACATTTTGACCAGTATGGCTCACACAATGACAAAACAATGAATTGACACAATAACTATGTTTTTAAGCATAAAATAAATGTTTTGGGTGAGCTACTACCTTATGCAGACATGCAAAAGAGTTGTGATGTCATTACAATGGAAAAATGCGTTGAGAATGTGAACTAACTGATGTATTTGGCAATACATAACCCTTGAGTTATATCTTGGTTAAAAACTTTGTCGGGGTTAGGCGGAGTGTAGGTCAAGTGGAAACTTCCCAAAACCCAATATAGAGCAGGACAGACCTGTTTATAATAGTCTACTCTGTTAATGGAAATGCTAGAACAGTGTGTAACAGGGTGTAACCTGTGGTTAGCTAATTACACGCTGCAGGGTATATCTGTCTATTCTCTACAGAGACAAGTGGAGAAGCATCTGTGACAGACAACTGACAGACAAGTCACACAGTGGATGTGCTAAAACAGTGTGTAACAGGGTGTAACCTCATAAAACGTATGTGGTTAACTAATGATACCTGCTAATGATACCTGCAGGGTATCTCTTCTGTGTCTATTCTGTACTTTGACAAGTAGAGAAGCATCGTCTGACAACTGACAGACGAATCTCTTTCAGATAAGTAGATTCAAAAAATCGTATTGTTGAGTAGAACATACGTTACAAAATGTTGTGACAAATTCAAACTAATGGAAAAGTATTTTATAAAGTCCCAGAATAGCATATATATATAAATCATGTAAAATAATATAAAGTTGTGGATATAGAGTTGTATTTTATTGTTACTTATTGTAGAGCTGTAACAGTTGGTTGATTAGTCGATCGACAGAAAAACAGCCGCCAACTATTTTAAAGATTGATTGATCGGGAAAGTTATTTTGCATGCAGGAATGTCAGAGGATGCTGTTTTTGGCCTCTCATATGTGGAGATTTCCTGCTTTTTAAATTAACTTTAGCCTATCCATAAGCAGAAGACGAAATATCTTAAAACTGAACAGTTGGGTAGTAAAGAGTGCTGGGCTGTGAAACAACATAACTGAAACTCTATGTTTGAGATCTATATGAGTCACTGAATAGAACGTTTCAACGGGATAGGCAACAGCCATGTTTATGTCCTATCAGCTGATGTCATTCTCACACACTCCAACCAAAGAAACTAAAAAAGACTGAGGCTATGCTACATGTCCAATATATGATAAGAAAATATGTAAGATCAGACTGTTATTTTGTTCTAACATAACCCTGTTTTGCTGCTTAGTGCACTAGGAAAGGTCAGTGTTTTGTACAGATGTATGCTTTAATGTTCATAATGAAAAACAACGTTTCAGTATTCGCTATGGCAACATTTTTGAATGAGCATTTTTCAAAACAATAAGTTCAAATCTCTGAACCATTAGTTAGCTTTTCACAACAGATTTTTATTTTATTTTTCATTCATTTAAGTTAAAGTGTAAGTACAAATGTCTACAATTTGCACAATAACCACTTGCACATGACTTCTTGACCAAAACGGATGAGTTGATTCTCAGTGAAACTGTCTTACTCTTCACATGGTTTCATCTTTTGAGCCATTACATGCAAAATTATCCATCCAATATCAAAATCTGTTTGGCATAAACGTAGGCCTATATGACTTAACATGACAGATCAAAAGTGAATTTTCTGCTTCCTGTACATGTAACACATTGCTACACAAATAAATGTACTGTATACAAATGTGCATGTCATTTTTATGTGTACAGTTTTGACTTTTCTCAGTAAACTTTGCTTATTTTTGAAATCTGAATCTGAAAATCTTTGTGCGATTTCACAATAGCTTTCAGCTAAACAAAATGGACATTCTTGTATAGTACAGTGAGCAGTCAGTGTCAACAAAAAAGTAGAGCAAAACAGAGATTTGTCAATAAGAAACATTTCCAGGGTTGACTGCTATGATGAAAAAACATCTGAACATTTTGACCAGTATGGCTCACACAATGACAAAACAATGAATTGACACAATAACTATGTTTTTAAGCATAAAATAAATGTTTTGGGTGAGCTACTACCTTATGCAGACATGCAAAAGAGTTGTGATGTCATTACAATGGAAAAATGCGTTGAGAATGTGAACTAACTGATGTATTTGGCAATACATAACCCTTGAGTTATATCTTGGTTAAAAACTTTGTCGGGGTTAGGCGGAGTGTAGGTCAAGTGGAAACTTCCCAAAACCCAATATAGAGCAGGACAGACCTGTTTATAATAGTCTACTCTGTTAATGGAAATGCTAGAACAGTGTGTAACAGGGTGTAACCTGTGGTTAGCTAATTACACGCTGCAGGGTATATCTGTCTATTCTCTACAGAGACAAGTGGAGAAGCATCTGTGACAGACAACTGACAGACAAGTCACACAGTGGATGTGCTAAAACAGTGTGTAACAGGGTGTAACCTCATAAAACGTATGTGGTTAACTAATGATACCTGCTAATGATACCTGCAGGGTATCTCTTCTGTGTCTATTCTGTACTTTGACAAGTAGAGAAGCATCGTCTGACAACTGACAGACGAATCTCTTTCAGATAAGTAGATTCAAAAAATCGTATTGTTGAGTAGAACATACGTTACAAAATGTTGTGACAAATTCAAACTAATGGAAAAGTATTTTATAAAGTCCCAGAATAGCATATATATATAAATCATGTAAAATAATATAAAGTTGTGGATATAGAGTTGTATTTTATTGTTACTTATTGTAGAGCTGTAACAGTTGGTTGATTAGTCGATCGACAGAAAAACAGCCGCCAACTATTTTAAAGATTGATTGATCGGGAAAGTTATTTTGCATGCAGGAATGTCAGAGGATGCTGTTTTTGGCCTCTCATATGTGGAGATTTCCTGCTTTTTAAATTAACTTTAGCCTATCCATAAGCAGAAGACGAAATATCTTAAAACTGAACAGTTGGGTAGTAAAGAGTGCTGGGCTGTGAAACAACATAACTGAAACTCTATGTTTGAGATCTATATGAGTCACTGAATAGAACGTTTCAACGGGATAGGCAACAGCCATGTTTATGTCCTATCAGCTGATGTCATTCTCACACACTCCAACCAAAGAAACTAAAAAAGACTGAGGCTATGCTACATGTCCAATATATGATAAGAAAATATGTAAGATCAGACTGTTATTTTGTTCTAACATAACCCTGTTTTGCTGCTTAGTGCACTAGGAAAGGTCAGTGTTTTGTACAGATGTATGCTTTAATGTTCATAATGAAAAACAACGTTTCAGTATTCGCTATGGCAACATTTTTGAATGAGCATTTTTCAAAACAATAAGTTCAAATCTCTGAACCATTAGTTAGCTTTTCACAACAGATTTTTATTTTATTTTTCATTCATTTAAGTTAAAGTGTAAGTACAAATGTCTACAATTTGCACAATAACCACTTGCACATGACTTCTTGACCAAAACGGATGAGTTGATTCTCAGTGAAACTGTCTTACTCTTCACATGGTTTCATCTTTTGAGCCATTACATGCAAAATTATCCATCCAATATCAAAATCTGTTTGGCATAAACGTAGGCCTATATGACTTAACATGACAGATCAAAAGTGAATTTTCTGCTTCCTGTACATGTAACACATTGCTACACAAATAAATGTACTGTATACAAATGTGCATGTCATTTTTATGTGTACAGTTTTGACTTTTCTCAGTAAACTTTGCTTATTTTTGAAATCTGAATCTGAAAATCTTTGTGCGATTTCACAATAGCTTTCAGCTAAACAAAATGGACATTCTTGTATAGTACAGTGAGCAGTCAGTGTCAACAAAAAAGTAGAGCAAAACAGAGATTTGTCAATAAGAAACATTTCCAGGGTTGACTGCTATGATGAAAAAACATCTGAACATTTTGACCAGTATGGCTCACACAATGACAAAACAATGAATTGACACAATAACTATGTTTTTAAGCATAAAATAAATGTTTTGGGTGAGCTACTACCTTATGCAGACATGCAAAAGAGTTGTGATGTCATTACAATGGAAAAATGCGTTGAGAATGTGAACTAACTGATGTATTTGGCAATACATAACCCTTGAGTTATATCTTGGTTAAAAACTTTGTCGGGGTTAGGCGGAGTGTAGGTCAAGTGGAAACTTCCCAAAACCCAATATAGAGCAGGACAGACCTGTTTATAATAGTCTACTCTGTTAATGGAAATGCTAGAACAGTGTGTAACAGGGTGTAACCTGTGGTTAGCTAATTACACGCTGCAGGGTATATCTGTCTATTCTCTACAGAGACAAGTGGAGAAGCATCTGTGACAGACAACTGACAGACAAGTCACACAGTGGATGTGCTAAAACAGTGTGTAACAGGGTGTAACCTCATAAAACGTATGTGGTTAACTAATGATACCTGCTAATGATACCTGCAGGGTATCTCTTCTGTGTCTATTCTGTACTTTGACAAGTAGAGAAGCATCGTCTGACAACTGACAGACGAATCTCTTTCAGATAAGTAGATTCAAAAAATCGTATTGTTGAGTAGAACATACGTTACAAAATGTTGTGACAAATTCAAACTAATGGAAAAGTATTTTATAAAGTCCCAGAATAGCATATATATATAAATCATGTAAAATAATATAAAGTTGTGGATATAGAGTTGTATTTTATTGTTACTTATTGTAGAGCTGTAACAGTTGGTTGATTAGTCGATCGACAGAAAAACAGCCGCCAACTATTTTAAAGATTGATTGATCGGGAAAGTTATTTTGCATGCAGGAATGTCAGAGGATGCTGTTTTTGGCCTCTCATATGTGGAGATTTCCTGCTTTTTAAATTAACTTTAGCCTATCCATAAGCAGAAGACGAAATATCTTAAAACTGAACAGTTGGGTAGTAAAGAGTGCTGGGCTGTGAAACAACATAACTGAAACTCTATGTTTGAGATCTATATGAGTCACTGAATAGAACGTTTCAACGGGATAGGCAACAGCCATGTTTATGTCCTATCAGCTGATGTCATTCTCACACACTCCAACCAAAGAAACTAAAAAAGACTGAGGCTATGCTACATGTCCAATATATGATAAGAAAATATGTAAGATCAGACTGTTATTTTGTTCTAACATAACCCTGTTTTGCTGCTTAGTGCACTAGGAAAGGTCAGTGTTTTGTACAGATGTATGCTTTAATGTTCATAATGAAAAACAACGTTTCAGTATTCGCTATGGCAACATTTTTGAATGAGCATTTTTCAAAACAATAAGTTCAAATCTCTGAACCATTAGTTAGCTTTTCACAACAGATTTTTATTTTATTTTTCATTCATTTAAGTTAAAGTGTAAGTACAAATGTCTACAATTTGCACAATAACCACTTGCACATGACTTCTTGACCAAAACGGATGAGTTGATTCTCAGTGAAACTGTCTTACTCTTCACATGGTTTCATCTTTTGAGCCATTACATGCAAAATTATCCATCCAATATCAAAATCTGTTTGGCATAAACGTAGGCCTATATGACTTAACATGACAGATCAAAAGTGAATTTTCTGCTTCCTGTACATGTAACACATTGCTACACAAATAAATGTACTGTATACAAATGTGCATGTCATTTTTATGTGTACAGTTTTGACTTTTCTCAGTAAACTTTGCTTATTTTTGAAATCTGAATCTGAAAATCTTTGTGCGATTTCACAATAGCTTTCAGCTAAACAAAATGGACATTCTTGTATAGTACAGTGAGCAGTCAGTGTCAACAAAAAAGTAGAGCAAAACAGAGATTTGTCAATAAGAAACATTTCCAGGGTTGACTGCTATGATGAAAAAACATCTGAACATTTTGACCAGTATGGCTCACACAATGACAAAACAATGAATTGACACAATAACTGTTTTTAAGCATAAAAGAAATGTTTTGGGTGAGCTACTAATCAGATCTTTAGTTTGACATGTTGGGTATTCTTTGACGTGCCAGAGCCTGCTAGCTGGCCTACAACTACGTCAGCGTTAACACACAGCTCAGTTTCTAGGTGCAGCTCTGCAGTGAGGTGTAGCGTGTGCTGTGATTGGTCAGTGGGCGAGCACGTGACTATTGGAAAACGAAACCTAAGCAGAGGCTTAGTCGGAGTAGTGAGAGTTCAAATTGAAAGATATGGAAGAAATTATGAAATTTTTTGCATTTTGCTTGGTGTAGATTATTATTATTTTTTTACCTATAGCTTTGTTTTTTAAAAACTCAATGGCTGAATAAGGAGGAGAAACGGATTCATGAGTTGGGATTTAACTGGGATGAAACTCTTTGTCAACAAAGAAAGGAGAAACAGCATTCGGTAAGTCAACTGCGTTTGTTTTTTAACATCTAATATCTGAATGGCCCTCGAGTGTGTAGCAGAATGCGTGTTGCTGCTGTTGTTTTCCCGTTAAGCTAGTTATCGTAGCCACCCAGAACACTTGCGGAGTCTCAGCTGTTTTTGTTTTTGTTTTTTTTTGTTCCGGTTCAGAGGTCACACAGACCGTTGTCTCCTACGGGAGCGCAGAAAACATTATATTTCCTACAATTTAAGCTTCTGCATTTTCCAAATGCACTAGTATTATTCAAACGTATTGTTCGGTTTGTAAGCCTCGTACCGAACGGTTTAATACGAATACGTATATCGTTATAGCCCTAGAAACGAATAATAACCATAGCTGTGGCGCCATCATGAGGTTATAAGGTGGTATTTCAGCTGCAGGACAGCAGTGAAGGCCCAGGTATAAAATACACGGCCCGCCACTGGGCAAACATAACCCTTGAGTTATATCTTGGTTAAAAACTTTGTCTGGGTTAGGCGGAGTGTAGGCTCACTGGAAACTTCCCAAAACCCAATATAGAGCAGGACAGACCTGTTTATGTTACCCTATATAGCCTACTCTGATAATGGATCCCACACAGTGGATGTGCTAAAACAGGGTGTAACCTCATAAAACGTATGTGGTTAGCTAATGATACCTGCTAATGATTAGGGGTGCAACGGATCACAAACCTCACGGTTCGGTTCGGATCACGGTTCTTGAGTCACGGTTCGGATAATTTTTCGGATCAACAAAGTAAAGGGGAGGAGACAAATATAACTTTGCTTTCCATTTATTAATTAAAGAACTTCAAGAACACTTAAACAGGGTATGAAACTAACTCAAAATCAGTACTAGTCCCAAGGACTAGTAGGTTCATAAAACTACTAGTCCTGAGCAATCTTTACTAGTCCTTCATGAAGCTTTGGGGAATGTACCAATCACGGGGTGTAGGGATGTGTGTGTGGAGGAAGACTCTCCCAAGGCAATTATCTAACAGTGAAACCGCAGAGATGCAAGGTACTAATCAAGAGTTTTATTGTTTGCAACATTATGGCTGTACAAAGATTGATGCATGTTACATCATGATGTCGCGATATTATAATTACACAGGAAGCAGAAGAACAACGTCAAGGGTCCGGTAGGCTATAATGTTCATTCAGCTAGCATGGGTACATCAAGTTCAGCATTTATGTCAAGTTGAGGAATTCCGCTATGGAATGTACCGGAATATTCCGCCGTGGGGAGTAACAGCATGTCACCACGGCAGTTTAAGCAGTGAACGCTCGGTGCCCAAAACAATACGCAGTCTATGAATAAAGCAGGCATTTGTTCTAATTTTAGATTAAGTATTTTTGTTAGATCACAAAAAGATATTGGGTGTTAGTTCATGTGCTGCAGTGATAAGAGCTTCACCATCTATATTTCTTCCGCGGACGAATCTTGGCGGACCGCTGGTGAAACTGAAAGAGAGGCCCGGCCTGATCGATGAATATAGTGCCTTTCACATTGCGTAAACAAAAAATTATAATCGAAACAAAATAGTCTAAGATCCTCAACAATTTGGGGAATAGTGGAATGTTACTGTTGGGGATTCGACCCCTGAGAGACTGGTGTAAAGATGATTATTGACCACTACAGGGTTCCGGTCAGAGAACACGCAGACATCCGTTTGTTCCATACGTTACTGTATTCAGTCTGGCATACAGTATTATAGTTTGGTGACAGATTTTACAGATGTTGAAAGATGTTGAACGAGTTTATCGAAGTTGACCGAGGTTTCTGGAATAAACACAGAAAACGAATTACAGAACCGAAGCATTAGCAATAGTAAACCCTTAACTAAAGCAAACACGCATACATTCACAGGAATACAGGCTCGCTAGCCAGGTTAGCCACTTAGCTCAACTTTGGTCTATTATTTGAACGGCTAATTACAAGACAAACACTTACTGACAGTAAATGCACTTAAGAACATAAGTACAACTACAAACGGAACAGTTACGCCACATAGGCTCAAAGTTACAGTTGATGAATTACATCATCAATGACTCGATCTGACTGTACCGTTGGTCCTACGGAGGATCTACGGTTAGCGCAACCGGAAGCGGAAACAGTTCGCAACGTCAAATACAGTTTCAGAATAAAAGCGCATACACTTTATCGTCTCTGTCCGTGAAGAATTCACAACAGTTACATTTACTTATCGGGAAAGTCTTTTTCCGGACATAAATAACGAATAAAGCCTCTCAAATTTCACTCGCCATGAGGACTAGTGAGAATGACAATTTAGGTAGTCCCTCCAAAAATCCACTCGCCTCGGGCTAGCGGACTAGCGTTAGTTTCCGACCCTGCTTAAAGAAAAGAACTTTGGGCTATAGTCTTACATAAAAACTAAAATATTGAAGATGTCCAATTTGAAGTTGTCCAAGTTGAGACCCTCATCCTTTGATCAATATTGAAAGAAAGAAACAGCCAGTGAGCTAGCTTACACTGTTTCAACTGAACTGAACTACTCGGCAACAACTTGGGTCTGTGTTTACTTCCTGTCAGGTTATGTCATTCAAATACACAATAATGCTCACATTACTGTGCCATTATTTTCAAAAAGATGAGAATATCTACATTGTCTGGGGAGAGGGTAGACCTTTCTGTGGTGATATTACTATTGGGCCTGTCTAGCTTCACTCTGATTCTGTCAGCACCTGCACCAGGTATGCGTCTGTGTGACTCTCACAGAGGGGGCGTGTCTGCAGCACCGGACTATGAATCACTCCGCCGTGGTGAAAGCGGTCACAGTCTTTTCCTTGTCGTATGTCTTTCTCTTTAAATAATGCCTACATACCGTAACGGTTTTGTCCACCACCCTTATTATCCGTCATTATAAGTTACAGGGAAGACAAAATGATCCCAAACTTGTGACTTAAATGACGCCGGGAGCTTCTCAAGTTCCTCCGCTCGCCGTGACTTTCGCCGTTAAATGCTTTTAACCTGCTCCGTTGACGTGAACACACTACTGCTTTATATCTGTTCACTGACACTTTGCATTGATATTCGGGGACTAGTTACTTGAAAAGGAACAGCAGCAGTAACACTTTAGTACACACTATGATGATTACACTGTAAAAAAAAAAAAAAAAAAAGAATACTCAATTGATCCGCGGTTCACGAGTGATCCGAACCGTGAGGGGTGATCCGAACGGATCACGGATCGACCCGTGATCCGTTACACCACTACTAATGATACCTGCAGGGTA
This sequence comes from Leptoclinus maculatus, assembly GCA_032191485.1. Classification (NCBI taxonomy): domain Eukaryota; kingdom Metazoa; phylum Chordata; class Actinopteri; order Perciformes; family Stichaeidae; genus Leptoclinus; species Leptoclinus maculatus. The sequence goes on from JAVDOI010000009.1 coordinate 11,219,758, forward strand.
TCTCTTCTGTGTCTATTCTGTACTTTGACAAGTAGAGAAGCATCGTCTGACAAGTCCCAGAATAGCATATCGGAAAACAAAATATAAATCATGTAAAATAATATAAAGTTGTGGATATAGAGTTGTATTTTATTGTTACTTGCATGCAGGAATGTCAGAGGATGCTGTTTTTGGCCTCTCATATGTGGAGATTTACTGCTTTTTCTGAGGATCTCGCCTTGGATATTGAGAGGATGGGATGGACATATTTTTATATAATACTTATTTATTTTTTATTACTGCCATCATTGTTATTCATTTTTTATATATTTTCTATTTCTACATATTACATTTTTGTCTGCTATTATTATTATTGTTGTTATTATTATTAGTAGTAATAGTAGTAGTAGCAGTAGTAGTAGTACTACCCAGAGCCTTCCACTTAGCACTTATTGTATTCATACTAGTTTGTTGCACTTATTGTATTCGTTTGTTTCTGCACTGTACTTTTGCTCTGGTTTATGCTCTTACATGCTTGTTTAAAAAAGGAGATGCACTTATGACTTCTGGTGACTAGTAGTGCTCTTGAATACCGATGTTGAATACACTTATTGTAAGTCGCTTTGGATGAAAGCGTCTGCTATATGACTGTAATGTAATGTAATGAAATGTAATAATAATAGTATCCTTATAATTATTACTATATTCTTATCATTTTTCAAATGATGTAATATTGCTATCACTATTATTGTTTGTCTAATTACTTTTTATTTTTCTGTAAGAAAGAAAAAAAGGTATGTCATTGTTATGCACACAGAATAACATAACAGAACTGTGTAAATGAGCCCCTTGAATTCAATAAAGTACCATAAAACCACAGCTGACATATAGACTGATGTTTTTTTTGGTTCAGTGCAGGAGAACTGCAAATTGTTCCTCTTATAAGCCGCAGCTGACACATTTTAGGAGGTAAATGTCAGTTTGTCTGACTCAGTGGTTGATTATAAAGGTCTTATAATCTGCGATGAAGGTCATGATATCAGTGGTTCAGACGGCTGGTGGAAGAACAACGCATGCAGCTCACCTACCACCATGAAACCGGAGGCCTCAGACCTGACACAAAACTTTTCATAATCTTGGGGCAATTACTGCCAGTCCAGCAGCACCGGCAGCAGACAACGGTTCAGTGTCTTGCCCTGGAGCATGTTCACAGAGATGAAAAAATAAGTAAAAGACATTTGGCTCAGTGTTTTGGGACATTTGGGACATTAATGCACACAATAAACAGTTTACAATTCACTACAATACTGGCTGGATGGAGTTAAAAAACGTTCCTATCTGTATTCAGTCAGAGATGAGTTGAAAATCTCGCTTGGATAAATCCAGCTGTACAGCAGCTCTATCTAGTGGTTCAAGTACAACATTACTTCAATTTCTGTTTTCCCTAAAAAAGAAAGAAATCTTAAAATGTCAAAATATAAACATGTTTGCAGAAAGTATTAACTCACCAAATGTGTAATGACCTTTTCGTACTGTTCTCACCAAATAGACTGTGATCCACATCCAGAACATCAGATTACAGAGGTTATATTTGTATTATTGGGGTGCCTGTGGTGTAAAATAATTCCTAGTTTTGAAAGCAATGTTTAAAAAAATGCTCAAATCTTGCTTTGGTTTGCATCTATGGATTTATATTACAACTATTACGTTTTATTGACCACAGTGATGCTACAGGAGTGTCGCTTCTTATCACTGCAGTTTGAAGGCAAAACCTAAACATAACAGAAGGATTACTATTATGTCATACATCCACTTCTCAGAAACTGAGGGCATCCTTTCCACATTGACTGTGTTTAGCAACAACAAGCTTTGGTTCAGCAAAGAGATTAAGATGCTATGCAGGAAGAAAAAATAATGCATTCAAGAGGGGCGATACAGAACTCTGACTCTTTACATTTGCCGTAATGATTATTGTGCCTAAGAAGCCCATTGTTAGCTGTCTAAATGGCTACAGACTTGTTGCCTTAACATCTGTTTTAATGAAAGTGTCTGAGCATAGAGTATGTAAACTTGTGTCCAGGGCTGTGCTAGATCAGTTTGCGTACAGGGCTAATAGATTGGTGGATGATGCTGTATCTCTCGGTCTCCACTCCATCTTGCAGCATCTACAGGCGCCTGGCACCTACGCTCTGGTACCTACTTGTGGACTATAGCTCAGCTTTTAATACATCCCCACAAGGCTTTACTACAAACTTTTACAGCTAGGTTTGCACCAGTCTCTACCTATTATACACAAATGACTGTATTTCACACTCTTGACACTGTAAAAAGTCACTGATGATGCAACTCTGGTGGGACTGATTCGCTGTACTGATGAGACAGCTTACAGGAACGAGGTCTCCTATCTGGTGGACCAGTGCAGCAATAACAATCTGGAACTGAACATCAACAAAACTAAACAACTTGTGATGGACTCCCGTAAAAAAACAGGGAGAGCTACTACCAAGGGACGGGTCATCAACCACCAGGTGGTAGAGAGAGTTTCAAATTCTCTGGACTACAATCTTCACCATCATTGAGAAGAAAGCTCAACAAGGACTACTCTTTCTTGAGACAGTTTAGGAAATTTGATGTGTAAAAGGTTGCGATGGTATTTGGCTGCACTATTGTATGCTTTCTGTATTGTACTTGTGGCAGTGTGTTTTTGTTCTGTGTGCTATGTGATTGTACGTTTTGTGGTTGAGCGCAGCAAAACAAATTCAGAGGCCACTGTGGTTGATATGGTAATAAAATACTGAACTTTAAAGTATGAACCCAGCAAGACTAGAACCAAACGTTTTGGATTGGTGTCTGATGAACCACAAAGGTATGAAGCCATCTATTTACTCACTTCCACAAATAAAATGAGAATATTTTCAATGCAGAACATCGGTGTGTATGGAGCACTTGAGATTCACACAGATCACCTGATCAATCACATATCAATATGTCCAGATGCCTTGGACCAGCCCCTAGATATGCTGCTATAGGCCTAGACTGCCGGGGGACTTGATACACTGAGCTCCTCTCTCCTCTTCTCTCTCTCCTTCTGTATAAATTCATGTCCCATTAATGCACATTACTAACTTTGCTTCTTCCCCGGAGTCTTTGTTCTCTCTCGCCTCACAGGCACCATGTCAACGCTCACAACTACAGAAAGTATCTGCAGCATTCACACCAGCCGTAATCAACCTGCAGTGTGTTATATATATATACGACTATGGTGAAAACTGGCCGTATAACCATGCAGTGACAGCCCTGACTGAACTTTGACTGAAGACTTTTCCGCCACCCATGAGCCGAGGAAAACATCACACAAGAGAGTTGTGTGACATGGAAGACTGCAGCATGCTGAACACGCTGAGGATCAGTTCAACAACAGAGAACAAGCAAAGATTTTCGTCAGAGCAACCTCGAGGATGCCCAGCTGACAATGTATCAGGCCAGGAGAGGAGGTGGAGGAAAGGACCCCAGTGAGGGACCGACCAACTCTTACACCACAACACAGAGGGTGCATACAAACTCGTACATTTAATACACACATTAGAAACTAGACAAACATCACTCACACCCACATGCCAGATGTATTCGAATGAAAATGAAGGTTTTAGAAAAGTCATGTTAACTATTCAGAATGTCACATGCAGACTGATTCAATTCACTGCACAGCACATATGTTACGTGAACTAGATGAAAGAATTGAAGAAGTATGGTTTAGAGAAGGGAGAGAAGTGGGGAAGTTATGTATAATGGTATAATGAGCATTTATTGTACAGAAAATACTGCTGCTATCTCTGTTTCTCTGTCTCCCACACAATCGGAGTTGCTTAAGGGGGAGATTCCACGTGTGTTCTGGTGGGAGGCCCGGGAATGGTGTGGAAGGACATTTCTCACTGGCAGCTCACTCAAGACTCAATTCACTAACTTCAGAAACACAGAGGATCCTGGTAATATGTACAGTAATAAGGGTGACACACACAAAATATGATGTACATCAATGTTAACAGTAAAAAATAAAGTCACTCAACTTGTGTTTGATAAAAAACACACACACACCATGGTTTGAAATGTTCCATCTGTCAACATGGCTGAGCTGTCCGAAATGCCCTCCTCTCTATAGTCTGTGCGTAAATAAGATGTAGGACTGGGGAGGGGTGCAACATCTCTGGTTGTTCACCCAAAATCTGATTTCCGTCCATGCATGAAGCAATATCCACTCAAATGAGAGGCTATTGATAGTATTACACCCGTGTTTGAGTCTTCATTGAAAGCTGGTGTAATAATAGTGTGTGATGATTCACCAGTGCGCACACTAAATTGTCCGGTAAAGAAAAGTCGAGATCTGAGGGAACCAACTGAGTGACGATGTGTGGTGCAACCGCGAGCACCTCGAATTTCTAATCCACACCATTAGGTTACTCATCCCTCCGGCAAATTTGTATCTGTACCTGTGCACAAGGACAGTACATTTTGGTTTGCCTTCTCATAAAGGAAAAGGCTCGACCTGGACCCAGGTGTCCTCAGGGATATTAAAAAAGCCCTGGTGTATTTAACAGTGCCTTGAGAGACAATCTGGCTAATTTACACTTACCGAATGGTTCTGCCTTGTTACAATATGTTGATGACATCATGATTTGCAGGCCAAAGAAGAAGCATGCAAATTACAATAATTTACAATTACAGTTGTCCTATTAAAATTTGTGGCTGCAAATGGTCACAAGTCTAACCTGTCCAAATTGCAATTTGCTTTCGATAAAGTTTCATATCTGGGACATGTGATCACAGCAGAGGGCAAAACCCTCTCTCCCAAAAGAATACAGGCTATTCAAAATGTGCCTAAACCACAAACTAAGAAAGAAATGATGAGCTTTTTAGGAATGACGTCATATAATAGACAGTGGATCCCAATACTGAGAAAGAGAGGCACCCCTCTCTTCCATGATTCATGGTAAACATCTTTATGCGCATGACAAGCCGACCTGGACTGACTACTTGACTGCTGCTTCTAATGACATGAAGGACGCATTACTGTCAGCTCCGACACTTGGACTACCTAAACTTGACACACCGTTTACACAATACATTGACCAAAGAGACGGTTACATGACATTAGTTTTGACTCAGGAATATGGGGAAAACAAAGCCCTGTTGCATATTTCTCTACTGTTTGTTGCACGTGATATTGTGACATGGTTCCTTATGTTTTACAGATTAGAGTAAATTAATACATTAGATTTGCCTAACATTACTGTGAAACGATGTACTACCCTTAATCCTGACACTCTCTTTCCTACTCCAGCAGATGGAGAGCTGCATAACCAAGTCAATGCAGAGACAATATCAGTGTGTGGTATGTTATTTCACAGAAACTAACTGCACATCTAAAGATAATAAACCTACCATGAGAAGGAAAGTACAAAGTGAATGTGGCATACACAGAGGGAGTCGATCAGAGCATTTTATTTGGAGGCTTCATCTTTTTGGAAGATCAAATCTCAACAGAGTCTCCACAGGTTTTGACATGTTCAGTTAACATCCGGACGGATTTGGGTTTGTGACAAAAACAAGGTTAATTGTGAGAGGGGGCATTTCTTCTTTTGGTTTTGGGAAGCGTCTGGCTCCAGTAGTCTTATTGTGCTTCTCTCAAAGAAGCAGCACAAACACAAACCATGCCTGATATCATGAACTTACATTAATGAGCAGGTACAAGAAGAATACAATGACTGGGGCTCCGTGATCTCACCGTTGTGTGAGGAGATGACCAGTAGCACCTTTGTGTGTTCAACGTTCCTTTAATCTCTACGGAGCAGGCAAAATCTATAGTGCAAAGTATGTTAAGTTAACAGTAACAACTGGCTTTTGTGCCACCTCCGAAAGCACTGCACTAGTACTGACCACAGGACTGAAACTACTACTGAGCCTCTTGTAAGATTATTGTGGGTTTATCAAAGAGCCTGTTGGACAAAAAGTTAGTGTATTAAGTTATGGCGGCTTTTAGACAGTAAAAAACAGAGTTATTTGAAAAAGAAACGGTTTGAACTCCAGCTGTGATATATTGAAACTATCAGAGCAATGCACAACCCAATTACTCCTCGTCCAGGACTTCGTCGGAAAATCCCATCACCACAAAACAAAATGACCAATATCCCCAGAGGAATCGATAACATTTCCTCTCAAATGATGTGCCTTTTCTACCCATTTATAAACTCCCTGCCACCCTCAGCACTTCCTCTTCTTGCAGTACCCATCCACCACCTCTGGCAAGAGGCTGTCGTCCTCCTCCACATCCTTCGTCACGGTCTTTCCCACCATTTGGAAGATGTCCTCGGCCGCGACGCCCATTGGCTCGGCCACCTTCACCGTCAACATGTCCTGAGTCAGGACAGTTCCTTTGGGGATCTTGACCTTGGCCACCAAGGACTTACCCAGCTTGAAGAATAGAAAATAAAAGGTCTGACATTATTATTGTTCTTATGGTTGGGAGTTGAAAACAATTTCAAAAATGTTTTCTTAAAAGTTCTCTGTCTTTCTGAACAGTAAAAGTGTAAGTTTACTACGGCTTTTTTTTTTGTGGAGCAAGAATATCTCACCTTATCATGGCACGGCTTCTCACAAGGCAACATCTGCTTGATGCCGGTCCCCTGCGCCCTCTCCACCAGTCGGATGGAACGAACCAGCTCGGCTAGCTCACAGGGCTCCAGAGAGGCTTCGTGGTCATTTCCTTTCCAAGTCTTGTCCAAGGTTACGTGGCGCTCGATGACCTTTGCACCCATAGCTACGGCTGCAACTGAAATACTGATCCCAGACTCATGGCCGGAGTACCCGATGGGAATATCGGGAAATTCCTTCTGGTATTCCTGTAGTTTACAAGTGGGTGAGTTCTTTTTTTCTAATATGCATACAATGTTTTGTATTACACTATATATCAAAGTAATTAAATTAAGTGTATTTTTTTAAATGGGAGTCACTAAAACTAAAATAAAGTTAAAGCTAAGCTTAGCATTAGAGACTAGAAACATAGGGAAACAGCTCACCTGGCTATGTCCATTGGCAACAAATCTGCCTACCAGCACTTCTAAAGCTCACTAGTTAACACATAATATTTTGTCTGTTTATTCCTAACAAAAACCGTATACAGTACATCATGGCAGTACATTGATATATGCAGAAAATAAATGAACCAGATTATAAGATACTAGCCTTATATTGTCTCTCAGAGTTTCAGCAGGCTGAATCATGCGTATTCTTGCTATATATATATATTGTTATAATGGTATGGACCCAGTAGTAGAGGTGAGATGCTGCCCCACATTTCTTTGGAGAAGGTGGCTAGGCATTACACATTCAGCCATGTCCAGCCCCTAACAAAGTCTCGGGAAGAAACCAGAATCCAACTCTGGAGGGAAAAGCTTGAGAATGACCCTCCTCCAACTGTCATGGGAATACCCCCCACTGAAAACCTTCCCCCTGGCCCAGAAGCACCATGGGCTCAATGGAAAACACTAAACCGCCTCAGAATAAGAACGGGACGATCAAAAGCTGCTCTGGTCAGATGGGGCTACAAGGCTGGCCCAACCACCTGTGAATGTGGAGAAGCAGACCATACTATGGAGCACTGCCTTGTCTGCCCTCTACTACCCAACGCTTGCAACTCAAAAGACCTTGCAGTGTTCAATAAAAATGCAAAGGACTGTGTAATGAAATGGGAAACGGTCATATAACCATCACGCTTCAGTGAAACGAAAAGAAGAAGAATTACACATTGTAGCTTTAACCTCATAAGAAAGTGTAAATTCTACATGGCCATCAAAACAGGAAGATTAATCTTAATTATTGTAAGTTTAATTTGGGGAAATAAATGCTAAAAACACAAATTGCAATAAGACATGTGATATCTTAATGGCTTTTAAAACTCAATATGCATCTGCTGAAAACTTCTAATTTAGCTTTCAATGGAGTGAGACAATTTCCCAACTCAACTTGTTTGAGATCTTGTTTTTGTACCAACCTTTTGATAAAGGAGTAATGCTCTATTCTACTTTTCTCACCATTATCACTCTGAGGTTGACATCTTCAGCTTCCAGAGGGTAGGCGCTGGTGCACTGCAGGATGGCAAAGTTGGGGTTGTGCTTCTTCACCGTTTTGTAGACCCGACGCATCGTCTCCATGCTCTGCATCCCACTGGACACCACCATGGGCCGTCCTGACGCAGACAGGAGGGCAACAGCCTGATCAACAATATGTCTAACATGGGGCAAAAGGGAAATGCAACCCTTCTCTTTCCTCTTAATGAGCTCCTGTAGTTCAACAATCAAGCTCACTTCATTTTTTTTTTTTTTGGCCCTCGTCCAATGAGACCCCAGTGTTAAGTTTGGACCAAAAATCGTAGGTGAGACTTGTCTGGTGGGGCTTGATGTGATTTTAACCCAAATCAGGCTGTTGAACCATGTAGGCCCAACTTCCAACTTCCAACTCCCTTTGTTCCAACAAAGTCCCAACAAAGTGCCAACAAAGTGCACTGATGATTTTAGCACTTAAATATGCAACATAAAATACATCTGCTGCAGTTGACTCTCACCTTTTTTGGCAGTCTTCTCCAGATAGGGGAAGTTGTTGGTGTCCCCTGAGCCCACTTTAAAGAAAGGCACATTAAGCTCATCGAGGAACTCCACTGCCATCTAAAAGACAGAAAAAACATATGGTTAAACTTTAACCTGATTAAAACCACAGAAAGCCTTCTTCAAACGTCTCTTTCTTACCTCGTCCATCCCAGAGGCAGTGAAGCAGATCCCCACCTCCTCAGCATATTTCTTCAGTTCCCTGTACTGATCATGGCTGAACTCCAGATGGCGCTTGTGGTCACCATAAGTTTTCCCCCAGGAGTGAACAGAGTTGTACTCACGCTCCAAGGCTTTCTTGTTGAATTTATGCTCCAATTCACTCTTCTGGAATTTGGCACAATCAGCACCGCGGTCCTGTGAAGGCAGAAATAAGTGAGCGAATAAAAAGAATGGAAGCTTGGAAAACATTGATTTTAGGGGTCCTACAGATTGTGCTAAAAAAACACTTTAAAGTCACAATAAGGTTCCTAGAAAGGACTATTTGGTACTAATAAGAGGAGACGGTGTTCAATTACTAGACTTGTCATTCATTATACCTATTAAAATCTATTTCTAGTGTTACAAATAGTTGTTTTTTCACCAGGTGAGCTTATCATAAATTAATGGGATCAAAAAGCGGCATAATAAGCAACACAAGCCAAACTTCATTTAAAGTAATGATTCAGAAAAGGACGATGAGGCATCAAAAATATTCAATCGGCACATTTTTAAATTGAGTTCTGATTACGTTAGTTCTCGTATCAGAAAATATACGTATTCACATTCAATACGAATACGTGTCGATTTTATTACCTTTGCCATTTTGATCATTTTCTTGGCAACCTCAATGTCTCCCTGGTGATTTTGTCCAATTTCAGCGATGACGAAGCACGGGTGATTTCCTCCGATCATTCTACCGGGACACAGCTCGAACGTTAAAGGCATCTTGTCCACAGAAAAGAAAACGGATAACAAACCGGTGAAAATGACGGAATTATTTAGCACGAAGTGAAAGCCGTAGCGGAGACTTCAATCTGACCGGACCAGTTCATGTGCTGCACATCCAGGATGTGGGGGGACTTCCGCGTTGTATTATTACGTACTATCCGGATTTCCTTTACACATAAATATCGCCGAGATCGAGAAGTGGCCGACGTGTGCCCCTGAGCTTCAGCTGCATATATGCCAAACCCTGGAGCGGCATGTCCCGTTTCCTATCGGCCTACCCACTGTGACACTGTCACACTAGCACCGCCTCCTTATGCATATGCAAATGGTTGAAAAGCAAGCTGAGACAGGTGAAAAACTCTCCCATGCGCCCATCCCCAAATCATACGAGAAAAGACCAAATAGATGCCTCTAATGAGTTAGTACTCTGAGCGACTACAGTACAGAGCTTTTTAACACCATTTTTATTCCTAAAATTAACATTTTAGAAACTATGACTAGTAAAGGGCCACACGTAGCACCCTCGAAAAATTGAACCTTGCTCCCAGATACAGCAGGCCTACATGTATCTAGTTAGACTACAAACACAATTTTAATAAGTGCGAGGAAAAGTTGGCAGGGGCAGATTTTTTTCCAAACAGAGGTGATGATGTTCAAATCACATAAGAGAAATGTTGCCATTGAGTGAGGACATTTTACAAGCCTGCCATAATAGTCCATATCTCAAATAGAACAGGTGGTGCTTATATTTTCCCTGATCAGACAGAAGACCGCACGTGTCATCACATCCCACATTTGACAGTTGTCTGTTCTGGCTGTGGTAGTTTGCATTTTTGTAACTGCAGTTCTTTTCGTTCTGACCAGAGCATTTTTGTAAAAAATGATCTATATGTTAGGGGCCGTCCAGAGTTTTCAACATTTTCACGGTCGTACAAAGCGTACGACGGGGGGGGGGGGGGGGGGGGGTTGTCACTCATGTACGACTTTAAAGTTTCGTTAAATGTCGATATTTTTCGGTGAACGGAACTTGCATTTTTTAACGCCTAGCGAGCGGCATCTCGTGCAAACACTCTCTAATGCTGCGGATTGAGTCGAATCGAGTTTCTTTGCGACGTCCACGCCGTTTCCCAAAAATGTAACGGCCGCGCGAGAGCCTGTCAGACGCTGAAAGAGCTGCAACAAAGCGCTGCAGGAACGCCCGAGCCGGTGGGGGGGGGGGGGGGGGGTCTCCGAGCACCTTGCTTGTGCATGGAGGAAAGCGAGGCAAGGACGATAACAACAACATTGGGGGGAAATTGCACCAGTGCCCGGTGTGCAGTGAGCTGTTCCCGACTCGCTATCAACTTCTGAAACATCAGAAACTGACTCAGCACAAACTAAAAACAATTTTAAAGTGGTTTTAATAATAAATTGTTGGATACATATCTTCTATATACATATTATTGTGTTTGTGTCTATAGTTGGGACTCCTAAAATCTAGACCTGTCATGTAATGTGATACAAATTTTGATATGTACTACTTTGGGGGGGGGGGGGTCTGGAAAAGTAGTACTCTTTGTACTACTGTGAAAATGTTGATAACTTTGGATGACCCCTTACAAGTTCCTTCCTGCAGAGTTAGGTGATGATTCTCTGAGTTTGTCACCACAAGCGACCTCTTTCATATTACACAATCGTGACGCAGTTAGAAAATATTGATTAGTGCAGCTGTAAGTTCAATTTATCATATTATTAATGGCAAATTTGACAATGATAAGAGTGCAGCTAGCAAGCTAATAAGCCGGATATTGAAGCTGGTGGCGACTAAAATAAAGACAAAAGGCAAAATTGTTAGACGTCCCGTGATACCTTCAGTTGACAGCCACAATTCTGACCACAGAATAACATTAAATATCCAGTTGAAGAATGACAGGACGACAGCTTTCATTCACTTTTTACTGATATTGAAATCAAATGGACAATGAACACGCATGATCAAGCACCAGCTGGCTAATATCTAGTTCTCTTTAAAACCACAACTGTCTAATTTCAGTGACATAATTGTTTTATATACTGTATATATATATATTGCCTTCTGTATATGTACATAGGTACACGCATAAGAGTACATACACACACACTGTTGAGGTTTAATCGCACACACAAACGGGTCATATTTATTGTAATGACTGGACTTTGTTCAGTCCCTGACTGGAGAGGGGAGAGGCTTTTCAAAATGCATAGTTTGGAACACAATTTGCCACAAGCAAGCTCTACACACACACACACACACAGAAGTACACACACTGAATTTGGAGTTCTGTCATTGAGTTTGGTCCCTAAAAAAAACAAAACAAAGACAAATTCGGAGATAGTTTTTTTTTTTTTTTTTGCAAGGATGGGAAACAAAAGGCAAACCATTAAACATCAATCAACCCTCGTGGGGGAGAGAAGGATTCATGAGACGGGCAGGTTAAGAGAGAAGAGCATCATGGGAATGATATTGTTTGGGTGTTGTGTGAAGCAGGTTGTAGTGTAGCTGTAAGCCCAAACGAACATCAACCCTTCCCTTTTAGTGTCCCAACTCACCCGCCTTACACAAAGTGGTCTAAGGCCCCTTTATCCTTCAGAATACAGATTGGGTCGGTTGGTGTGCGTGTGTGGTGACAGACGATGATATGGAATGACGCCCCCGAGCAGCCTTGGCCGCCTAGCGGACTAGCGGGGACTGCTTCAGGGAGATGAGGACGGAGCGCATGCGGGACACGTCTTTGGCCTGCTTGCTGGACTTGGGGTTGAAGTCACAGAGGCGAGCCACCCGCTCCCACTCCGTGCCCGGGTTGTTCTCATCCAGATCTGAAACCATTGCCTCCTCAGCCGCCCTACAAGAAACAGGGGAGAGGAGAAGGAAAGGACATGGAGTAGAAAACAATCAGTGGGCGAAGTGGTAAGACACACAAAAGTACACATACAGCTCCGAAGAAGTCCTCTGCTGATCACCAACACACACACACACACAAGCTCAGGTGGAAAAACTCAGTCTTGCCTTTGATGATTAATTTGTCAGAAATTTTCAATAAAAGTCAAAATTTCAGTCTAATTTGAGGAATTGTCCTCAAAAACATTCAGCATAAATCCTTACAATCTCTCTTTATGGCTTGGTGGGACTTTGATGGTTCAGCAGAGTCTACTTCAGGGCAGGACAGTCCAATCAACACACAGAAATGGACATCCATCTGTCTTTAGGCCCATAAAGAGCAACAAGCTACAACAGTTTCATCCCCTGTGGCATGCCCCCAACTCCGCTTACACATTACAGTACAGTCACCGGCATTAAGTGACTCTCCACAACAGTTAAGTAAGGTACATACAACACACTGATGAGAAATCCAAAAAACAAACCAAAGCTAAACAAAGTAATCAAAGTAAGGCCTGACGAGCATCTTTGGTTGGTTAAAAATGACGTTCTGTACAGAACTGAGGGAGGGGCGTTTGCCCACACCCTTACACTTTAACGTGCCCAGTGGTTGCCTTATTCCTCAGCAAGACCCAAGTATAGGAATGAAAAAACTCATCTGTACACATGTCCTTGATTAAAAAAGGAACAATCATGGCAAGCTTTTCATTTTTGTTTTTATTTTTAACCAAGCCCAAAAGAACTGTAAGCACCGCTGGGCCTTGGCCATGCATTGCAATGCACTGCAGCTGAAAAGCAGGCTATTTGGCGGTGTGGCAAAGAATGCGTATATTAACAGATCAATTACTGTCTTCCTAGTTAAAGTTTGGCGTTTGAAATCATCTATCAAACAAAAATAAATAATAAAAAAGACAAATATAAAGATATTTACACTAGAGGACTTACCACATCACTTGAACTTAAAAGAACCAAAGTAAAAAAAATAAATAAAAAAAAGACCAAACTTAAATCTGAAAATGGATCAGTGCCACCATCGCAAGACATTTTGAGATGCAAGCCACAGATTATGGCTAAACAAATGTACAGTAAGCCCTCATCACACCCAACCCACAAATAGTCATATTTCCACTGCCGTAATACTTTTCTAACTACAAGGATTCTTTTTTTATTTCCCACCCAACCTGCAAGCACAAACTCCGCTACTAACTACAACACAGTACACAAAGCAAAATGGGGATGAGAAGCCAATGAACATTCACCGTCACAACAAACTACAAATACACAGAAGGGACTAGAAGTACCACAACATCACAGAAGGGACATTATAACAAACCTCTATCTAGGCAGTGGAGCTAGCTGTCGGGATAGTAAACTGTGCAACATATCAATTATCTAACATACACACAGCACTGCATTGATCCCCTTTTTAAAGATATAAAGTATTTGGAGGTTGTGGGGGTTTCATTGTTTTACTTAACTGGTCTAGGCGGTAGCAAGGATGGTTAATGTGTGTGCTTTAAGGTGCATAGGAAAAGAAAACAGGGAGAAACAGTTTCACAAGTCAGAATTTAGAAGAGAAAGAGAGAGAGAGAGAGAGAGAGAGAGAGAGAGAGAGAGAGAGGGGGGGAGGGGGGGTGAAATGAAAGACAACAAAAATGAGCTTAATGCAGATGTTGAAAGCCAGCATGCAAAAGCCACCATTTTTTTAAATGTCATCTTTTTTCTTCAACGGTGTTCAGAATTATTCTGATGTGCAGCCTTTGGTTTGGTGAGTGGAAAAGACATTTTTGCTTTATGCTATATTTCTGTCACACACGTTGATTTTTTTAACTAATGTTCAAGAGCTCACCTACGAGCAATATTACCTTGTCTCAAGACATGAACGCAATTCATTCAACACCATTTGCAGCTCCCACTCCCTCCAAATGTTAGTAGGCATTGTTCAGGCGCATTCATTCTCGTCACATTTTTTAATTCCCAACATTTGTGTGGGAAGTGGTATTCACGTCACACAAGCCTTTTAGTTTCCGACTGAATGCTTAGAAATGAGGTCCGTGGAGTCCCCCTCAGTCTCACACTAACAAGATGAAGGAGCAGAAGGAAGTGTGGTGATGAAGGTTCATTCTACACCAACAATGCCGAGGCTCAATCCCACATACAAAGGGAATAATACGCTGCATAGACTGCATTGAGGTGTGCACTTAATACAAATAATAAAAAAAACACAGGCTATTGAAAAACACAATAGAATACCTCTTTTCCTAATCACAAAAGTGAGTGGAAAATGTGATGCCAGTTCTCACCAAATATGATAGCTTTCAGTTATGTACTTTTTATAATAATTAGGATAAAAGTGTATCACTGCTACAGGTTTGGTCTCACCTTGAACCTGAAAACCAAACCTGATGAATAATAATCATTTTAAAAGCGTGCACACCACAATGCAGCCCAACGGCTGCTCAATAGTCATTTTCGAGCAAAACCAAAGGCTGCACAGCTCGGCTCGTTGGACAAATGAACACGTCATCGTGTCGTACAGCGGTAGCTACGGAGCAGCTGACATTCTGAAGCATGAACACACAGTTCAGTTTGAAGCAGTTGTGTAACCATATGACCAATGGTGCTTTCAATTAAGTCTTTGCTGTGCAAGAGGAGAGAGAGATAGTGAGTGCTGGACTCAATATCACAAGTCAAGTACATCTGCAGGCTTAAGAAACCCAAAATCGGACCCGTTTAATGCTACCTGGAAACCAAAATAATACAAAAACTAAAATGTATTTCTGCAGGGGGGATTAATGTCCCTAAACTATTTATGACCTTTCTGCAGGCTATACAAATGTAAAATATTCTTAAAAAGGCAAAACAAGATATCAACTGGAGTTTCTGAAGCCTGCAGATAATCCTCCAAATTAAAGTCCAACGAAAAGGAATCCAACTTGACCGTCACACAGTTAAGCCCTATCCTATTCTGCACATCGCCCTCGTCTTTACATAACTGAGAGGCTAGGGCTGGGAATAAGGGAAGTTACTTTCAGAGGAAGGAATCGTCACCAAAAACAATGCCAACTCTGCACATTGTTCAGTGAAATAATGTCTTATTTTATAAACAACAAGTTTAGGTGAGTTTAAACTTGCTGTTTACACAACAAACGAGTCCAATTATTAAAACACACTTGCTTCAAACAAATCTATACGCATCCTACTCCTGAATACTATATTTTGGAAGATTAATTTGGGGAGAGAAATAAAAAGGTGTTAAGTAGAAACAAAACACTTCATACAATTAATGTAAGCAAGTGTTAATTGTTGGACACTCATGTCATGTATTTGCAAAAATGTTTGGCTGAGGTGAAGAAGGAAAAGAGTATGGACGTGGAAACAGATGAGGTGGACGGGACTGAGGAGCGTGGCGGTGAAGTGGCATGCAGTCATTCTCTTTACGGATCATTTCCTGACAGGCATCCACTCACACATGACATGCAGACATATGGGGGGAATAATTATTACTGTGGTTGACATTTGGAAAAAGAAAGACAAAGCTAGATGAAGCATGTAACAATTCCAAATCAAAGTAGTTCAAAAAAATGAATATGGAACTAAAAAAAATGGCAACACAAGGGGAGGTAACTATACTGCCCTAACTAGTAATGAGATGATGGCAATGGTTGGATGCTCGGAGTTGATGACAATGGAGGGGAGGGGGGAGGGGGGTCAAAAAACATGAGAAGGGAGGATGTTAGTTGGAGCAACATACACATAACCAATGAGCTCAGAGAAGGGCTGCTTGTAGAAGTCTTCATCCAGCACCCTGGACAAACATCCGCCCAAAACGACAGAGCAGCAAGAAAGGCAGGAGAGAAGAGAGACAGCGATAAAAGGGAGAAGAGGATGGAAACAACAAGCATTATAGGTTACCACACAACAATAAGCTAAGGCATATCATCAAAGGCTCAGGGTTTTGCGAGGACTCCTAAAATCAATGTGTCGGGTGGTTTCACAGGCTCAGAGAGGCCGTCAGCTGATTGTGTCCAACCTCCCCGAATCGTTAATTATACGTCTGTGGTGTTCCGTAACACGCCCGCAGCTCTTCACACACACAAAGCTAATTCCACCAGGGAGAGAGCAACTTCAAAACACCCTCTGAACCTGTCAATCAGTCAATTAAGTGAATCCCCACAACATGTAACTAACTGTTGATAATAATAGTAATAATGATTTTAAGTATTCAACGGAAGATATCAAAAATATGTGCTAATTACAGCTTCTCTAATGTGAGGACTCGTTTGCTTACCTGTGGTTTACATTAATGAAATATTTGGCTTTTTTGGGGGGAGTCAAAAATAAATGGTAAATTAGAGGGGTTGGAATCTGTCTTTTCTATTCATTTTACTGTATAGACCAAGTGATTAATTGATTAGTTTGGAAAAGAAGAAATGGATTAATCATGAAAATTATTGTTAGTTGCAGTCCTAACTCTTTCTCCATTTGTAGGTCAGTTATTCATTTTAACCAGACAAAAGACCATCCATGTGAAAAGTGACACTTTCCCACCAAACACAGACTGGGTCACCAGATGATTGGGGAGTCCTGGCTGCAGGTACTTTATTATTAATGGGGCAGCAGGGCTACATTACAGTGCAGGAGAAACTTTGCCAATTTGACGACGCAAAATGATGAGTTACTAAACCAGTCTACAAAGTTATTTGTCTGAAGATTTTCACGTGCTCAAAGCAAGTTCTTAGTTACCTCTCTAGAGCCACTCTGCTACGCTGAAATAGGAGGAAGCCAACCCCAAAGTGAGTTAAAAGAGCCTGGTTATGACCAGGTGGAGTAAACCTAAGAATACTATAAACATGATACAAAGAACGATCTTCCTTTAGCTGTTAAATTAACTTTAGCCGAACCATAAGCAGAAGTCTAAATATCTTAAAACTGAACAGTTGGGTAGTAAAGAGTGCTGGGCTGGGAAACAACATAACAGAAACTCTATGTTTATGAGACACACACCACCACCACAGAAGTATTTGTTGCAAGGCTACAGAAGAGTGTGAACTATGATGCTACTAGCATCTGAGGTTGCCCCCTAAAGAAAAAAGGCTCGACTTCACATTATTATCATCCAAGAGTAGAGCTGCTGACTGCATGGTGTGGGCTAACGAAGGGTAGGAACATTGACGTGTTGGCACAGCACCACAATGTCTTTATGGAACCTCAACCAACGCTAAGGTGGACCCATTTCTGTTCCTTCTGGAGACCCTACGCACCGAGTCAAACCTTAGTATTCAGTTATAAGTTCATCTGTGACTTTTTTTAAACACCCTTTTTAAGTATATCAACTTTTTGCGGATCCTCCATGTGATCATCTTGTTTGTTTTTTTTGTTGTCCGGACACAAATGTGACTGTGTTCCTACTCATGGCAATATCAGCCCTCCATCATTTCCATTGTTCCTCGTTTCCCCGTTCCCACCCCTCTATGAAACCAGTACCTGTTATTGGTTTTGGTTTTCTCCAGCTGCTCGTTCTGCCTGGCGTGCCACTCTTCCAGCTCTACCTTGGCTTTCTCCTTCCACTCTGACTCCTGCTTCAGGGAGTTTTGATCTAGGGAAGAAGATGAGCGTGGAGATTAGCGATTCATAGTGATATGAATGACAGGGCACATTTTACACACCGGCCCACATACTATTGGAAAAGGTTTGGCATAGATCTCCCGATAACAACCTTTACTTCTCACTGGTCTGTGCTGCTCCTTCATGAAAACACAAGGTGCTTACCTAGCAACTCCAGCCGCTCTCCTTGCTCCTCCCTCCACTTGCGTAGGCTTTCAGGTTCGGCCTGCAGCCGGTCTGCACTGGAAATTGCTGCATAGGCGTCAGATGGACCGTTGCTTTCCTGAGAAACAAGGGAGATATGCAGAGATAATTGTGTTACTTCACAGAAATCTGTTTTATCAATACACCGAGATATGGCGAAGAAACCTTCTCATCCTGAACTATTCATCTCTACAATATACATTTGTTCTTAAAAGTTAGCTGTATACTGTTTGAGACGCTTTATTAACACCAAATTTGGGCAACTCTTTGAGTTTCATCAGCTGTGCCTGTCTCACTGCCAGAAAGAAGTCCTGACAGTGCAAATGGCAGCAATGTTGCAACGACAGCACAGGAAAAGGAAGTTGGAGTGAATCTAACTGCCAGATGTTTAAACCTCTGCGGTCAGCACTGAATTCACAGAACTAGCGTTAAAAAGGAAACAAGTCTTTTTCCACACCACCACTCAAATACTACAAATATGTTTGTAAATGTATCAATGAGAAAGCTGCAGAATTGATGCAAGAAAATTAAGAGAAACAAACACACAGGAGTAAATCTCAACCACCCATTAACAAGTCTACTGTAAATTAATCTCATCAATTCACTTGAAGGATCATTCTGATTAATTACAGCTTTGGTTTTTATATTTTGTAGTTTTTCAAAAATCAGTCAATCTTGTGTAATGTATCAAATGTGAACATTCATTACAGTTCACAGGCCGACTTCCTGGTTCAACCCTACCATACTTTATGTAGTTGTGCATGGACACCGTTCTGTCTGTGCATGAGCGTTTATTAACGGCATTTCAGGTGGGCTATCTTTCTGTTTTACCGTGACAACAATTCTCTGCGGAGTTATTGGAGCCAAAACATACAGCTCTTAAGAGGCAGCAAGCAAAAGACCATTTAGAGAAGATTAAAGATGTTTGTTTTGGACGGATGTGTACTTTGACAGCCTTATTATGCTCACAAGGTCTCCCAATCCACACAAAAAAACAGAGGAACAAACACCTGACAAAAGAATTGGGTAGAAATTGTTAAGAATCAAAATAATGTGAGAAAGTATTACCACATGAAGCTCTCCGTTGACGGCACCATCTGCAAAAATACAAGGAAAATAGCTGTTAGTAATCAAGCACACAAGCAAAACTCTATAATGGCAAGACTTTGGTTAAATGGGAATATTTTACTATCGCTGAATCCGCAAGATTGGCATACACACATATTTCATAATATGATATGTCAGCACTTCTGACTCACTACTTGTTAAAGCACAACGAAGCTACACCATCGAGGAAACGAGGCATTACGGGCCAAAGGTCGTCCAAAGCTCCATCGATGTCCTACTTTGGCTGTAACTGGCAGACACGGTTGTAGCAAAATGTCGCGCAGCCAGCAAGTAGTCAAGCTTAGCCGGAAGCAATGAATGACACAACCGAGTACGGTAACGCTAGGTCTGACGTTATCAGACAGCTTCATTCATTTGAGCTTGGATCGTCACGTAACAAACAGTAACGTTATCATCCAGATATTTCTGTTTCACGTTACGTCTTCATTTTACGTAGCGTTGACACAGGTTTACGATACCGTTAGCTATAAGCCCACTTGGCTAATTTGCTAGCTAAACCAACATTAGCTAGCTGACCAAAAAGCATCAACCTTCAGTGTCCATTTAGGACCAAATTACGGTTTAACGGGAGTTATAGTTTATTGCATACGCCCTAAAATGAACTAATTAGACGGACAATATTAGTGTGGAACGGAGGGAAACGGCTTCATCTTGACCACAACGGACACCCACCGGTAGAGTCTCCCAGCGACGAGGGGACCTCTCCGCTGTCCAGGATGCTGAAGCCTTCGTCGTTTTCAATCCCCGCGATTTCGCTCTCCTGCTGGGCCAAAAACGCGGCAGCGGGATCTTCATCCGAGGCAACACCGTTTCCAGCGGGGGGCGCGTTCAGCATGTCAAAATCATCCATGTTGTGAGTACTTGTGGGAGGATAAATATGAGAGGCTGTGTGCAGGTGTGGACCGAAACCGACTAGCTAGCTCAACGGAAAGAAAGACTGCAAATAAAACAGAAAAAAAGGTAGCAAAGCGGAAACGGAAGAATAACCAATCAGAAACCAGGATGGGTGACTGATAATACAGAGCACCAATCACAAAACAGCTACCTCTAAATGGGACCAATCAAATCTGTAAACGCTCCTGCGTACGGGTCCCATGACCTGCTACGTGCTGTCAGAGCTGTGCTAAAAATCCAGTCTGAGATATATATATATATATATATATATATATATATATGTGTGTGTATATATATATGTATGTGTGTATATATATATATATATATGTGTGTGTATATGTGTGTGTATATATATATGTATGTGTGTATATATATATATATATATATATGTATATATATACACACATATTTAAAGCTGGTGGAGCACCTAGGCAACGTCTGTTGTGTCCATTGTGTTTAGCCCAAGCACAATGTCATGGTAGTTAATTATTAACTGCTCTGAAAACCTCAAAGTGCTCAGGTGATACACCTGACTGTGCTACAGTAGCCTATTTCAAAGCTAGAAATTACCAACATAAAACAACTTTTGCGCTGAGCTGAAAACCTGTGTTGCTGCATGTAACAAACACAAGGACAAAACATATGCATCCAGTTGTTGCCTACTTTACAGAGGCCATGAAAATACTAAGATGTGTCTCCTTGCTGATACAGGTGAGCATTTTTCAGAAGTACAGTTATGTAACATCTAATGTCACTGCATTTTCTAAATCTTGGGACTTGAGTGAGGATGTTGGACTAGATGATGACCTGGCTCCTTATTCCCTGAAATCAGTTTTTCCTGTTCCGGGACAAGAGGATGTCAAATGTGTACATAGCCGAAATCAGTAGTGTTTTAATGGGCGACCACTGTTTTGATGCAAAAGTCCCATTTACAGTACTGTGTGTGACTTTCATTCAGTTTAAATATCCAGGAGACTCATATGATTCAAGACTGAGAAAAGGTGCATTCACTGTTAAGAAGTAAAATTTACAATGGGAAACAGCAGCTCAGTCAACTCTACTGGACCCCCAGAAACACAACGCCCCCAATATCAGATTTGTTTAATTTCCTCATTCTTTTACTTATAACATGTTTGTTTTTTTAATTGCATGTCTCTTATTTGGGCCTTTTCACTACTGAACATGTTTTAAATGCTGAAGACAAAGATATTTGTGTTTTGCATGAGCATTGTAACAACTGCAGTTTTTCTGCATAGACAGCCAAACTAAGAAGCTGCATAAACACCCAAAGAGAGCAACCATATTGTGGACCAGGCTTTTGCAAAAAGTCAGCAGGATTTGTACTAAGACGGTACATTTATTTGGACATAAACCCCAAAAAATGACAAAGTAATTCATCCCAAAAAAAATTCCATCAGCTTGTAATGCACAATACAGTATGTAATTACATACAAGCCATGTAAATCATTTTGAGATCAAATATATCTTCCAAAGGCACGAAGAAAACTTCAAAATCAGTTCAAATCTTCATAAGGTCTGTGGTAATGAAATGGTACAAAGAAACACCTGACACAGGCAAACGATTCCCCCTCTATAGGCTATCCACTATAGCAGCTAAATCAGTTGCTACCCAACGTTTCATTATAGTATTTCAACTGATTTTTCAATAACTATTTCTTACTTATCACCAACTACATTAACCATTATCTTTAAAAACAATTTATTTCCCCTATACACCTAAAATAATTGAATGCATAACCAAACATTGAAATATAACATAATAACTTGACAGTTACCCTTATCTCAAAAATAGACCAAATTGAGAATGAAAACTCCAAACAACATTAATGGAAAAGTGAGACGACAAGCAATTAAGGTGAATTGACAGGAAGCTGCAGAAGAATGTTTAAGCAGTATTTTGGTCACATCTGATACAAGCTTTCTATAACGACAGACTTTTCCATCCACCCACATCACATCAAAGTAGAGTGGGTTAGTCCTAACCTGTATGGGTGAATTAGGTTTGAAGATGGCATTAACGTTTACTCAAAAGCTGAAAAGCTTAAATGCTGAATCCCCCCCCCCCCAAAAAAACCTGACATTGTAGAAAAGAATGGAATTTCTGGCCCATGCAATGACACATGACATATCCAGATTGGAACTGCACATCTGGACTGGTGACAGCATCATTCTCACAGTCTTGGGAATTTGTAGACACTACAAGCAAAAATGTTTTCATCGAGGTAATCAACAGGCTATATATATATATATATATATATATATATATATATATATATATATACACACACACACATTTTTCAAAATGTTCAACCTGCGCTTTACACTGACTGATGGTTTGCACGCATCGTCAAGCCTTCAAAATGTATGCTTATGTATCTATCAGGGCAGTACAAGTACTACTTTCAGTTGTGCAGTCCTTTTGTTGGTAGCAGTCCTTCGTAAATCAGAATGATATCCTTCAATATATCCTTCTGGTTGCATAGTCTAAAACCATGCTTGCCGCTCCGAGTAAAGCAGGTTCCTCCAACTCTGATTTGACAACCTTGATGTTCTGGGCAGAGACGAGGGCTCTCTCAGAGATGATGTGCTGCACTGGAGGCTGGTAGTAAGAGGCCAAGATTCCGGACAGAATCACCAGCGTGGGGTTCACTATGTGGAGGATGTTGATGATGCCCACACCTAGCGCTGTGGAGGCTGGAGAAAGGAAGTTGAAAACAGATAGAAATGAGACTTTGCTCTTATTTTAATTGAAGATTTTATGAGCAATGACGTATGAACTATGAAGGACGGTGAGGGGCAAGAGGAAAATTACACTCATTTTGTTCAACAATGCAAAGCGTTTGAATCCCTGTCTATGACAAGAGACTATTTTCTGTTCTTTTGTTAGGTGCTCTGACCTTTGTTCAGAACAGCTTCAGCTTTGTAGTTCCCCAGTCTGGCTGCGTTGATGAGGTGGGCAGCAGTGATCGGCTCCGTGAGCTTCATATCCATCCCCTCCACCATCAGCAGGTCCTCTGAGAGACACACCAACACATATATAGATATAAGGAGCTACATTTAATTAACTTGTCATAAACACTACGCCAGGTTTTTTCTTTATCATGCTAGATTTGAACAAAGGCATAAATTCGGAGACAACTTCAACGGTAGTTAGAAAAACTGTAAGAAATAAGTTTATTTCTAGTTTAAAGTAAAAATAAAAAAAGACTTAAAAATTCCTCCATCCAATAAATCCAACCAATTTAAACACACGATGTTTAGAAGACACACCTTTCTGAGCTACTTTCTGGATCATCTGGGTGTAATCGAGTCTCGGCACAATCCTTAAAGCTTCATACACACAAAGACAAACACTCACCGTCGTGCAGCCTTTTGGCCTCTTTCTGCAGGGCCATGCCGGATGCGTAAGCCTCGATGCATCCTCTGCTGCCACACGAACACTCTGGGCCTTCTAATGAAACCATGATGTGGCCCAGCTCTGCAGCGCAGAAGGTACTGCCATGAATCAGCTCGTTGTGATGGATAATCCCTCCTCCAATACCTACACAAAGAGTCAAGATATTTACTTCCTCAGATCGTAGGCGTAATTAAGCAACTGATTTGATATTAAGCGGAAATTCTCACCGCTCACATGCCCTGATCCTGACTCACCTGTTCCTGTGATGACAGTGACAAAGTTCTCCACCCCTTTTCCGTGACCAAACTTCTTCTCAGCCAACGCAGCACAGTTGCCGTCGTTGTCCACCCAGACGGGCAGGTGCAGTGCGTCGGAGATGGGTGTCCTCAGGTCCACAGAGGACCACTCCTGGATCAGCTTCGTGGAGTGCAGGACCACTCCTTCTTGGGGGTTTACACGCCCCCCAGTGGAAACTCCTAAAATGTAGATGAGAGATTTTAGAGGAGCAATGACATGATAGTTAGATAACAGATAACGTGTTTGTCAGCTTCACAGACTATTTTCATTCATTAATGCAAGTTGTTTTTTTTCCTTCATACCAACACCGAGGATTCTACAGTTGAGGCAGACAGCGTCCCGCATGGCATCTGCACACATCTTTAATATGAGCTGCATCCTGCCCTCGAAGTTCTTTGGATTGGGCTGAGTATACTTCTTTACTATCTTACCCTGGACAGATAGGGAGGTAGTAAAGGGGGGAAAGACAGAGTGGTGGCAGGGAAAGAAAAGGGAAGAATAACAGAAGAGCATGAAGCAGCTTTTATAGCAGATAGCAAAACTGAGGCACAAACGGAATCACAATGAAGACAAAATTCTAAGTGCCTATAAATCATGCTTAGTCACATCTTCGACATTTGAAAGTTGTAATTTGAATCATGGCTTTATTGATAACCATTTGAAAGTAAACACGTTCATAATGCCAAAGAATCAAAGTATCAAAAAATGGAGAAACAAATCGATGACAGAGTCCATGGAGCATACCCTCATGCTGACGATCGCCACCCTGAGGTTGGTCCCTCCCAGGTCAATAGCCAGAGCGCTCTGTGTCTCCAGGATGTGATCGATGTCCTGGGAGATGGATTCTTTTACAGGGGGGAAACAGAAAGTCTTCTGGATGGGCTCATCCAGGTCAATGGCCCGTAAAAACTTGAGAATACGAGGAACTGCGTTTCCATCGCCATAAATCTTAGAGCTGATGGGAAACAGAAGTGCAGAATGTAAACACTGTTACATTGCTTGTAAGGAATTTAGAGCATCAATCCTGTACTTAAATTAAACATTTCCACAATTTTCTAGAGGCAGAGGCCATTGTCTCACAGATCTCTAGGGCCTAAAACTGTGTTGCACTAATGATCACACCTCAGTGATTAATGTTGAGGTAGAAATTTTTTTGCACGGCCCAAAGTTTACTCTTATTTCAGACCCCAATACTACCTGTGTGGTAGTATTTGTGAATTAGAAGGCTGTCAAGATGTCATTGGAAGCGCAGAAATAAAACTACGTTCACACTAGAAAGTTGTGACAGAAAAAAAAATGAACCAGCTGCTTAACTCCAACTTTACATTTCACTTGTTGTTGTAACCCTTAATAATATTCAGAGTAAATATGTATGCTTAAGATTTAAAAAATCATTGCTTTTAGAAAGAGGATTAGGGGATCTCAAGAGATAAACTGGAGGTCAAAGACCCAGTGAGCAGTACATTGGTCATACCCGGGGTATCTCTTTCCAAACTGCAGCTCCAGAGCGTGGTAGATCTTATTATGAGTGTCGGCATCTCTGACATGTAGAACATTTTCACCTGGCGGAGAGAGAAACGTCATCAACACAGCTGTCGAGCCCCGAGGCAGATTAATTCAACAGAATAACGCTTGCTTTGCTAATAATACCATAGCAGCATGTTTGTCTTCCAGCTGCCACAATCCTCTAATATTCAGAACAACAATAACTTGTGTCAGATGACAAACTGTCTGTATGAACACATTTTGTAAAGCTGAAAAAAGCTCTGTCAGCAATCACATAAAGAACTTTTGCAGAGCTGCCCCTTACTTCAGCAAATGTGGTGCCTCATTAGTGATTCAATCCACATTTTGAGCTTTGTCTGTCAGACAGCAAATCAGGGCCATAATTACAGCAGAGGCAGCAAGTAACTATAATCTTGTTTTCTGTCATACATACCCGTTTCTCGGCCAGTTTGCCTTGTTCCCAGGTTAATGACGGGCGTGCCAAAGGCCCCCGCCTCTCGTACCCCACAGCTGCTGTTTCCGATCATGCAGCCGGCGTGTTCCAACAACTGGATGAACTGCTCAAAGGGAATGTGCTTTACTGCCCGGAAGTTGGGGTGCTGCTCGATGCCCTTCTTTCGCATCACGCGCACCATCTCCTTACTTCCTGTTTGCATAGGAAGGGGTTTGGTCAAGTGAGATAGAGGAGCCAGGAAAAACAAGAAGGAACTAAAGGCACCAGTAAGTGAAACTAACCGGCATCAATGTTAGGGAAGAGGATGAGGGTCTTTTTGTTGAAGGAGAGCAGGGCATCCAGCATCAGCCCGTAGATCTTAACGGAGTGCTGGATGTCAGTGGTTACTGGGTGCTGCAAAGCCACAATGTAGTCACGCTCCTGCACCGTTTCGCCTGCAACATGAATTAAGCCCCGCACATGACACACAAACATACTCTAATGTCTCACACTTTATTTTTGCCCCATGACTGTTTCGCCCCCTACCCAGCCAGCTCTTGATGATATCCATGTAGTCGTCTCTGTGATTTGTTGACAGCAGCTTGTCATATGAGGGGCAGCCAGCAAGCAGGATGCGAGAGTGGTCCTCGCACATGGCGATGAGGTGCTGCTCTGCCATGCGTGTGCAGCAGGCGTGGTAATGGGCCAGTTTACTAATGGCGTGGCGGATTGAGTCATCGATTGTACCACTCACCTGGGAAAAAAAGGGAGAGAAAGGATGTTGTGTGTTATGTGGTAACAATTACTTTCTTGCATTACCGCTTTAAAAAGGTAAGAAAAGGTATCACCGCATACGGCATTAAATTAAATGTATTACTTAATTAATCACAAGTCAGATTTTCTCGTATATTCTCTCCCCCTGCCTCCTCACCTCTCCCCCCTCCAGGTGAAGTATTCTAATGTTCATCAGCGCTGCAGCAGTTGCTAGGGCCAGCGCGTCAAAACGGTCGCCATGGACGACCAGGATGTCAGGGCGCAGCCTCTGTAGGACATCAGGCAGTTTCACAAGTGCCAGCCCAACGCTCTCCACCATGGCTGCCTCATCCTCTCCTCTCACAATGGTGTGGAGCTTGGAGCCGATGTCAAAGTCATCCTGCTCGATCATACGGAAAGTGTTCCTGCGGAGCGGGAAGTAGGAAAAGAGAATGAAAGGAAGAACTTAAATGAAACACCCGTGGCGATTATGGACTGTTGTGTTGGCTAACAAAGGATGCCGTCATACCCATAGTCATCAATGAGATGTGAGCCAAGCACCACGACTTCCAGTTCAAACTCGTCAGGGTGGGTTTTGATCCCAAACATGATGGGGGCCAGTTTGGAGTAGTCCGCTCTGTTGCATGTTGCCACACACACCCTCAACTTCCTCTTACACTACACCAAACAGAGGTGTAACCACAAACAAACACACAGAGACCATTAGTTGATTGGAATTTAGCATGCACAACACATAGAAACACCCCTCTCTCCAATAGTTGTTTCATTATTCAAATACCAATGACTGATGAATGTTCTTAATTGTTTTTAAATCTCCTTTTCTTATGCCTTATGTTTTGATGCTTTTAATGGTTTTATGTGAAGCACTTTGAATTACCTTGTCGTTGAAATGTGCTATACAAATAAACTTGCCTTGCCTTGCCTTGCCTTGATAATGTCCTAAATGTTTTCACATGGAGCCAAAGACACAAAGCAATACCTGATTCTCGTCTTCTGTCTTGGTCCTCTCCATTTTTTCCTTGCCCCTTTGCATTCTCAGACAGTACAACTCCTAGAAAACAAGGACAAAAGAGAAGGTGAGATCCAGTAATGGGTTTGTAATTATGTTCAGTACTCTAACCCACCCACAGGTCATGCTCACCTGGATCTTCTGAATATTCAGATGCTGTAGAGTGGAAACATTTTTTAAATTTTACACAAAGAACACATGCTGAAACATTTTTTTCTAGAGGTGATAAACATGCTGTAGGACAGTGCTTTGCATGGCAAGGTGGTGGTCACACACTCACACCTGGTACACTCTGGTCACATGGCAGAAGGAAACCCCTTGAGTGAGTTCACCAAAGTAAAGTGTGCAAAAGCTTTTCTCTATGCTTATTGGCTGTTTGGTCGTAAGGGATCAGGACTATGTCCACAAGAAATGATGACGGAGGGAATCGAACTTCAATCCCCCGCAGTACCTGTATATGTTTACAACCTGTTTGTATTATCCATTTAATTTTAAGAATTAAGAATTTGTTCAACCCCTCCATTATCCTGAAGGGTTAGACCCTTCTAAACTACCAACTGGGACAAAGCAGGCGTTACGAATAACATTAATCAGTTCTACTCAAGAGTCCCAGTAAGCCAAGACAGTGGGCCACTCTAGACCCTATAATTGAAACAGACAAATGGAAATCAGACATAATTCATTTTATGATTTACACCTGAGCTTTTCTTACTGTGACATGTCAAAATGTCGACTGTGAAAAAATACCTTGCTGCTTCTCTTTTCAGCTGTCAACAGTGTGCACCAATAGCAGATCACAATATATCACGTACCCTCTACGGTTCATTCACCTACGTTAAACTAAAACTGGTGAAAGAATCCTCATTTTACAAACACTTGCTGCCATCTGCTGCCGTGAACACATTATGACAGTTTCCAAATAAGCATTCAAAGTCAAGTTCTTGAATATAAAAAAAAAACAATAATCTTTGAGTGTCATTTCCAGAAAAATTATAGTTACTCGGAAATACACGAGGGCAAAGGGCAAAACTGCCCCTAAAAAATATAATTTTGCCCCCATAATTTCCTCTAATAATAATGATAATTTAATGAACTTGTCAAAAACATCGTAGCCTATATGACCCGGTCCAGTTGCCATAGAATGTTTTACCGGACGTTCTAAAAAAATAAATAAATGGAGCGCTTCTTAATCAGACCTGTGACTGCGGTCAAGTCAGCAGATACTCAGATCTCCATGGTCAACTCAGCAGACACTTACATTTTAGTGCACCTGTATGCTGACATTCACGGTAAACGCATTCAAACGGCACAGATCGGGAGCGAGCGAAGGTCTTTGAAAGTTAGCGGAAAGATTAACGTGAGACAACATCCGGTATACACACGGTATATACAAAGTATACATATTGTATAATGTAAATGAGATTAAATTAATTATATTCACATTAAGTATAAAACATGCTACCTGCATCTCGTGAGTTAAAGGGGAAATACACCTAAATTGGGCGTGAAGTGTCTTTATTCTTTGATTTGAGGGTTGCTGGAAATTAATAATACCTGACTGACAGTCAATTAAGATATTTTACTAAGCAAAAACTCTGAACTGAATTTGTACCTTCAAATGGCACATTTCTTAAATTTTTACGGTGCTATAAAAATGTTTTTCTCAAAAATTCCACACAATGACTAATGCATATGTTCAGGACAAAAATGCGTAATATCACAATATTTGAGGTGCTACAAAAATATTTTTCTCAATAATTCCATACAATGACTGATGTATATGTAATCAAGGCATCGTTGACTTAATAATTGTTAATAGTTGTTTAAAAAATGTAATAATAAATAACCACAAAGAAATAAGAATAAAATTGAATATGATTGTCTGATTTATGTTTTCTGTTTGTTTGTTGTTCAAAAAATCTAAGAAAACACGTTGAATCTGTAGACTACTGCCTAATAGTCGTATTACTGCCATTTGATGACAATTGCTCATATACTGTAAGCCTAATTAAGTATAATTATTATTTTGAACAAAAGTTAAATGTTATTTCACAACTTTCAAAAAGTGCCCCCAATTTTTTTTTAAATGCCCCTGGATTTCAGTCAGTGGGGGCAAAAATTGCCCCCTAAAAAATATGTAAATTTCCTACCCTGTAGTTACTCTATATATTCGAGCCAATGTGGTGACTCACAGGGACCTCAAATTCCAGAGCCGATTGAGTGCTTGGAATTTTACAAACTCCCAAGGTTAGATTTAGCCACAGGCCGAGCTGTTTTTCACTCCTTTGGACTTCTGAGAATAGGAATGGAGGGGTCATTGACATCAGAATGAGCAAACAGAGACTAAAAAAATAAATAAAAAAACAGGGTTCCCACTGTGGCATGAATGTTAAATCCCACCATGTTTTCCATGGTGTGATCTGTTGCTTGTAATATTGTCCATCGCTACTTAAAATGCTGTTATGAGAGCCATGACAAGTACCTTCTTGTTTTCAGGGCTTGCATTTCATATTGTTAACAATCCATTTCCCTGGTGCAAATACAATGTAAATAATTGGTCAATATAGAATCATTAGCCTTTGTGGATGGAGCCTTTGTACTGATGGTATGAAACTGACCAAGGTGAGGAGCCAGATCAGAAATCAAGGCAATGGGTACTACTCACAAAGAGAGAATAACAAAAAAAGGGGGCAATAAGTTTATCAACATGGGCAATATCGAGCCCTTTATCAAATAGGAGCAAAGAACATCTCAACTGTGCAATTAAAAAAGGCCTTGACTGTGCTATGTCATGAGTTGTGAGTTCAGCTGCTTAAAGAATGCCATCTATCAGCCACAAAAATCGTTAGGTTACTTGCGTAACCCCGGTTCTCTGAGTAGCATGAGTGAGTGTCTCACATTGGGAACGCCTATGGCGTGACCTCATCAGAAGCTCCTATTGCATTCTGCCAGCCAGGATTGGCTGGAACTAAGCACATCAGTGTCAAGGAGGGTGAAGGCCCTCCCCCTATAAAAAGGACTTGACGCTACGCTGCCAGTCATTCAAAAATGCTCACCTCTTCCTCGCTACGAATGAGCAAGGAGGGTGGTCTGGTGAGACACTCACTCATGCTACTCAGAGAACCGGGGTTACGCAAGTAACCTAAAGTTCTCTTTCATAGCAGTCGTTTCGTGTCTCACATTGGGAAAATACTGACTCCCGGATTGCTGGGCAGATGTTACTGGGGAACCAACTGTCCTTAAATTAGCCTTACCGTGGTTTAGCCATACTAAGCACCGAATGGGCTAGTGGGGAAGCTGTAACATCAAGCCTGTAGAACCTGGCGAAGGTGTATGGCGAAGCCCAACTTGCAGCAGCGCAAATCTCCTGAATGGAGATCCCTCTGAAATGTTTTGAGGTAGAGAGACCCCTGGTGGCTGCAACCCCTTAGAGCTATAGGCTAAAGCAATAGCCCCCACAATCCAGTGCGAGAGCCGCTGCTTGAGCAGCTTCCCCAAGTTGTTCTTTGCCCAAGACACAAAGAGCTGGTCACTTTTCCTACAGCCTTTGGTTCTGTCAATGTAGATGGGTAAAGCACGCACTTGACACAACATATGTAACCGTTGATGCTCATCTGAGGAGAATGGCGGGGGATAGAAGGACACCAGATCAATTGGGGAGTATGACCCTTAGGTATAAAGGCAGTTAGGATGTAAAGTCACCCTTACATTCCCCAAAGAGAACTTCGTACATGCTTGGTGTACTGAAAGAGCATGAATCTCACTTACTTGTTTAGCTGAAGCAAGAGACAACAAAGCTGTCTTTAAAGCCACCATTTTCAAGTCTACTTGTTCGAGTGGTTCAAAAGGTGGAGCTGAAAGAGCATCCAACACGGTGGCAAGGTCCCAGAATGGGACCAGTGGTTTTAAAGGCCATGAGTTTACGGCGTGCACCCCTCATGAAGCAGCAGACCAAGGGATGCTGGCCTACAGCCCTCCCCTTAAAACCAATATGACAGGCAGAAATAGCTGCCAAGTACACTTTGATGGTGGAGAAAGCCTTCCCTTTGTCCGCCATGTCTTGTAAGAAAGCCAAGATAACAGCCACGGAACACTGAAATGGAACAGCCTGAACATTTGAGCACCATTTCTCAAAAATTAACCATTTGCTTTCATAAAAGGGACCTCGTTAAAGGGGCCCTAGTATTCTGGATGGTCTCAATCACGCTCAGAGGGAGGCCCACGGTACTCGGATTGAACCACTCACGGGCCAGGCCTACAGAGCCAGTCTCTCTGGGTGAGAATATTTATCCGCGTGCCTTAGGCTCTGTTGATATAAGCCACTACTGTGGTGTTGCCCGTCCGGACTAACACATGATATCCCCTCAGAAAAGGGAGGAAATGTTCGGCAGACAGAGCTTAAGGGCTTCACCCTCCTTCTTTCTTTCCTTGCACTTCTTCTTCATCGACGTGACCGCCGTGCCGAAGAGACCCTGGGGTGTGGTATGAGGGTGTCGAGGAGGTCCTCCTTCTCTTTGGCTGACAAGGTGGTGAGATTCAGCCGGCTCTCTCCTGCAAAACCATCAACCCCATGGCTCTACCTTGCGACTGGATTGCTACCTTGTGGAGGTAGAGGCAGTGGTTGGTGATGATGCACACCTCTTCCCATCATCTCCTCCTCCAGCTCGGCTTGGTATGCCATTAGGAGAGATGTGGCATTAAGGGCCCCGACCGACAGTGCAGCGGCCTTGTACGCCTTATCTGTCAGGATGGACTGGAACCGGTCCGCTCTGGATGGGTGAGCGAGTACCGGGGACGACAGGGATGTTTTCGGGTGGTGAGTCGCCACCACGGGCTCCAGTGGAGGCATGTTGGGGGCTCTCCATTCCCTCACAGTCAAGCATGGAACTGCCTGTCACAGGATGCTTCTCTCTGTACGGCTTATTGCTCCAAGAGACAGCAACTTCCTCCAGTAATTCTGGGAAGATCGGCGGGAGTTGTTTTCCCGTCCTCTTCACTTTGGGCAACTTTTCCCCGTCATACCGGGACCGCATCACCTCAGCCTGGACTTCGGGCCATCGGATCTTGAGCTTAGCGGCGGCGCATTTGCACACGTCATGCAAGTCCAAGTCTAATATGGGGGAAGATGCGTTCCCATCACCCACCGGAGCCGCGGAGGCTTTGAGTTTTGCAACCCAGCCGGACAGTAGAGAAGAGTCATCATCGTCATCCTCGGTCATGAGGAGTTCCAACCCATCATCCGAGTCATCCGCCACTTCCACCGAATAATCCGGCGGGTGTGCCGCGAGGCAGGGACCGGAAAACTGGAGTAATTCTCGGGGCAGTGGGTCCGCAATGTCCAGTTGATCTCCCCAGCTCGGTCCAGCTTCAGCTTCGGGGGCCATCAGCTCAGCTAGCTCCATCGGCTCTTGAGCTGCTGCGATGGAAGCCATAACTGGGTCGCCGCCGGTCATATTCGTCTGACGAGCCAGACGGCAACGTAGCACTTTGAGGGAGATTCAGCCACTGTGTGTGCACTCATCCATGGACTCAAAGGCGGCATGTTTTAAACCAAAACACATCTGGTGAGTATCCAAGCTCGATATTTTATTCTCGCGCCTGTATTTTCTCATCTGCTTTAATAAGGACAAAAGCGGCAGCCATGGTCACTAGCAGGGATAATTAGCTGTAGAGCTAAAGTTACACTATGTGCTTATGCTAGCCTGGTGTTCTAGGGAATAGCGGGAGCCGACTGGGAGCATTGCGACTTCCAGGCGGGTTATGCAGTGGGAGTATTGCTACTCTGTGGTGTGTTAGCCCAGTGAAGCTAACGGTAGTTTGAGGAAAGTGTTTCTACTTTCGTGGGGTATTGCTACCTCGGAGTGTTGCCACTCGGTTTGGCTAGCTGCTGAAAGTATTGCTACTCTCCACAGTTAGCAGCTCAGACTACTGGTTGGTGACAGACTAGTATGAGCGATAACTCGCTAATAACTGAGCAGACCGTGAACTAAGCGCCCGGGGAGCGAGTTTTTGCTTGTGTCTATGGACAGTTAAGCTAGGTCCCAGAAAGACAGTTAGTTCGAGAGATAAAAGGTTGGAACTAGTGCTGGGCGGTATGACCAAAAATGTGTATCACGGTATTTTGTAAGATTCTGGCAGCCGGCGAGCGGTGAACAGCTGTTTGTGTGGCGTGTCTTCCGTCACTTCCTGTTTCCGTCACTTCCTGTTTCCTTCACTTCCTGTTTCCTTCACCTACATTCCCCTGAGTCCTAAGTCCCTCCATGTACAGCTTCTTATCACCCTCTATGTACCAATGTACATTTATAACAAATAACACACATATTACACGGTAATCAGCGTTGCATATGTGTCTGACCAAAATGCCCAAAAAAGCATCCGAGGACCGTAATCGCATACACTCTTCGTATTCCAACACATGTTTTCGGCTGAGGTGATGGGGTAAATTGCTAGTGTTGCCACCAGAGGCAATAACAGCGGCTCGACAAACTTTACAATATATCGTCTTTTGATCTACGTCGGATTTTTTAAAACCAAAAAAACTCCAAACAGCAGACACAGCTCCTCTCTTGGGCACAAATTGTATTGGTGCATCTCCGGTCTCTCTTTGTTCCTCTTGCATCGCTCTTTTCTGTTCTTTAATGTAGCGACGGAGCTTCGTCTAGCTGTTAGCAGACTGTTGTGCTAGCGGGCTAGCCCACTAGCACAACAGTCTGCTAACAGCTAGCTAGAGAGCTGTACCCAGCATGCCGTTCGGCGGTGTAATTTTATAAATGTACAATTATTAGTGTTACAAATTGTTTATGTGTCACAAACTGTTGTGTCGTGGTGTTTTGCCCTGTTGGTATACCGGTTTTAATTTCTCGTATGATATAACTCTTTTGTGGCAAATATGAAGAGAAAAAAAAAAACTCTTGAACTAAATAATGTGATTTACCCGAGTCCCATTCAGCCCGCCAGTGACTTCCACTCAAGCATCACAAGACAGCATCAGCAGCCAGTGTTATGGTATGGGGGCAGGGATGCATGCAGAGAGCAAAAGACAGAGATGGCACAGCAATAGCGGCAGACAGAGATACAATGCACACATAATAAAAGAGGGGCAATGACAGACAGTGAGACGGGAAGGAAGGATGTGAAGATAAAGACAAAACATATGGTAGAGCGATGACTTACATGTGGGTTTATCCTAAAGGAACCTGGTAGCTTTTCCATCCCCTGCCTCTGTGGATTCTCAGCTAAAATCACACTCTTTTTCCAATCCCTCTATCCTATTATTTCTCCCTTTAGCCCAGCCGCATTAGGCAATGAAGGGAAGAAATGCGCCAGCCAGCAAGCAGAAGGGGAAGGGAGAAAGGAGGAGAGAGAGGTAGGGTGACAGACTGATACAGCTGGGGGAGGGGCTGAGTGAGATCTGGGTTGGGTTTATTTGGATTGAAGCTTGTGATTGGCTGAATGGAAGGAAGAAGGAACATGTGGCAACCTGCTGGACATCAAGCACAGGAGATCGTCTCGTCCCTATACTAAGATAATCACAAAATCACTGACTAATTCTTCTGAAATTACAGAAATAATATACTTCCGATGAATCTGCAGTGATTCAGAAAATCATTTGTAAAATGTACAGTGTGATCCTAAGCTTAAAAGGTCTCTGGTGCTGCAGAGTGCAAGTCCAGCTGTGTCCAGCTTTTTGGTCAGATGCTTTTTATAGGTACCGCCAATCAAACTATTTAGAACAAATATCAGCCCTGAAGCTTCAGGCATGGGGGAAACAATCAAATATGATGAGTCTGAAGTAGTGTTGTCACAATACCGAAATGATGACTTTAAAATGAAACCACACCTTAATATCTCAATGCCAATACTGAAACGATACCACAGCTAAAAACTCAAAATATCAGGAAAAGTAATAATAACAGATGACAGAACATGGAACTTAAATTTCTGATTGTAAAAACTTATTAGTTAAAACATTTACATTGTATGCAGTAATCTGATGTCCCTATACTTAAGTTTATATGATTTCTTTGATAATTAACTAATTATATTATTATACCAATTATCATCAGAGATCTGCAACAGCTCAGGTAGAATGTGGTACTGCAGCATGGGAGACGACAAAAGGCTTTCAAATCAAAACACCTTAAATGATAAGAAATTTAGATAAAGTTCTGTCTGAAGTTTATGAGGGCTCAGATTGATCCCTGGAGCTCTAGGGAGATGCAGACTGTCAGATGTGTTACTATTTTGAAAATAGTCAGCCTTAAGCTAACATTGATTGTGTTCATTTTAGTTCCACCTCAAAGCCAGATTCTGGAATGCACAGAGGGCCGACAGAATTAGAACATTTATTGTTAAAGATGCCATTGTTATTATAGGGAAAGGGATCCATAGTTACTTGGCCAGAGAGGGATGCCCAAAAAAGCTGTCCACAGACCTGTTGCCGGATGCATCAGTGGCTGCAGACTGGTATGAACAAGAGGTGGGCTAACTGACTCGAGTGTCACACTTTTGACCCCTTTCACAGTAAAAAGGACCAGAAAGCTGCAGAGAGGGAATTTGCTCTGCAGTGCCCAGATGTGAGTGTACTGCTGGACAAGGCTGTCAATAATATACCACAACCTTTTAAAGATGGACTCAAGTGTCCGATTGATGTTATAGTTATAAGAACACATTGTCAGCACTGATGTTTTTTTATTTGATCCGTTTCTTCTACTTGTAAATAGGTCAAATATAGAAAGTGAAATGAACAGTTAGCGGTGTTGTTACACAAGTGACAACAGTATTAACAGTGGTATGAATAATCATTCGAAGCTATACAATTCACCTGATTCCAGTAATGGTTCTTCTTATATGTGCTGTTGGTAAGTCACCAATTCTGAAGGTTTCTGCTCTTATGGGAATAATTAACTTGTGCTTGGCATACAGAATTAGAAAATACCAAAGATTGTCTTTCCTTGCTAAGCGTTAAGTGTGTACACATACAATAAATATGACTTATCTAAATGTACATGCACAGAGATAGACACACGACTAAAAACAGGCAACAGCACTAAACAACAATCATTTGACGACTACAAAACAATGCAAGACATTTTAGAATTGTGAGAGCAGCTGTGCTCCCTATGTTGCAGTCCTTTACAATAACTCATATAGTCAACTCCTACAACAGTGTTCACACACAAGCAGTGAGAAATCATTCTTTACATTATGATGACATGATTTTGTCAGAGGTGCTAAGACGCTGACAGCAGAGTTACAAAAGAACAGGTTAGAGGTTGTTGATGATGATGATGATGATGATGACAGTGATGATGGTGCAGTGATGATATAGTAATGAAGGTGCAGCAAAGATTGTTTCTTTAATTCCTCTTGTGTTAGGGTCGGCACCGACCCGTTTTAGGTTTTTAAATGCATAAAAGAACCACATGAATTAGTTTATTGCATCAAGGCTTTTTGACTTTGTCAGGAACCTCTATTTCAACAAAATAAAACAAAAAATAAATTGTTTCACTAAATTATAAAATGCTCAGGTTGAAATTATGACCTTTGTGTTGTTAGGGTCTGTTTCGACCCAGTTATAAAAATAAGATTATAAAGCAATAATTAGAGCCAAAATTGAAATCATAAGTGCACTGTGTGGCAACACACTGACAGCCAGCTCCTCTCCCAATTATGTGAGCTTTAGGGGATTCTCATTTTGCCTTGTGGGCCCGAGCGAGCCCCATTTGAGGTTCGAGTGGTACCGAGCGGTACCGTAGAAAGCAATTTTCAGAAACAAATATAATAATCCTACAAACATGTTGCATACAAAGAACTTCTGATAAACAGAACCATGTATAACATTTTACACACTGAAAACACAATCTAATATAATATAATATAATACGATCTACAAGAAGAGTTACCACAATATCGTGTTTTTTTCGCCGTGACTTGGCGAGATACGCACTCCGAAGAAAGGTCTGACCACGAAGCTAGAAGCTACCACGGCCAAAGTTGCTATCAAACAGCATTAGCATTCGACACGGATTCCATCGCTAGATTCAGAATTACTCTCCGTGAAACCGTTCAAAAGATACCAACAAACAAGCACACAAAACCACGCCCGCAGAAAAATTCATAAATGTCACTCACTTTGAGATGAATCATGAAGAAAAGCGTCCAATAATCAATTTGTACCGCTAAATCCTACTTTTGCTATCCGTTTCCTGTCTAATTCAACAGTTTCCTGGAGAAAGGGGGGTCAAACAAGGTTGGGGGACCACGTTTCACATTTGGTGAATCCGGTTTTACGCAGCGCTCCGCGCGTATGTGATTTTTACGGAAAACGATTCTGTCAATCAAAACCACGTTGCCTCCACTGCATTGGCTAGATCCTAAGGCGTGTTTAGAGGTCTCATGGTATGGGATTGACCAACCACAGGCTGAGAGAGCCTCACATACACACAGGCAGAAGCGCATGGAGCCGTAAGTCGCCGGCACAGAGAGGATTCTAGCTCTCAAAAATGATGCCAGACTGCTGTATGTGATAGATTGTGCATGTACAAGGATAAAGGAAGTTACATATATAGTTATTTAGTATATAAAAGTACAATGGAACAGCTGGAGAAGCTGTTTCCCAAATGACGACCTTTCGTGACCTCTCGTACGTTAATCTCTCTAGCTCTGGCCTGCTTCACTCTATCAACTCCAATTCTTTTTTTCATGACTACTGCCATGCTTTGCTATGATGCTGGGTGGTTTTTAGGCTTTACTGGGCCACATTTAATATAGTATTATCAATAATAGTGCTTTTTCACCAGGCGAACCTGACATTTTCATTCAGTTCCATCTTCATTTGCTATTAACCAGTAACATATACACAATATTTACACCTCTCACCAAAGCTCACCCCCTTGAGTGTTATTAATCAATTGAAATTATTCAAATATACCTTGTAGTTAGAGAGTAAGGCCTGATTTAAGACATGGGTAAAAACCGACCCGTTAACATAAGAGATGGTCACAGAAAGCGAACACAAGATGAAGGTTAAGCAAACTATATGCCTCCACTGTTGTGTGTGGGGTTTGCTTGCTGAGTGATTTCTATTCACCAAAAAAAGAGACAAACATTACAGTGTTCATGTTACAAAGTAATCCAGCAGGAGAGTGCACAAACACGTTTTTCATTGGCCAACGCAGGGGATGCATATGCAAAAGTTGGGACCGGTCCAACCACACAACCTTGCTTGTTCTGCTGCGTTGGAAACCCGGTTGCACACGCGGGCTGGCTCCACCCAAAGGAATGCAAGAGCTGTGGGTTTTTTCAAGCAGGGCTAACGTCAATATGAGCGCGGCCTCAGCACCATTGGCTCAAAATACATTGTAGATGAGGCAGATGCACCAATTACTCCAAAACACACTATACAGGGTCATTACACGAGCCACAAATTGGGTACATCATCAACGACTTTGTTAACTGAAATTCTAAAAAGTCCATCTTCTAGGATAGCTCTCGTTAAGTGAGTGACCCTCTGTACTATGGCCACCTTATGCTCTGCTAGCTATGTTAGCTGTAATTTTGTATACGTTGTATCTCGGGTTGGTAACAATAGCAGCTGGGTTCCTCCATTGTTAATGATTCATTACTTATCTTCTGTGCTCGTATTAAAAGCCAGCATTATTGATAAATTGTGTGTTCCATATAGAGCGTGGATGAACTGCATATTGGTTGTGTGAATGTGCAATGCATTAACCAGAAGACTAGTTTGTCTTGAGGTAGTAAATAACATGCAGAATTTACGGTTTTGTTTTTCCTTCTTTTTTTACACTCCATTTATGGATTCAATTACCCTAATTATTTCAACATTTAGCTTGTTTATAAGACTAGGTGAAACCATACCATGAGACCATACTTTTATGGGTGTATCGTCCCCTTTAGTTTAATCAATCATCCCAGTTACAATCAGTCTCTGTCAAGACTGCACACTCCCACCAGCCCAACAGAGATAAGCCTAGAAAGAATCACCATTATTGCTAACAGACTGCAGCATCTGTGGGCCTTCACCTCACTGGTCAGTACCTAGCAATGCCAACATTGATCAGACACAGCTGTGGTCAGAGGTAAAACTATGACAAAACCATAAAAACCCTGCAGCCTTCTGAAGTCTGCCACGTCTCTGATTCACAGGAGAGTTCACTGACCCACTATTGCGAGTGCTCTGTGTATTTAAGAAGTGCAGGGACGTACAGGCTTGCCTCAACGTACCAAAGGAGTTCAATGTAACTTTCTGGCATTTTATAGAATAATCAATTCATTGAGATAATAATGAGCAAGCAGATTAATCAAATATGAAAATAATCATTAGTTGCTGCGCTCAACTAATGCGGGGTACTGGAGATGCATTGATGAAGTGGGTATTTGCAAATATAATGTACTGCAGCAAAGGCATAATGACAGTCACATAACGTCAAGGGAATATTAGGAAACATAGTGTATTCCTGTTCTTGACACGAGGGAATGACGGTAACTACGTTTACATGCACAAAATATTCAGTTTTTTGCCCATATTCCTACTAATGACATGTGTCACAAACTGCGGTAAAGAAATAAACAGTGAGAAGCATATTCCGAATGTACAGATGTGCAAAAAAATACTCCTAATCCCGAATAATATCGGCATATCTCATTTATCTTCATCTGAAAAATGCTACATTAGGATTAAGACCTAATTCGGAATATCCAAACAGAATATCCAAACAGAATAGACATGTCCTATATCAACTTTAAAATATTGTCATAATCGGATTAACAGTGGAATATTAGTGCGTGTAAAAGTAGTCAATGTTGGCACCACCTCAACAAGCCTGCTGTAGATGATCTTAGACTGTGTGAACTACTCACAGTGTAGACACAGTTGTGACATCCTGGTACAAAAGGACAAAGAGAATAGCTACTATGTTAAGATAAATCAAACACTGATCTCGAACAGGTGCAGTGTAAAAAAACAAACTCTGGTAGTGTAGAGCTGGATGTTTTTGTATCTGAGGAGAGGCTACGGGTTGTACCTGACTACAAGTATCTCAGAGTACTTTTTGATTCCAAATTATCATTCAAATCTCAAGTGAAAAAGGTCTGTAACCGGGTCAAATTGAATCTATCAAATTTCAGGTTCATGTTCAGGTTACTTTTATTTGTACCCGTAGGTAGACTTGGTTTGCAATAGAGAGCGAGGCATCCATCTCGACACACATTACAATCAACACAGACAACAAGACAAACATGTTAAAAGTACACAAGGCTACAAATCAGTCAATCATTAAATAAATAAAATAAATAAGTACACAAACGTTGTTTCTATAGCATCTGTGCACTGTTGCTGTGATTTGTTCACCTGAGTGATGGCTGCTGGAACAAAGCTGTTCTTATACCGCTTTATTCTGCACCGTGGGACCATATACCTCCGTCTAGAAGGAAGAAGCTGAAATTCCCTGTGCAGGTTCACACAAAACTACACGTCAACAGAGGCAGCTACGTGTTATCAGATCTGTCTGTTGTCACCTGTCCGTCTGTCTTAAAATTGCCGGTCGACCCTCATCTACCTGCATGCTTTGTCTTTTATTGTTGTTTAGCTGTGTCTGACTGATTTATGTATTTCATATACTCTGCATGATGTTTTGTGCCTCTGACATGGATGTTTTTTAGTGTCCAACAACTGCAGCATGTCTTTAGTCCACGTTTCTATTTTAACATAGTTATCCCTCATTTTATTTGCGTTGTGTGTGTTGACTTTGAGAGCCTCTGTGTTGCATGTCTTGTTAGTACTTGTTAGACAATGTATGAGTTTTATTCTCACTTTTTTCATTGTTTGTGCACGCAATGTAAAGTGTCAATATTGTATAACCTTTTAAATGTAACTACTCACAGTGTAGACACAGTTGTGACATCCTGGTACAAAAGGACAAAGAGAATACCATGTTAAGCTAAATCAAACACTGATCTCTGACGGGTGCAGTGTAAATGTACTGTGACGAAACAAACGGCAGACAAAACAAAGGGCCACGAGCTGTGCCCTCAAAGTGCCCTCAATGCTGCTTCTCCCAGGATTACCATAATAATCACTATCCTATGTCCCCCTCAATGTATAGTCTTTAAAACCAAATTCCCTTTTAATTAGCCAAATATGATTTTGCGATTTTCTCTTACCATAGAGTATTTTGCACAAAACGGGCTCCAAAGACGATTATGTGTTTTTTACCAACTTTATTATTTCAAAGGAAGAGCAACGTGCTCTCTTCCTGTTTCAACACATAAACAACAAGCGACGTTTCAAACTCTAGTGGACTCGTTTCATCAA
This sequence comes from Leptoclinus maculatus, assembly GCA_032191485.1. Taxonomy (NCBI): domain Eukaryota; kingdom Metazoa; phylum Chordata; class Actinopteri; order Perciformes; family Stichaeidae; genus Leptoclinus; species Leptoclinus maculatus. Next base: position 11,261,825 of record JAVDOI010000009.1, read on the forward strand.
AAGACTCTCCGACGTGGAATCCGGTATGTTTTGACCATATACTCTAAATTAGAAGGTTTGACACTGTACTGCAAAATTAAACAATGCGGCATTCACAAGGACAGCTACGTGTTATCTTCCCATTTTCAACAGCTGCCGTAACTACGACAACATGAGACTCATTCGGCTGAAGGTCGCCAGTTAACATGGTCCCTGGTTAAACCGTAACACCGGTGTTCCGGTTTAACGTTAAATAGATAGATAGATAGATAGATATAAACTTTATTTATCCCCAGGGTGAAATTTGTTTGTAGCAGCAGCAAGTTACAGAGTAGAATGAAATATTAGGTATGGAAATGCACAATATATACAGTACAATAAAATAGCAGAGCAGATATTGAATTGAAGAAATAGAATAAAAAATGACATAAAATAGAATAAAATAAAAATGCACAGTATATACAATGAATTGGAATGGTATCAAATGAACAACTAGGTAAACTAAACAAACTGAACAGTAGTGCAGGATCATGGTATAAAATGAACTAGGTAAGCTAAACAACTGAACAGTAGTGCACGGATCATGGTATAATGTTAACTAGGTAAACTAAACAAACTGAACAGTAGTGCAGGATCATGAGTGACCGCGTGAACTGAACCGTAACACGGGGGGGGGGGGGCTGCATGTTTCATCACGTTACGTTTTTTCCTCCTAAATTGCGATAATGACGAACGTTAACAGTCCACAAAGTTCCGCATGCAGTGAACGTTAACTTAACCCAGAAAGTCTGAACGGTAACGGAATTTAAACTGTAACGGAGGGAAATGAAGACGGTGTAGACATCTTAACGCTGATTGGCCAAGACCCGACACGTCACATCAAAGATGTTTTATTGCGAAGATGACCACGTCACTTTTTCTCCTCGTCTGACTCCAATCTGAGAAACGCTGGCTGGCCAGTTGACCCCCCCCCCCCCCAAAAAAAAAAACCTCTACGGATCTACACGATTCACGTGGATGACATTTTCTATTCAAAACGGCGAATTTCGCCAAAAAGTAGTTTGCAGGTACGTGAATGGGGGCGAACTTCGCGTCACGTCGTACCGCCTGTGTTTTCCGTTAGCTTCAAAAAATACGCTAGGCAAATTGGATTAAAAGAGTACAGCCAGTATCATATCAATGCAGAGTTGTTGGGGCACGTTGCTCAATTCATCCGTGCATGAGTTAGTGACTGAACGTTTTGCAGTGGCGTAAGGTAGGCTGACGTTAGCTGGCGAACCCCACATCACAGTTAGCTGAAGTTATCAATCCCTCTTTATCAAACATGATAGTACCCTGATACGGATTCCCACCTAGAGACAATTAAATTACCTTGAATTATCCAGATACGTTGTCTTCATCTCACGCTGAAACAATCCGTGGTTACTTTCACTTCTTTCCCTTCTGTTTTGGGTTTTCAGTAGTTACTAGCCAACGTTATAGGGCGAGGGGGAGTCGCGATTACAAAGCCGGATGTGCTTTGTTGGGACCTTCATAATAAAAAAATTGTAAATGGGGGAAAAAAAAAATTCTTCCAATCATTTACTATATATTATACATATATATCAAATGTAAAATCGGCAAAGGAACCATAACCACATTCTCAATTACAGAGGGGTATTCATTTGTTATGTGTCCTTAAAAGTAAATCATCTCAGTCAGATCTAAATGTACAAACCACGTGAGTTTGACGTATTGTGTCTGAAAACTGTACTGCCACCAGGGCACCATTAATTTGACCTTGGTGAAATGCAATTTAAACACCTTTCTTCTTTTAGGGCATGAACCCAGCCTGCACAGAGACAAACTCACAAATCAAATGTCAAAATGAGTGATTTAACAACAGCACCAGTGCCGAGCAGTAACCATAACTTTCAAGTGGTGGAAGTGGCCGCATTTTGTCCCAGCTGCAGCCCCCATAGCGGCTGCTGCTATTTCATGACTGTGCTGCATTGCAGGGCTATTTACCCGACAACCATCGCTGCGGTTGCATAAGAACTGACAGCATCGTGGTAGTTTTGAGGAGCCCTGAGAAGGAAATGGGTGGAGGAGGCTTGGGTGGAATTTGCCTGAAGAAAAGAATGGAAAAGTTGAGAAAGAACGAGACAGGTTTGTATAAGGATTGATTGATGAGGTGCAGAGAGAACCAACAAAAGATTGACAGATTGGCTTTTGTGTGTGTTGATGTTGAACAGATATGGGTTAAGCGGGGGGTGGGGTGGCCAGGGGGATGAGTCACAGTAAAGGAGTGTGTGTGTGTGTGTGTGTGTGTGTGTGTGTGTGTGTGTGTGTGTGTGTGTGTGTGTGTGTGTGTGTGTGTGTGTGTGTGTGTGTGTGTGTGTGTGTGTGTGTGTGTGTGTGTGACGCGACGCAGTAGGTCGTGTACAGAGACTCAAATGCACTTACTTTATCTCCCCCTCTGCTCTCCTCCTCCTTCCACTCAACCCTGCGATATCACAAAACACTGCTCTACATTACTGTGTGTTTGTGTTTCTGTGTGTAAGTCTATGTGTGTAAATTTAGAGGAATACTCTTTTCCTTCATCACTCTGTGCCACAGCTTTTAACGTCGATGTTGCACTGCAGGACTGACTGCTGACTCTGCTGACTTGCACATAAAGAGATGTACATGTACTGCACACCCGACAGTCACCATGCCACATCTTTTATTAATTAGCCAAATTAGCAAACTGACATATGAGCGATGACAAGGGACCTTTTCTACGGTCTATGAATTCTGTAGACCCTATAAACTCATGGTGTCTTCTTACTGTGTCTGATTTTATTCATTCTGAAACATTCTGTCCATTTAACCTCATAACAATGTGTTTACTATATTTATGTGCATGGGACACTGTGTCATCATGGCAACACATATGAGTCTATGCATAATAGAAACAACATACTCACTAAGGGTATGAATCTTTCCCTTTCAAGACGATTCAATTCGTATTTCGAAACATGGTCTGCAATACGATAGAAAACGATACAGTTGGCCATGTAACCATTCGATATCGTTCAATAAAGCACAGCTCATTGGCTATGGTTATAATTTCATGATAATAACCTCAAACTCCAAATGTTGTTTGCCTTATATCTGTAATGATGATGTGATATGAATTACTATGAATTATTAAGTTAAATTTTTTTTAAACAAATACTCAAAACAGACACTCCCTAATTCTGTAAGATAGCACGTTCATATTACAGTAATAGCACCCATGTGTTGGACAAAAGCATTACTACCTGATTTATTCCCTCACAAGCGTGACCCCTCTGTTCTTTTTGTGACTTCTCTCAAGTATTATGTTGCGCTCTCCTTTATTCGCTTATTCCCACCACCTGAATGTATTATTCTAACATGCAATAGATTCAATTGAAAAATCCTCCTTGTAAAAGTGCACAATGTAATCATGAATGAAGCATGGCCCCCCTCTAACATTTATAAAATCAGCTTCACGGCAGCTGCGGAGGGACAGGGAAGGAACTGAGCCATTGTGATGCATTAAAACAGAAAATGTATCCATGGGGCTTGGCTGCTGTTGGGAAAATCGAATGACTAAAGAAGTATGTTGACTTACAAAGACTTATGTCGTCATGTGAACTTTCGAGGCCTGTGTCCTCGTATGTCTGGGTGTGTCAAACTTCCTCTGACACCAAGCGCCTCAGATATCTTTCCTCTTGGGGGACAATAAAGCTGTAGAAGACGTCAATACTTGAGCAGATCTGATTTGCTACCAAGACTTCCTGATTTCATAGAATGACCTTTGTACTAGAACAAACTGTTAAAGTGTTGTTCCAGGTTGTGTGAAGATTACGCTGTGTGAAACGCAATACGTATGTGTGTTATCCTTTGTGCGTCAATTACCCTGTGCCACCACACTGCCTGTTGTTATAGCAGAGACTCAGAGACAAACCTCTGAGCAGCCTTGATCCATATATTCTGCATGTGTTTCAACTCTGTTCCTTCTTGCAAGAATAAATGTCCTGTGATTAATGATTTTTACATCGGCCTCCAGTGAATTTTTCTAACAGCTGCACTGAAAGGAGCTGCACTCCACTGCAGTCAGTGTCTGAAACGCGGCTAATGTGCAAAAACAACTTGTGTCTAAACCTGTGTATCCTACATGATTACTAAAAGACATGGAGAAAAAAATGATAGACATATATGAGGCTTCACATGTTACCATGTTTTCATATTTTCACACAACTATTGAATATTGAACAATATCAAAAATGATGGGAGAGAGACGGGGAAGAAGATGTTTGAAAATGTGTGACATGGCCTCTATACATAGAACTCATGAGTCCACATCTTGTGACTACGTCATGTGGTTTGGTCCTTGTGCAGAAGCAGACTAAAAGCTGCCATTCAGGTCATGGGGACATTTTTATAGTTCATGTCTGAAATGTGTTTCAAATACTTTTCTGTTTTCTTGAATACATGCAGGAGCAACTACTAAGATATGACGTCATTTATCCTGAGGGAAAGTGTGGAATGTCAATTTCACTAAATCAATACTGAAGTTCCTTTGAGAATTACTTTGCTACATTCTTTTTTCACGATCACTAGACTAAAGTTAAAGCAAAGCAAGGAGTGATGGTCGATACTTTCATGGTGTAATGAAATATGAACCAGACAATCATCAGCTTAGAGGGAATGTTGGCGCCTATGTCTGTGTTTTTTAATTTGCGGTACGGCTCCAAACTTACTTCTGTAAATAATAAAAACTTTAAATTTAAATTTAAACCGTTAGACAGAATAAGCTACATCAAATACCTCATTTTACCATGCTCAGTTAAAAAAAAAAAACATGCAACATCATCCCTCCGTAATGTACATTTGTGCCAATGTGACGCAGAATACCCACAAGGCATCTTTCTTTCTTCCCCATTTTCACAGTCCCTCTCTTACATCCACACACATGCAGACACACACCTAAATGTTGCAGCTGGATTAAGTTATCCCCAGTTATCCCTTAGTTGAAGTTTTTTTTTATTTTGTAACCAGCCAGGTCGGGATGCAGAGAGCAGCTTATCACAGCCGTTTGTGTGTGAGATAACAGCCAGGAGAGAGCGCAGGATTTCCCTGCCTGAACAAGTATACAACGACAACGGCAAACAAACAGTAGCAGATAAATAAAATCCCTTCCAGACACACAGATTATCAATTGTTACTGCTTATCTGCCTTCCTTTTAATGTACCATCATTTATCTTTCTTTGGTCACACTTTTAACACTGTTCCTGCTGCATTATTGATAAGGAGATAATCAAGACTCACTAAAAGGAATTGCCAATACAAGGAAACTTTGAAGTTCAAACAGTCTTCTTCTCTTTCTTCTTGAAAGGACAATGATGTTGGAACAATGTGGGTCTGGATTTTGACAACCAAATATAAGAGGCCTCTTTTGCTGGCCTCCAATTATATTAACATGTTAATTATCACATTTAATTGCCAAATGAGTAAACTCATAAATAACTGCCAACTCAATACTAAACAGCAGTTCCGCGTCGAGACCCATGCATGTAATGAGCATTTAAGAGATCAAATAGGCCACATTTAGATTAAAAAGGAAATAAAATGTTCCCACATGGTGAAACACGTTTCAGTTGCACAACATTATCTTTTCACTTTGACTGTTTGCTTTAGAAACAGTTTGGTATTTGGGTGAGAGCAGGTGCTGGTACTGGTATGAGGAAATTATGTTACACAATAAGAAGCATATGAACCTGTTTTTGAATGGAGGGTTTTGCTGTTTAGGTGCTACAGATTAATTTGCCAAGAATCAGTTCTTTGAAAAAACACATTTAAATCATATACCGCATAAAATATTGTGCATATAATATGAAAGTCCTCCTATAGTCCTGGTGATATTTGCTTCATTAATGCAGGGGGAGACTGGAATATGCCCCGACTCCATATGAATGTTTGGGCTTACACCGCAGTGCTTTCTGGTTCGTGTGTTAGACAGTTACAAAGATATGAAACTGGGCTAAAACAAGCATTTGTGTTTCACTTCTTCATTGTTTTTGGCACCTGTATTATTGTTTGTTTTGTTCCTAATTCAGAGCCATTTTTATATTACAGAGTGGGGTTTTTAAACAGCTCCTATACCACCACACTAAAATCAAATAGCTGATTATTTCTTGTTTTCTCTCCACCCATATAACCAAACTACAGTTACCATGCAAATATCTGCGGTTCTCAAATGCACTTCTCCATATTGTCCACAGTGGGGCAGCAGTGTAACCAGAGGGCCGATCTCACTACCATCATCATGACTGCAATGCAAGCCAAGGTCTCTTTCAAGGGCACACATCATATCTGCAAAGTCACATGTAAAGCAGGGAGAGGCTGTGTAGGCGTTTTCAGCTGAAGCAAAGAGAGCAGTACCGAGGAGAAGAAAATGCTTTCAGCTTAGACATTTATTGGATTGATCTAACACCGACCAAATAGTTCACACCCTGCTGTAGTTTTAAATATTTAAGTTAAAGAAAAAGAAAAGAAAAAGAGCACAAATATATGAGAAGTATAGCCAAAGAGTGCTTTATTTTACAGTCCTTACTTAATGGCTGCTACTTGTTTTGTCATGAATATAGTTTTCTACCAGGCAATATTCTCACTGTGCAATTTGTATTATAAATAATGATGCATAGTTTTCTAAAGGTACAAAGTGTGTTGCACTTCGAGAATGAGCAGGAGAGCCATCACAACTCCAACCCCCCCAAGCCTTACCTTTTTATAGCCATCAAATATGCATGGCCCCTCTGAGTGTACATATAATGTATTCACGGATTTCCACTGCACTGGAAAGCTCGTCATCAGCAGTTTCTGTGTGTGTGTGTGTGTTTGACTCCAGGACAAGACACAAAACATAATCAATAAACACTGATTCATGTCTTGTGGAAGAAGGAGAGGGAGAGAGACGGAGAGAGTCTGCAGTGGCATGTTCTGTATTTGTCAGCAATATAGTAGCTGTTCTACATTAAAATACCAAATATATCATAAAAACTTTCAGAATAATATACCTTGAAATCATTATTGTAAGCAAATAAAAGCACAGATCCAGGTCATTAGTTGGCAGTGATGTTGATTGCTACAATGAAAAAAAACACAATGCTAGAATGCTTCTTGTGATTAGAAGTAACCATAGAAAGTAATAAGCCCCAACAACAAAATGTCTCATTAAAGAAATATTGAAGCTATACAGTATATACTATCAGATTTGGCCATCCTTTTTCCCCCTACACACGTAAACAGTGATTTCTTGCTTGCTCCGCCCACTCCCTCTCTGTCGTCCTATGGCAATGGACAAATGGGGGAAATGCACACACACACACACACCCTTTCTCATTGGACATCAGCTATGGGTGGTCACTGTAAGACTGCTCTGTCAGCACAATCTTTATCACAGAAAGGATGGATGGCGTGTGTGTGCGTGTATGTGCGTGTGTGTGCGTGTGTGTGCGTGTGTGTGTGTGTGACTAAGAGAGAGAAGGATTGGGGTGACTGACACATAAAATAAAAGGCGGTTGGGCGACTGCAGCCCATACAGCTACTAACTATGGACCATTGCGTATTGATCACTGTGCCGAGGTCTACTTTAATTAGCACCACTACAGCATGTCCAAACACACACACACACACATCGTTACCAGCACCCATTCCCTGTACCGCTGATGCAGTCTCCTTCAGTGTGGTTGATGTTCACTATTATATAAAGACCCTGCAGCTTAATGAAGGGATGGATAGATTAGATGGAGAAGAGTTGACATAGATGGATGGATGGATGTTGTGTTCTGTAAATGATGGCCTAATTTTGTAAGGAAAACACAACATTTGAACGGTAGCTTCTTCTTTTAATGAACGGCACTTTGAAGCATTTTGTTCAGGAAAGCGCTCTGCAAAGATATTTATCATGTCATTATTATGACTCTCAGGAACACAGGTGCTAATGTGGCTAGTTTATGCTGCCAAGTTGGACAACAGAAGGTTTTCTAATTTAAGGAACATCGCTTTCAGCCAAACACTCTCGGCTATTAATTAGGATGACTTCACACAACAGCCAACACACACACAGTCCTCTGTCTCTCCTCTGTGCTCTTTCTCACTTGTTGGCTCTCTCTTTGATGCTCCCATGCTCATAAGAGGGCACACACACACATTCATATTACGCTTAGATGCACAAACACACAGACACACATGCAGCCGAGAATGCACTCTAAAAGCTGCGGGTGGTGTGTCTCATATCTCATGCATCACTCTCCATGCTGGCTCATCTTCGTCTTCCTGTTTTCCTTTCTCACCTGAATCAGAAGTCTGTTCAGCTCTGCAGGCGGTCCAGCTCTTCTACTTTACCATCAGTTCAAACAATACACTTTTAACACGGTTGCAAAGGATTTATGTTATGAAGTCCTGTCTGATTTGTCTCCACTGAATAAAAATCATATTTCCTTCTTCTGCCAAACGGCCAGTTGTACCAGAAAACCACACCTACACGCTAATAGGACAGTTTTACCGTAAACAAAGCCAGCTAAAATACTACAAGATGTGTCTTATTTCCACACTGTTTACTTGCACATTTCTTTTTTTCTCGTTTGTTTGACTCAACCTTTATTTGTTCTGCACCGTTTTGTGTAAAGGATTGCAGACAGTCACCTCCTCTCGTTTCCCTCAAAGGAGCATCTGATTAGACTCGGACGACCTGTCAGAGGTGTTCTACAGGAAACTGCCTCCAGTGCAGTTTGTCTCCTCGGGCGAAAACACAACACTTTGGTCCCGATCCAACTGTCCATGCTTCCTTTGTTTCTCTTTAGGGTGGGTGGATGAGGAGGCAGTATCACTTCATGACGATGAGCTAATGTAAGCATTCACAGCAGTCTGTGAGCACAGACTCACTGAACGTTTTGTATTTGTGATACATCCTCAGACATTGTCATTTGAGAAAATAATCATTACTTATAATCAGGGAAATAAGTGTACCTGCTGGCAACTCTTAGTTCATACAATGTGATTTGTTGTAGTCCTCCTTCAGATGGGTATAGAAGTTTCAGTTGAATCTGTTTCGGTCACATAGCTGTTTTTGACCCCATGAGGGCAACAAGGGCAATCCCATCTGCATAACAATATTTCAAACTTAAAGAGTTTATCACAGGTTAAGTACAAAAACTGCATCTTAAATCTACTCAGAGGAATCCAAATGTCTGCGCTTGCTGTCCACTGCACTACCTTCATGCTCGTATTTATCTGTGTGGTGGGCGTGAATCCAGCTCCCACCATGCTGTCACGTTCCTCTCTTCCCTGCATTGCTCCGTGACAGTTCTACTGCACTAGCTTTCTAGGGCACGATGCGCTCTGCTCTGGATGCTTTCCAAGTGTTTTTGTAGAGCAGAGTAGGGGGCCCAGCCTCCTGCAGTATTCCGTTCCTATTTCAGACAGGTGCAGGGGAAGATACGGAGGAGAGGGAAGGCAGCAAGGGGATTTGCACTGCCCACGCCCTGCAGTCAAAGTGTGTGGACAATACAGGCAAATAGACAGTCCGGCGACTGGGCCACCAGGGAACACACGGGACACAAACTTGCTCCGAGTCTGGAGAGGTCAGTGTTTTTCCATCGATACCTGACTCATTCTCTAAACTGCACCCTTCCTTTCCTTTTGTGTGACTTATAAAGGCCCAAGTGAGTAATAACCAGTTATGCATAAACAGCACCGATAATGTTTTTACAGGTGTCACGCTGAGCTGCTTCCATCACCACGCCTTCGGGCCTGCTGTTGAACCTCAGGGAGAGAATGATCTCTTGACACCACAATATGGCAAGCGCAGATGTCACGCTTGAGTGAAAACCCCGTGACTCCAGCTTTGGTGATTCAAATGTTGAATTGAGCGATACGTCCGTACACGTGTGGTGTTAAGAAAATCTATTTTGACATTTTGGAGGTATAGGGTTTCCATGGGACAACTGAGATATGCCCAATGTGTTCAAATTCAACACGCGTATAGACAGTGGCTATTTGGGGAGTCAGTGATGACAGTGCAAACTCACCTTTTTTGCTATAACACCAGATCACCGCACGTGGAGTACAGTAACACAGAGACAAATTATGTGGACCTGAGAATCACTTTTAATCATCATGGACAGTTGCACAAGTCGATTCATAAGGAAAGCAGTGACAGGAACATTATCTTTTAAAGGCTGACAGCTTCCACTAAAAAAGGATTATATCAAATATACAATATGGACAATTTCAAAGGATAAGGAGGAATTGTGATACTGAGGATGAAATTGTACACCAAGCCAAAAGACATGCATCACAGATTTGAACAGAGATGTTACAACGAAAAGGTTCTCAATCGAGCTTTCACCAAAGCCAAATCCTTAGAAGGAACCATTTTCTGAACAACAACCTCCCAGAATCTACTTCACCACACAGTACAGCAACGTGGCTAAGGATATATGACACATCATCACTAAAAACTGGGACATTTTGCTTCGTGACCCCACCCTTTGTGTTTCCAGACACTCGTTCAGAAGGGCACCAACACTCAAAGACAAGCCTGGTGAGGAGTCCCCATTCTCCCCAATTAGAGATCAGTTTCATACATTCACTCATCTTAACAATCTCAATGATCAAACTCAAGTTGTCATTTGAATTCTCAACACACACAATGCAGTTAAACAGGGACATGAATCATAAATTGTCTAAACAATCACATGACAATGTCAAACTGATAAAACTTGAATACCTTGCAAACCTTTTCTTTTTACTTTTAGTACATACTGCAGCTGCCCTTACAAAGTACATACTGTTGCATTCATTCAATTAGGACATATAGCGACTTTGACCCTTTAAATTTCAAATCTTTCCAAAAATAAACCAGAATTTGTCCTGTGTGACACACAAAGTCAGCGAGGTAATTAGCTATTCTGCGAGCTATTTGGTTCATAAGGCCATTATATGCTGTTTATTCCTGAGTCAGTCAGTCCACCAGTTGGTCATTCAGCCTTTCAATCAGTCAGGCTGCTCACTGCACTAAGACATGAAGCTGTGATGCCTTTACGCATTGCAGCAGTACACACCTCCCTCTGTCTGGGACTTCAGAGGTCCTCTACGGGTTGATGGACACACACACACACACACAAACACACGCACACGCACACACACACGCACACGCACACGCACACGCACACGCACACGCACACGCACACGCACACAATTACATGCAATCCCTCTGCCTCCTTTCCCTCCTTCATCTCCTCCCTCCGCCTCCTCCTTCCCCTCTCTCAGTGTCTCTGGGGACCTCAGAGTGCAGCAGGGATGATGGACAGCAGACTAATATCCAAAGCTAACGACTCCTCCCCTCTGACTTCACAGAGTAGGCTGACAGAGGCCACTGTGCCCTTCAGATGGAGGAATATGACCCACTACAGTATTGAGGAAACGTCGACGGCGGTACAGCCTGAAAGCATGAGCACAAAGATGGATGCATACGCTGTGAAATCATTAATATTATAATCTGTTCTTTGAAATATGAATACTGTGCCTCGGAGAGATTTTTTTATTTTATAGCCATGCAGTCACAAAAGGCATCACTAGGACATCACAGTTTGTTCACCTCACAATGCACTGGTTCAAGAGTTTAAGTTTGATTAAATACAGAGAGGATCAAACAGTCAAACGGGGAGGAATTAATGAGTAACACCACACATACATTTAAAAATGTATCTTGATGATTTACATTTTCACCCTCAAAAGTTCCTTTTGATTTCATCATTTTGGAGATCATTATAGGTATATTTAACAACACACTGGAGTTGATGTATGAATCCTTAGTGCAATCTTGGGACAGTAACTGTGTAGAAACTTGCTTGGGTCTGCAAGGGACGCAATAACGTTAATCGAGGAGGCAACTACAACTTTTATTGTTGATTTAGACCCACAAAATGTCAGCAAGAATGTCTGCAGTTGACCCCCTCAGACACACTAAATCTACACTCCTGCTACAACACTGTTGTAACATGACATATTTTGTGCATGATTAGTTTAACCCTGTCAGCTTGGTTTCAAGGACATCTGTGAAACTATCTTTACGAGCACAGAAGCTAAGATCAATGTTCATCCCGTCAGCTGTGGGAGGGGTTAATTTTAAGGAGAGAACCTGTCAATCATCTACTATTAAAATGTTGTCTAATGACAAATAACAAAACAGCAACAAAATGCAACAAATACATGTTGAGAGAATTACACAAAAGACACATATCGGAGCATTGGGCTGCAGGATATGATTAAATTGCATGGTGGAAAATAGTTGGTGTGATAAATGGAAAATACTTCAAGGTGACTCAGACCCAGTGGCCTAATGGATGAGGCAGCAGCCTCCAGAGCTGGGGATTGTGGGTTTGAGTTTCACCTGAGATTGCATTTGTGTGCACTTCTGTATATTGCAGTTAAATCAGCTGTTTTCTATCAACAAAATAGATTGAAGCACAATTCTGTAGGGTTCTCTTATGTGCACAACTAAATCGAGCACCACAATCAAACGGTACATTATCATGAAATGTTCTGAACTACATCTTTATAGGGGCCAGTGTAGCATTTAGGACGATCCAGTGGCAGAAATAGAATAAAGTATTAATACGTATGTTTTGTTTTGTTTTTTTCACCTGAAAATAATAGTTGTGGTGTTTGTGTTACCTTAGAATGAGCTGTTATTACCTACATATGCAGCGGCTGCTCTTCACGGAGCCGGCCGCCATGTTTCCATAGTAGCCAAGAACGGACAAACCAAACACTGGCTCTTGCGTTGTTCGCGTATTCACGTTCACACAGGAGAAGTTTTAGTTGGTTGCAATCTGTAACCTCACCACGAGATGCCGCTAAATCCTTCACACTGCACCGTTAAAATAAAATATATTCTTACTGAGGTAATGACAAGGTATTTTTATTCTGACTGTGCTCTTGTTATAACAGGCTCCACAGTCACTGTCATGCCCACTGCCATCCTCCCGAAACGTTTTGTAAAGGATGTTTTTTCGGCTGCCACTCCATACATGTTTCACCCTCTGAATAATTGTTCTCAGGGTCTATCAGTGTACTTCACACAATTGAACGCTTCAAAGTGACTATGTGTCCGCATTACATTCAGCTGACTTATTGGCTTATTATATCACAATCAACAACATTTGACAGGGTCCCTATGTATCCAACAGCATGCCTCAGTAGTTGATACTTCATGACTCAGAAGGGCCACAAAGTGAGACAGCTGGCTCTTTGTCAGGCAAACTGTCCTTTATGTACAGAGGTGACTGCTACACGAGAGACTGTAATAATGAAGCTCATGCATGAAAAACACATTTTAGGCCTCTGTGGGAAAGATTTTAAAAAAAAATGATATTAACTGGAACATTACTGACAACATAAGCACGCAGATGCACCAATCCAGCAAATAGGTCTGATGTTGTGCGGCTAATGTCGGGCAGCTATGAGTGAATACATTCAAAAGGATCTTGAAAGGATTTCAAAAGCTCTTACACTGAGGATCTACTGATGCAGACACCTAAATCGCTGCCTTTTTGCTACGTCCTGCCTCGAGAAATGGCACAGCCCCCACTAAGTTGCTGTCCTGAGACATAAGCCACCTTTTCATTGGACAGCAGCGGTGCCCAGCCCCTCTTTGTCCCGGGGCAACAGCTTCAGCAGATCAGAAGCAGGCTGTGTTTCCACAACCGCCACATGCACATGGAGAGGGAAGCTGTTATGCACATGAGTTGAATGGCCCTAATTTAATACCAAAGTAAAGGGTGTAGTTGTTCGTAGTAGGAGTAGTAGTAGTAGTAGTTGCTTACAGTGATCCCTAACTGTTGGTCATATGCATTGCAAGACATTCAAAATGGCTTAGTGTTAGTTAAAGCTAGAAAAACAGCACAGCTGTGTTTTCATGTGACAGCAATGCTATGTTAATTTGCCCTTCTTTTGAATGGCATGCAGTCCCTGTGGAGCTCTGCCATGCATATTTTGGTAGAAAATGCTAATAAAGTTGTGTCTGTGTGTTTCATAGGTTGCTACAGCATCAGTGTAGGCCTATTCAATGTAGTCACTGTGTGTTCATTTCAGTAGCTCGGGCATAGACAAGGTAATTTTATTTTATTTTGGAACATATTTATTCTGACTCATAACCTGGATGCAGGCCACATGCTGACATGTGGACAATTAAGGAAAATACAAGGATTTTAACTCCTGTTGTGAGACTCACAAAGACTCAACAAACAAAACAACATACAGACATCATGTTACATAATGAAACAAAGCAGAACAGGGTGCCATATTAACACCTGGCTGTTTGGATATTGTGCTATTAAAAATGCAAAGTGTCCACAAAAGCAAGAGAATTGTAAAAATCATAATAATTAAGAATAGCGCAGATATGGAAAACTCAAACATTGTATTTAAAAGCATTGTAGGGTGGTAAGAAATTGAACTTCACTGTCCATGATGTTGTTGTGTCATGTTTATTACTTGTTTCATGCTGTCTGTATGGGATAACTGTAGAGACAGGTATGGAGATACACTGTTAGAGGAGAATATTATGTTTGGTCACACTCAGCCTTGAAACAATAGTACAGTGGATATGGGTCAGGAGCAAAAAGTGGCCAACCTCTGAGCATACAATCAAGAGACTATAAATCATAGGCTCGTAAAAGAAACCACACTACACTTTAGTGATTGTGGCCAGTCAGAGGACAAAAACAGAAGAGTGTGTGTGTGTGTTTGTTTGTGTGCGTGAGAATGCACTCTGCAGTTATTTCCTAGCGTTTCTAGGCTGTAAACAAGGTGATGGATGCTGGTGCCAGGGTGTGTCGAGTGGACACAGCCTCCTGTGTCTTGATTAATTGATAGGAGATACAGCAGTTTAAGCTCCCCTTGGTCCTCTTTGTGCTCTCTGCACGTCTGACTCACCATGTGTGGAAAGTATAGCAACGTTACTATGAGGACAAAAAAGGAAGGACATTGGAAACACTTTCAGGGGCAGGAAAGGCTTATTTCAGAGCTAATGACTTTGTCTGGCTTCAGAAACAAGGCTAGCTTAAAATGATAAATATCACATTCTTTATTCCCTTATATTTGTCCTCTGATACCATAACACTGTGTCATTAGCTTTAATACGTCTCGCTACCTCCATATCAGGATTGTCTTGGTGTGAGGTTGTTTTGGAATATTTCTGCCCCTTAATAATAATGGCTTAACAATTAATTTCAAACATTTTGGTTGTTTTTTTCTCATCCCTCAAGTCAATTGCCCATACCGGGAGATAGTAGTGGCATTGGTCAGTAAGGTAAATAAGAGACACAAGCGATCAGATGACCATGTTGAGAACAACCTCCAATTTAACCATGTTTCCCAACAATTCACTACATGCTAATATGTTACGAAAAAAATGTGAAAATTAAACCCAAAGTTGAAAGCTAAAAAAGGGTTGACAACAGGTGATGCAACCATTTACAGGAAAGAATGAGGAAAACGGAAAGAATGAGGAAAACCTAATGTTGACTTCTGTGTGTAGCTGTAGCGTGGATGGATTACTGAATGGGCCTACCGGGAACAGGTGTCTGGGGTCCCCCTGGACTTCACCTGCAAAATGGCATTCAAAGAGATGTATACTGACAAGGGAGAGACTCAAAATTACCACAAAGAAACTTAACAAAACTACAAAGAGATACGAAAGGACTACAAAGACACAAAGCGACTACAAAGACACTCAAAATAACTACAAAGAAACCCAGAACAACAAGGGAGAGACACAAAAAGACTACAAAGAGATGTAAAATAAATACAAATAGACACAAAATGACCACAAAGAAACATAACACATCTACAAAGAGATTCAAAATGACTACAAAGACACACAAATCATCTACAAAGACACTCAAAATGACGACAGAGACACACAAACCAACAAAAACAACAAAAAGAGGCTAAACAACAATAAAGTCTGTGTGTCTTGCTCCTATGTCGGAGCAGCGGTGGGGCCTTTTGCATGTCTGTGCCCAGGGGTCCATTGTCCCATAATCCGCCCTTGAGCTCTAGCATCACATTATGTGCTGCTGCAGACTCTTCTCCAGCTTGCCAAGGAAATATTTTCAAGGGACTGTTGAGTTGACATAACACCAGTAGATTCCTTGTCTGCCAGCAGAAAATGAAATATAAAGGTCCCAAATATCTCAAGGACCTGATTTTACCTGCCAGAAACTTGAACACTGTCTTCCCAGGCCTTTTTATTATAACTACGTATGAGCCTTGTTGTTGTCACGTTTGATTGCAGAGGGTTTGAGGATATGGTGATCGATCAGTGAACTCATTTTACTTGATGCCACTCCCTGACTGACTAATTATCCATGTATCCATTTTATCAATGCAATGCATAACACAAAATAGAAACGCATGGACTGAATCAAAAAATGGACGTGAATAATGAAGCGTTTTAGCATCTTTCAGCTCTCTGTCTTGGTCTAAGAGCCTGCCACTTAACGGTTTCGGTTACTCATCGCTCTCAACCTTTTTTTCCAGCAGCAGAATGCCGAACAGAAAAAAAGCTCTGATAAACCCTCTGTACGCTATGCGCTAGGCACCAAACAGCAGACACACACAGCCCTCCTGCATTTTAGCAGCTAAAGAGCCAGATGTTTCCCTTAGGAGTTGGTGGAGACCAAAAACAGAGCTAAAATGAGAGTTATTGGACTGAAGTAATGCTAATGATGTTCTCAGTGCTGCTTTAAACATCTGTATGTATCTTTAACACTACATATTTGTGTGAATAATGATTTCATATTTTTAGGGCAGTGTATGTAAGTGTGTGTTTTTCATTAATTAAGTGCCTTTTTGCGATATATGTTTGTTTATGCAGTAATACTCACGTGCCACGGTTTGATGAACCGCAAACTAATGAGTTAAGAGCTGTGAAGACATGGAGGGAAATCTCATGAAATGCTGATTAGATGTATTATGATGATGATTTATGATCTCCCACGCATTTGCACCAGTCTAGGCTACCTTCAAAGTACTTTTAAATGTTTCTTTTCAGTTGAAATTGGTATAAAAAAAATTAAAATGGAACCTGCACTTGGGTGATATTACATTGATGTGCTACCTCCCTCCCCCCCCCCCCCCCCCCCCCCCCCACCCCGCCCCCCCTTCTCTCCCTCTGCATGCTCTCATCTCGTCCTGCAGGAATAGACTCTCTTCCTCCGCCGCTGCAGCCTGACTCTGACACAACCGGCATGTCTGCAAACTGAGAGCCGCGCAGGAAAACACACAGAGAGGCACAATCCCTCCTTTAAGACGCACAACTTGTGTTTTTCTTTCTCCCCGCTGAAGCAGAAGGCGGAGGGTGGTTATAACACTGCGACGAGGCTTTTTCATTTGGAGGGATAAAGACTTGAAGGAGGATCAAAACAAGGTAAACGAAGCCCGAACAGCCAAAGAACAAGGGATGTGTGTGTGTGTGTGTGTGTGTGTCTTTTACGGTACGGGACCAGGCTCGCGCGCTTGGTAAAAGATGCTGATGCTTCCATACTCTTCGACACTGTGCATTGGCTTCTATGTGCGTGTGTGTATCTAAGCTTGTGGGCGCAGTCATTTAAAGGGAGATCGTACAGTACGGTACTGTAATTGTGCCAAAACGCTGCACCGCGCCAGGAGCTTTGGGTGAATACTGTAAGGGTTCATGTGAGGGGAAACTGATGCTGCTGCAGATGATGATGATGATGACGATGAGGAGGAAGGAAACCAGGAAATTATTTTAAGGACGTTGCGCTCGTGCAGATTTGACTTTGGGGCGAAGGAAAATGACTCAAGGACGAAACAGCGATGTAGGAATAATGAGTGCAGCAAGTTTTTCAGGAGGCTGTTTTTCCCCCCTAGTAGTCTGCTGTGCCGCAATGGCAGAGGGATGCTGTAAAATGCAGCAAAACTACGCGTGAGGTTGTTATGTCGTAAAATTAATTATATTATAAAACAACGTCTTTTTAAGTAAAACATGTCGCTTTAGAGTCGTTATTGCGCTCTGCAACTCCCATATATAACATAAGAATATTACAATGCTAACCTGGATTATTATTATTTTGTAATTACCATAAAGCACACTAAGGTCTGTAAACTCACAATTGAGTACCTTAGACATAAAGTTCCAGCAGCAATATCATATAAAATCATTTTTTCATGTAAGGTTATTATAAAATGCCTATTGATTCACTTTAAATCCTAAGACAAATGTCCTTTATTATAATCACATCAAAAGGAATAAAATGCTCTAATGCTCAATATAAACTCACAAACGAGAAGTGTAAGACCTTGAAGGAAAGCATAGTATCTTTACAGCCGTGTTATGCCCTTGCAGTGATGCTCCCCAAGGCCCATGTACTGACATAAACCATGCCTCCACTTGCTCATCTTTGACCTCTGCATCTGCTTTTTTTCTGGGAGTTATTTCCAATGAGGGAACCATGACAGGCAGCGTCAGCATAAATCCACACAAGATGTAGTGTTGGTTGTAAATGGAGGGCGCAAGTGCCTTTGACGAAACTCGGGACACGGTGTTGTACTGGAGGCTAAAGTCATCTTAACCCAGTTTTCGTCACCCTATTTGTTCTTTAGAGTCAAGATGTAAATTCATAAGTTGACGTGAACTAATTAAGATTTTGTGATTATCGTAAAAAGGGGGAAGAACGTCTTTGTCCTTTGCCAAACAAAGATCTCCGTCTGGAGGTCGTTTCTTGTCCGCATTGAGCCTCATGAGCATCATCATCATCATCCTCCCCCATCCCGTCAAACACTTGTATATAAAAATCACTGGAATGAAACTGCATGTCCCAACAGTGGTATTCATGCAGTCACAGCTTGTGTATTCTGTCCCCTGGCTGCAGGTCTGTCCCTGATAACCTGACCACTGAAGGAAGAGAACACAGAACTGCTTCATCATGAATTTTGTAATGAAAGCTGCGATGGGAGGTGAGTTGTCTGCCGGGCTAGAGGTTGATTTAACAGCACTGCAGTGTAAATGACTTAAAGGGTTGTTCCGCAGCAATAGCAGCAGTACTGCACTAGTACTGGTAGTTATGGGGATACTGGGCTGATATAATCCACCCTGCACCAAACTCCTGACTTCAAACAACAGCTGCGCATTCTCTCTCTCTCTCTCTCTCTTTCTTTTTTTTCTTCATCCATCTTTTAAAAACCTCTCAGGGCAGGGCATGGCATCCTGTTGGTCATGTCCCGGACTGTTATAACGTGATGTGTTCAAGATTATGGAAACCTGTTCATGTTTTGTGGTTCTGCATTTCTGCCTTTGCAGAAAAAATGCCTTTGTGACCAGTGATTCCCTAAAAGCGTGAAACGTCTCTGTTAAGAAGGTTAGGACTGCTGCAGATGAAATAGGACAGCTGCAGCAGTAGCAGGTCTTTTCATGCTCTAATACCGGAAAAAGTGCCAAAAATGTTATCTTTTCAAGAATGCAGCACCCTTATTTCTTAGCTTGATCTTCATGCATTTTCGAGTTTACCCGATGGAATTTGCACAAAGAAGGCTGAACTTTCTCCTCATCCGTATAAAGTTGTGATAACATGAAAATCCCCCCAAAATTAGAGTTATTAGGGTTTCAAATGACTTTAATAACGAGGCAGTTTTTGCTTTTAAAGACAACTGTTGGCTTCTTTTTTAAACAAGATAGAACAGAGAAGGGCTATTTTCCCAAGAACTATGACTAACATTTTTTTTTTCACAAGACTTTTGTCCTTTAAAGCCTTCAGGTATTATCCGTTAGAATATTATCTTAGCTATTATTTGCCCCTTAATTAGTCCTCATTATGGCCCTGTAATTCATCTGCCTTGTCGGCTATAGCTTCAAGGGGAAAGGCAGGAAAGTGGCACCTTTAGCTGTAATGCAGCAGTCGCACACACAGACACACACACACACACACACACACACACACACACACACACACACACACACTGGTCAGTTATGCAGGATGCTGAGCTGTTGCTGTCCAGGTTACAGAGGTGTTAGGACTGTTGCAGTTGGGATGTGGAGTTGAAGCCGCTCCTCATCGGGATGCAGAGGATGACAGCCCTGCCTCGCTCTGCTTTGCTGCTGTGCTTCGTGTCTGCGCTATGAATTCTTAAATCAACTGCATTGCATTGGATGCTGTTTTTTTTTCTTCTTTTACCTCGCAGAAGTCAGGCTGCAGTCCGCCTGCGGACTTTGGGAATAGATTTGACAGTGTGGGTTTGTGCCCTGCCTGTGCCGGAGAGATGTTTTATAGATATTGTATAGGAAAGAGAGTGTGTGTACTGCATACTTTAGGGTATAGATTTTAGTGTGTGAGAGAGAAAGCTGAGAGAGTGAGAAAGGGTGCAAGGAAGAGAATGTTTAATAATGTGTGTGTGTGTGTGCTTTAATAATCAATATGTATGGCTATCAGGGTCATTCGGCTATTCTGCCGTCAGTGCAAGCCGTCTTTTGGTTGTGGTCCATGTTTACCGACGGGGACACAGTGACCTCTTTCCACTCATATGTCGGCAAAAATGCTGACACTGCACTGGCAGCAAATCACATAATGAAACAAACCAATAAGCAGGTGATCAATCCCCTCAGCTATCAATCTGATGGTCAGCGCCAGTCAGTCAATACATCAATATGAGTGAAATGTGTTTTAATCAATATAGGCTGCATTATTGAGCGTACCTGAGTCTCAGTCCACTAAGTCTGAGTGGTGTAAGCTGCGAACCATGAAACCATCACATGCTTGATTCTGGCTGGGGACCGTTGTTGCTTGTGGACGGTTACTGACTTTCTCTTCACACATTTCCTGTCTCGCTTCAGTGTCATCTATCAAATAAAGGCAAAAAATAAAAAAGATTAACATATGATTCTTCTGCCTCTACCTTGCAAAGAGCGATAACGTTGCTAATAAGCAGTGTAGCTCTAGAGATGGCAATGTTGGTTGGTCGGTCTACCTCGTTGGTCTGTACTGAAATATCCCAAAAATGATCAGATGATTTGTCATGAAGTTTTCAACCTTGTCTCCTACAAAATTACATTCCCATACAACTAAACTGCACTTTGGAGATCCCCTGACTTTTCCTGCAGTGCCACTGTGAGGTTGACATTTTGGACTTTGAGTGAAATATCTCAACAACCTTTGGATGGATTTCTGTGAACTTTGGCACACACTTTCATGTCTCCCTCAGGATGAATTATAACGACTTTTGTGAGGCCCTGATATTTCGTCTAGCGCCATTATCAGGGCAAAACTAATGACATTTCGATCAGCCTCAACAGTGTTGGGTTCAGTGCTAATTTGCAAATGTTATTGTGTTAGGACACTTAACTAAGATGGTTAGCATGATACACTTTACCCCCTATAGACTCACAGAACCACGAGTGTGGCTCTAGACTCTTAAGATAGTTGTGAACGTGACACCTAATGTACCATTAACAGAACTGCAGGTTTATCTGCCGTCTTGTTAAAAAACGGTTTTGAAAAACAACTTATTCAAACTGCTTTAATAAAATAATTCATACAACCTCCTTGAGAGATTAAAACTGAATAAATCAAGCCATGTTTTTTTCACTCTGGAACTACTGGGGGATCAGATCTCATGGCCTGTAGTTTGCTCTTTTCCATCCCGTGATTGTTTTGCTTCTTGTTTGGATGTGGATTTTCTGAGTGTTTTGCTGAGTATGTTAGGTGATAAGTGTGTGGACGAGTCTCCGTGAAAGAGAGGATGCTGCCAGTGCATTAACTAATCCTCCAAGGCTTCTTTGGTTACAGACACTTGCAAGAGAACCGAGCGACGCGTAACTGCGGTGAATCGGCAGGACTCAAATCTAGATACATCTGCAGAGTTCAGATGTCTGTTGGATGTTCTTCTCTGCAGCAGCCATGTTAGCTCCTTAGCCCTGCTGCATTGCCTTTTGCAAAGTTACAGTACATCTGACCAGATACTTCTGTGTTGTCATCACAACAGATGAAAGTATCTTACAGGTAAACAAAACAGATGTGGCACTACACATTAATTAGTAATTAAACAATTGACAAAAAGTTCAACTTTTTGGAGCTTTATTTGTTAATTCTCTAAGTTTAGATACCTGGCTGCTTTTGTTAACAACACTTTACTCATTCTCCCACTGGTGTCTGGAGGCAGCAGCTACAGCATATGTGCATCAAGGAACTTTTGGTGCAATATATAAAAAAATGGCTTCTTGATTGCACGCAATTCTGGATCAAATTTTATGTTAAAACGTGTTGCACTGAACTTCCTATTATGAATTTAGTTTGAGAACAGTTAACACAAAGGAAGTACAAATGACCACTGCAAATGTGGTCAGCTGTATTAGAGACGACAATAAACAGCATGTTGGACTGAATGGTCTCGTTATATACTAGAGGGCACAGATATGGAAAGCAAACACAAAGTTGGCCTTGTACTACAGTGACTGTAGGCTTGCTGAGCTGAAGGCAGTAGTTTAGAAGATAAACAGATAATCGTGCACATTTTACATCCTAATCCACACATGCCAAAAAGTAGAGACATTGTGTGCAGTCTGAGAAAGCTTTTAATCTACATGAGTCACAAATGTTTGAAACCTGAGACGTTTTCAGTGTAAGCTCCATCTTGTTACATTGTAGAAGTCACAACACAATGAGTTACTTTCTTACCTGGATGAATTCAAATCTACTGACTTTGAAATGCATTCTTGTAAAAGTCACTACAGGAATCTGTCACATCTGCCCTTTTTATACACCCAACATTTTGACCAAAGGCCTACATTAGATACGATTTCCCCCCACTAATTATTCTCTTTCTGATTATGATTTTATATTATTATGGTTTTTGTTAATAATTAGACTTTAATTAATTAAATCTTTATTTTTCCAGTATAGTCACGTTGAGACTTACTACATAATCGTGCACCTTGCTATCTCCATTAACAATTTACTCACTATTGGGTCCTTTGTAATGAATCCCATCTGGCCCGCAAGAACAGAGGGATCCAGACTTATTACTGCTGATGCAACCAACACCTCTCATATGTAACCACTAAACAATATTGACTTAACTTGATGAGGGAGTTTTGAAATTGAAATATACTGCATTATGCTTTACTGTACAATTGGGATTATTAGCAATCACTCCTGCAGTGTTGTTATTAGGGAGCCATAAAACAGGGCCTCACACAGCTTTTGCACCCAACCTTAAATTCTTACTTTAGTTTCCTTGTGCATTGATTGATTCTGCTCCTTAGAGCTTCAGTGCTGACTCTGCACTTCTCAACTCCTAAAAGCCGAAGTTAGTTTGACAGGATACAGGGCTGTTAAGTCAGGCAGACATTAGTCCTGAGGTATGGAGCTCCATCAAACCCTGAAGGCCTCAGGCAGCAGTGAAACCTTGACTACATCAGCAGAAAGTCAGCGCTACACAGCTAATAAGCGACTGGTAAAGTTTAATTTACAGAATTAAGAAACATTTAACTTTTGCATCAAGTCTCATCGATAAATGTGTGGTTTGAGAATCTGCTACAGGAATAAAGAGAGTCTGGCAAACAGTAACTATACTTAAATGTACATTTTAACGTACATATTTTTGGATCAATTCAATTAGCAGATGAATTTAGAGACATACCGGTAAGTTTGATATCAGGAAAAAAGGTCAAGAAGACTGTCATTTTTTATCTATGTAACACTGCTTCCAGTTTGGATATCTGTTGGATTGATTTGCAACGTCAAAGAGGGCGCTAATGTGGGGTGTAATGGAGTTCAAAGGAATTGTGATTTAAGTATTTTCAGCATTAACAGTTTCATTGGAGTGGGTTATTATGGCTACCAGTTTTTTGGTTCATGGTAGTTTTACTGATATGATACATTGAATTAGACCATCATTATATGATGTTTAAAAGCGATTTAAGTAGCTCCTTTGATTGAGTGTAAAAGCCCCTTGAGGCAAATTTGTGTTTTTGGTTACATAAGTAAAATGTACTTGACTTGAATAAAGAGGGGAGATAGTTCTCATTTTGCACAGCTAAGTGAAGATGCAGAACTGAATATGACCATTGACTCACTCAGTGGTTCAATGTATGTGCTTTCTGATTAAGACACT
Organism: Leptoclinus maculatus; assembly: GCA_032191485.1. Classification (NCBI taxonomy): domain Eukaryota; kingdom Metazoa; phylum Chordata; class Actinopteri; order Perciformes; family Stichaeidae; genus Leptoclinus; species Leptoclinus maculatus. The sequence continues at coordinate 11,285,994 of JAVDOI010000009.1, forward strand.
TGGCTTGTTAGTACTGTGGATACTTAAAACAGCTCATGGCAGTGAGTATCATTATCCTGACTGAAGCTTTTGGGCAATTGCCAATGATTTTCTTTTTTTTTTCATTTTGCAAAACAATGCAAATATGATATGCCTCCAGAAAGCGTTTTTGAAAAGCTTGTCACTACTGCAACTTGCAGAAAAGATAAGTGGACTAGAGTAGACCCCACCACGCTCAATGTTTAGCCTTATTTTTCGGTAACTGATCTCCCTGAATCACATACAGAATTAGCAAACAAGCTGAAGCTACTTTGTCATGATATTGAAAGGCAGCTGATTCCCACATCCCATTTTTGTTTCTTTTATCAATATTAATGAATTCTCTAACTTAACTTTTGACTGGTAGGCTTAACAAAGTGTCAGCAAGTACATCGGTTCCCACTAATGGGTGACATTTTCAGTGGATAAGTGTGACAAAGCTGTGTGATTTGAGGCAAAATGAAAACAGAAGACACCTTGAGATGTTCTTCCCCCACCTCGTCTCCTCAAATAACAGATAATCCCATTTAGCAGCACTCTAATATGATTGGCTGAGAGAATCAGGTCTTCAACCGCTGACACAGACACACTCCCCCATCTTCTTCTTGTGCGGTACTCAAGCAAATCAGATTCAGTTCATCAAATTGACCTTGAGCTCTGCCTACAGTAAAGAGTGTGTGTGAGTGCGTGTCTAACCATGCGTGTTTGACAGTATGTCCAGATCTCATAAATAATGCATTCAACCATCCAAGTCTTGAATAGTGTGAGAGAAACTGACAGAGAGAGGAAAGGGGATTTGTATTAAAAACATTGTCTATGACCTTTCTTTTGAACATATACATACATATATATCTATATATACATATACATATATACATATATATATATATATATATATATATATATATATACAGACATACATACTCACATACATACATAATCATCTTGAGTGATACTGTGTGTCAGGATGTTGAGACCTCGTCGTGGCCACATGTTAGCAGCTTTACTGTGGAGCAGTATTGATTGAATCCCAACCCTTTATGGTGGAAACTCCCACCCTGTTAGTCAATTTGATTACAACTGTATTAGTTGCCAAGCCTCACTACCTGGTATTCAAATATCAATCTGTCCACCACATCCACGACAGAGCTTTAGTTATGCAGATGATAATGCTATGTTTGTCACAAGAAGAGCTGTAGTAGGGCTGAATTCAAATCCTTTTAGATCCCTCATATAAAATCGAGTTAGTTTCCTAATTATATCAAAGCATGAATATAACATAGTACTCGAAAATTCTATTTTGTTGCAAATTAAATCTGACACAAGAAATAACAGCAACAAATTCATAATGTTGAGTATCATGTGAAATAAGTCTTGGTATCTATTCAAGTAAATACATTTTCAAAATGATATTGATTCAAACATTACCCTAATATTACTACTATAAAAATAGAAATTAGTGATTGCAGTTGGCAGGAAAAAAAGGGGCATGCACCTATACCCTTAACTTTCACTTAAACTTAAAAATAAACAACAACCTATAATTCTCACAAACTGTGGGTCCAGAGGGTAAACTTGTATTGGTGAACTTAAGTCCCAGTGCAAAATTTGTTGCATCACTTTGTCCGGCCTGATACATTGTGCAAAGCTGCTCCACCTGAGGGAAATTCAAACACACTCAAACATAACTGCGACCAATTATACAGCAGAACGGTAAGCACACGTTATCCGCCTTTTCCACCGATTTCTCACCCTGCCACGTTTTTTCCCCCCCCTGCTGTTTAATAAGCTGTATTGAGACAATGTATGTCCTGAAGGCCAAACCCAGATCTTTACACTCATCCGCTTTCCCACCACAGTTTGGATTTAGAGAGGGGATTTGCCTCCAGGACCTGGAGTGGTAAAGGAGTAGATAAGCACTGTTTATCTGATCAAAACGTTCAAGCACTGGGAGAGTTAGCTAAGGTTAGTCTTATTTCCTCCTTTCCCTCCCGAGACTTTGGATTTAACAAAGACTTAGCAAAGCACTTCCAGAAGGAAAGGATTAGAGAGATGACACCTTTTAACAGCGAACCAATGTCCAAGTATTGAGAGGAGAATCCTTGTATAACTTTACCTCTGCTGGTAAAGTTGCAAGGAGAAAGTTGCCAGAGGAAAAATGTCTTAAAAAGTTGAATTTGGCACTAGGTCAAAACACCTTAACCCATGGGATCGGCTGGTTTCATTTCTGAGATGGTCTGCATGTTTGACAACCATTATCATGCTGTACGAGATAAGCAAGTATCAGATCACAGTCAACCCCTTAACATCATATTCTATGTTGTCTGTAAGTCAGCTGGCTTATGATTGGCATGATAGAGAATTTCTCTACAAAGTGCCTCTCTGTCTCTCTGCTGATGTTGACTCATCTAATATAACGTTGACTCTATAAAAATAAAAGGGCTAAAGGCCAACCTGTCAGCCTTCCATTACCGGCTTTTATTAGCTTACATATTGAATGTTATTCCGACAACTACTACAACCTTATGGAGTACGCAGGGATGAAGTGTAGACGCAATTTATTCAAAAACATAGCTCGACATAGCTTATGTGATGCCTAAGAGCTTAATAGATTCATTCTGGTTTGAAAGGACATTGCTGTATCTCTAAAATGGCCCACAAAGCACGAGCTGGGATCATAGCTCAATATAACTCAAGGCTTTGTCTCTCAGGATCCTCTTTTTTCTTTTTCTTTTTTACATTCGAACAAAGACAATCTGGATGTGCTAATAAGATTTTGTGAAACCAGACCAAGTTTGTTTTGGTTTGGCAGTTAGAAGAGGTACTGGAGGGCTTTTATTCTGGGCCGTGCATGGGATGGGAATCTTTTGACAATGAGGCTTAGCTGGCAGTGAGTCATTGCTCCACTTACAGGATTCAATAGCAGTGTTTACACGGACTGTATTGAAGATATTCAGGTATAAGACCATAAACTGATCCCGAAATAGGGATGCACCGATCAGAGTTTTTCAGTCCCGATACAGATACCTGGGCTTTGGGTGTCGGCCGATAATGAGCGTCGATATGATACCAGTGTTTATTTAATAAGCCGTTTAATAATTCCATTGTCACCGATACCCGATCCAGGTATAGTCAGCCAGTATCGGCCTGGTATCTGATACTGGCTGTGGTATCGGTGCATCGCTATCCTGAATCCTGTTTGTAGTACGTCAGATACGACACACCGGCGCGTGTGAACATCAAGTTTAGTTTAGATATTCACAGTTTGTGCAGGCTCATTGTTTTGCCGACTAAATCCGAAGTCAAAGAAAAAGAGCGTATCAATGAATGCCATTTGTCAAGCTGCAAACACGGATTCTTAATTGGTCCTTTTTTAATCCCTGTTGCGGTGTTTCCTTACATCAGCAGCTGACAAGAAAACAAAGGTGGATGCGAGCTGTTTCCTAGCAACGCAATTAAGATTAAAACATATTGTATGCCGTGCGAATGTATGGCGAGTGGTGATTAAAGGGAAACACTTGAACAGGGATACGAGCCGCTACTGTACATGGAAATGCCCATACATACACATACTATAATCTGCACATTCAAACACACATGAGTAGTAATTGCTCAACTACTCATGCATGAGACCCTAAAATGGAACGGAGCAATTATTTCTATCCACATGCGCATATAGGGACACTCACTGTATGGGCTGTATCTTTCTCTCACGCAAACACACACTTAAGAGAACAAAGATAGCGTATCATGGTCGGGGAGGTATTGCTTTGTCAGCTTCTCTGTTTCTGCTCATCAAATGCTGATACAGCAACACCTTCGTTCACTTTGGATTTCTCTCTGAATTTCAGTCTCATCCGTCTCTTTCGCTCCAGTTAGAGGGGCTAAATTAATGTGACTGATCTATTGTTTTATTTATTTTCTATTCCGGTCCCATCTTTGGTGCTGAGCCCTCATTGCTGTGGTGTGTTCTATACAACACATTTGAAGTCTCTAATGGTGGCCATCTTCTTTGTCTCCTCAGCCCAGTTATTTAGCTGTGTATTGCAAACTATGGATGTACAATATTTAACAATGAAAGAAGTGTTCACGCATTCAAATCAAAGCTGCTTACCCAGTGCATATGACGAAAACGTTTCTGTCACAGCCTACGTTGGTGTCCATATGGATCTCTCGATTGTGCCCCTATCTTTGCATTAATCCAATCGTACGGTCAGTTTTTTGTCCATGTAAATGGCCAACCAAATCTCTTCATTTTAAACCATATTTGCATTATTGCGGCACAAATTTTAACCACATTTTCAGAAGGTCAGCGTGTTTCCATCTACTGCTGTAGCATTTCGCCAATTAACACTTTTAACACTTGGTGGCGCAAATTCTCCAGTCGAGTGCCATTCAAGTTTAATAGCATCCAACTAGAGCATTAGCGCCACCAAGTGTTTACACGTTGTGTAAACCGTTAACACGAGATGACGTAACTATAAGAACGCAGAGACGGTGTCAAGGGTGATTCAATTTAAGCTTGAGAATTCAGTGTTAGCGATTTGTTCATATGTGTATATGTGTGATCTGCTCTTCCATCAGAGCTTTTGTTGGAAAAAGTAAAAAAGAATACATTGCAGCTTTAAATTATTACTAGCTAATTAAACTAGAATAAAACTGTTAAATATTTGATTTTAAAAGATGTTTCATACACTGCTGCATAGTCATCAGAATATATATTAAAAAAAGAGATCCTGAAACGAAAACTCGTGATTGCACAAACCTCACTTTTTATAGCCCGCAGTTTTCCTGATTCCTTTTTATTTATTTTACGACCCTTTCTTTTTCTCCTCCGTTGCTCTTGCACTCATCCCTTCCCACTTCATCCTCTCCTGTCTTTTATCTCTTCGCATTTTGCTGCAGTTTGTTTTCTTTATGCTGATTGAGTGAAAAATAGAAACGATACCGGGGGCAGCTGCACACTGAAGGAGTGCTCTTTCTTTCTTGGTGGCGTGCTTTCTCTCCTCAGATGCCCCTTGTCTGCCTGGCAACCTTTTACCTCCTCTTCCTCCTGACTTAACTCTCCCATTCATCCTTCATCACTCTTTTCCTTCCCTCCTTCCATTTATTCTTCTGTCACACACTCTCTCTCTCTCTGGTTCCACAGAAATTGCGGGGTAATCCCACTAACTGGAACAGCTCAGCTAATACAGTAGCTTCTGACAGATTCTCTCCCTCTCCTCATGCTATTCTTGTTTTTTTCTAAATATGTCTTGTTTTGTCACAAAATTCAGCAGCACACTGACTCCCTATCTCCTGTTTCCTCATTTCTTCTTCTCTTTTTTCCCCCTCCTCCTCCTCACTACTTATCTGCTCCTGTTTTTGCCAAAATCCTTTAGACCTTTGGCTTTTCTCCTCATCTTTTTTCCTTCTGTTGATGCTTGTTGACAGCTTATACGGGTTTGCCAAGCTCAGCACTTTTCTGGTATCACACGGCATTATTTTTTACGGGATGTGCAGCTCCTACAGCGACAGCAAGAAGGCCTGCGTAAGACATATTTCAGGGCTTGTGCCTTGTTGTGCAATAGTCATATTCACGCTGTACATCGCTTGACTTCCAGTTCGGAAACTATAAGCGCTGTATAGCTACCACTATGGACACCAAGGTCAACTCATCAGTGTTGTTTGTGGAAATGTGGGGGGTTGAATGATTAAAGAATAAGTTTATATTCTACAAACACAAAAGCATTGCTACGGAAGCCCACTGTGAGCAAAAAATAAAGATCCTGTAAGTCATTTTCGGTTTGTATGTGTTCAGTGTGTCTACATAGGTGTCCGTGCTCACGCAGGCGGATTCTAATTCTTTCCAAATGACAGAGATGCGGAGCCAAGCAGACACACAAACACACACCAGTAACATGATTTTGTTACTTTTGATATATTTAACCAGATCAAAAGTGATCTTCACAGCCCATCCAAAAGCAATTATTCGACCTACACTCTGCCACCGCTTCTGCCCAAAATCATGCCTTAGAAAAGGCACTTTAAGAGCGTTTCCCGTTGCGCATTGGTCGTAGAATTCACTCCAGAATTCTGAAAGACAATCTCTCACAACTCCTCCATCATAATATCCCATCTCAGGTGGCAGTACAAGCTGGATTTTGATATCAACATCTTGAAGTCCATCATCAGAGAAATGTGCCATGAGCTCTGGCAGTACCTGCCCTCTGTGAACAACCCATATACTCTTCACTCTCTCACTGGATGGCATGGTTTGTGGTGAAACAGGCAATGTGTCATCCAAATTCTGTTGCTCATTTTCAGAAAAGTCTCCTACAAACACAACGTTGCTACTCTCAAAAACATCCTCACTCCCACCCTGTGTGGAATATAGTGCAAAGTCAAAATTGTCATTGCTTGTAGTACTTCCAAGAAATATCACATCAGGGTTGACTTGTTTCAAATGTAGCAGATGGTGGGGCTGTAGCAACACTGAGAGAGGAAGTGGAGGTCTGATTCTGAGAGCTCTCTTGTCTCTCCAAAGATGGAGCCAAACCCGCGCTGTGACTGTGTGGACTTCTGTGTGGTCAAATAAAACCTAAGAAGATTGAGTTTTGTGTCAGTGTACAATTGTCCAACTGTAATTACATTGTCAACTGTCACATCTTGATAATCTTTCAGATCGAACTCAAAATCTGTTAAGTCCTGTCTGGAAAGAACAGGCCACTTCCTGAATCAAATCCCTTTTCTGAGCATCCTTTGAAACGTTGATTTTTCTTGTTTCACCTGCTCGTCTGACTCTCACTTGCTTGAAAGCCTCTTTTTCATCATCATAATGCATCCATCCTAGTTCTATTTTTCTAATTGTCTTAAGAGCATTTCTTTTCTGAGATGGTTGTGAGTGCTCCCCTTGGTTTTTGATACATCCTCCTTCATCACAAGGTTTTCTTTTGGCCAATTTGTGTTTCAGGCGCTCAAAAAGCTTTGATTTTCGAGTGTTGTTGTGGCTGCTTTCCTTCCACTTACAAAATCCTAACACATGTTAGACGATCACCATATGATGGCAAATAAGTCTTTAATTCTTCATCTGTCATCAGCTGTATGGTGCTGGCATCAATCTAAACAAGGACAATGGAATTGTTTTAAAAACAGCAATCTTGATTGGATAACTTAATCATTTCTGATAATATTTAGTTATCTACAGTTTAATGAAACAGTAAAACAACAAAGCTCATGTTTATTTTCAGAAACAATAATTTAGAAGCAATAACAAGTGTCTATGAAAAGTTTTTTAAAAGTCTGTGACACCACTACTGTGTTCTGCAATGCACCATGGCTAATATTGATATGAATTTAAAAGTCATTGAAACATACAGGTTGGATACTGTAAATGAAGCATATAGAAGGCGCGTCACTAAAGACCCTATATATAGTGTCAGTGTAGTTTTATAAGGATAACTTTCACCTTTCAATTAAAAAAAACACATGCCATTGTTATGGCATGTAAACATCTCTTTTTCATAACTAAGGAATCGCTATTTAAAAAATATATATTCATATAAAAAGAATAAATTCAGTACAGGATGAGAACTGAAGAATATTTAAAACATAACTAAACAAACAGTTTCTAGTCTAGAATGTCAATACAATAAGAAATATCGCTGAAATCAAAATACTGAGTCGCTGCGTGCAGTATACCGGTAGAGAGGAGCGGCTGCTGTCTCAGCCGGTAGCTGAGTTTACAAGAATTTGCCATGTTTTATTATAAACTATGTTACAAACTCTATGCTGAACAGGTAGGCTAAATACAGACCTGGTGATAGCAGAGGAGGAAGTTGTGCACATCACAACAAACACGAGAGAAGGACAGCATTGAACACGTAGCAACACACTATTCTGCATACCCACATAAAGGGAAGAAGCTCAATTAAAAGTTCATAACAATCACTTTTACCAAAACAAAACACGACTCAAACACCAAGCAACTAAATGAGCACTCAGCAAAAACTCGCTAAGAGTCTTATCTCTCTAAAATCAAAACACACCGAACCAGCAACCGAAGAAGAGAAAAAAATAAACTTCACTTTATAAATCCATAACAATAAGTTATGTCTTAACTTTTCTGATAAAAAATTGTATTTAAAGACATATCAACGATGCTAATAGAGCTCTACAGAGGCTCCGGAAGTCGTAATCAAACTCTGTTTCGAGGGTGAAATGTGTGTCAATATACCATTTTAAATTAAATATTGCAGTGCTGCAGGGACGTCCTTTACACATATTCTGCAGGCTTACAGATTACTACAAAAACTCACACCATAATCGTTTTTATATTTAATCAATGAAAATTTAAATTTTTGCAGTTAGATATTTTTTCAACACCGTTCATCCCTGCTCACTGTTTGTTACCATGGAAATGTTTACCGCACCCACAAATAGTGACAGTGAGGGGATGTGCTCATTCGTGCAGCTCCATGGTCTGCTTTCAGAATTCAAAGTGACTAGTTGCCATTTACAATGTTTTAAGGGAGAAGTAGTTCCTTCACTCTCAAAACAATTATGGACACAGCCTTTGCCTTTTTCCGTTTTTTAAAAGTTTTTTTCTCGTTCCAATTCAAATGCTTTGTGGTCACCGTTCATCTCGTAATTGGTTGGCCCATTTCCACGCGGAAAACTCTTTATATAATGATTTTCTGAATGTAAATAGAATGAATTAATGGGAAATTACCTTTCAGAACCAGAGTCTTCCAAAAAAGTGGGCGGTCACTGTTGAGCTCTATGTCTCTGGATTGTTTTTGAGTCGATTCCAGCCGTCTGTATTAATTTGCGTGGCATTGTGGAGCACGTGCAGTCTGCCTTCCTCCAGCATTGAACAGCCGATCAGCCTTCCATGTGAAAACACGATCAACGCCTCCATCTGGTGGATGAGTCGTGGTACTGTACTCATCCTAAATGCGTGAGCTATCTAAATAAGTTGGTACAAATATAATAGAGCAGTGGGAAACATGCATAACACAGATTTTCACTGAGTGGACAAATTAAATAAAGTAACAATGTACGTGTAATACGAACAGGACAACTGAGTGATTTCAGCAACGACATGTGAAAATAGCAATTTCCACCCTGACGGGAATACAGTCCTATAGAAAACAATGCATTTTACAATTTCTTTGGAAAGAAAATGGACAAAGTTATTAAACTTGACATTAAACAATATTTGATTTTGGCCCAGTACAGCAGTTTTCCTCAGGCTTCACCTGAGGTTTGTAAATTTATCAAATTTCTGCAAGTCCCAGAAGTCCATGTTGTCATCTGTCCGTCTGACTTCTCTTCAGCATCTCACAGACAGTCCTAGAGGCCGGTTGTCCTTGTGTCTCATGCTTTTATGTTTTTCTGTCTCTTTCTCAGGAGGTCCTCCTGATGTGGGCAAGATGCTGGGTGGGGAGGAGAAGGAAGAGGACCCCGACGCAGCCCAGAAAGAGGAGGAGCGACAGGAGGCGCTGAGGCAGCAGGAGGATGAGAGGAAGGGCAAATATGCCAAGATGGAGGCTGAGAGGGAAGGCATGAGGCAAGGCATCAGAGATAAGGTATGATAGTATGCTGTATAATAAGTTAATGGCTAATTGAAATACAAATAAAGTTCACACAAGGAATCAAGTCAGAGTCTCATAGTCAGGAAAACAACCACTAATACAAAGAAAGAAAAAAAAACGTATTAACAGAATTGTGAACACTAAACTGTAAAATTGTGTCAAATCCATGTAAGCAGTTTTGATGACTTTGGATGCCGTCCTGTCTATTTATGTTCCAGTAGCTTCTAAAGGCTTCTCATCTTGGCTGCATGACAGCAAAACCCTTTTTTTAAAACAACAGACTTGTGTTTGAAATAGACTATCATCAGACTATTTTTGTGTGCTTTTATGTAATTTTAAAATAGATCAGTGGAAAATCAGGAAGGAGCGGTGCAGAACTGAGAGAAATGAGGAGCCATGATTAATACGAATACATTTGAATTTAAATAGTTGGCTCAGAGAGGATTGCTTTAGAAATGCAAACTGCTATTTAAATTCTTGTTCAGGAAATTGTTTCAATTCGTCAGGCACGACTGTAACAACATTGTGTTATATGTACTGCATGATATCTCATTTCATAGGTTTTTGATCTTTTTTTTTTTTGCATTTTCTGACTAAACCACAATGTCCCGTAATGACTTTTGCATTCTGAATCAGCATTAGTATGCTTTTATTGTCTACAGTTAGTAGTTACAAGTGTTCGCTTTAAGCTCCCCTCTCCACAAATGTGAGGCTGTGGGGCTGCTGTGATGGTATAGAGGCTGCCGTGTAACCACCTCACTGCAGAGGCAGTGCAAAAGACAGGCAGTCTGTGGGTGGGGCAGGTCTGAGGGGAATACTGTGAATCAGCGGGATGAAAAGCGGCACTCCTTCCCTGGCTCCTCACCTCCTCTATTCCTCCCAAGTTCTCCCTGAGGTGAACAAAGAGCAAGGAACGACTCCCAAAGTGCTCGTTACTGAGGGGTTTCTGTCAGCTTCCTCCACAGCTTTGTCCCGTTGTGCCACATACTGCGAGAAATGTCCATATTGTAGCTGTCTTATCCAGATGTTGGGAAATAGAATGACATTATTAACAGTTTTGGGTGGCATCAGTTTCCAAAGCTGGTGTGATTATTGTTGTGTGACTTTTCCAACAAATACATACTGCGTGTTTTAGACATGCACTGTCATAGTGTGAGCACTGAAAAGCTGCAACCCATCCACCGGTTTTTGACATATTCCATAGCTTTGCTGAAAGACACAGACAGGAACAAGAGGAAGACAACGATGAAGGGTTAGCAGCTGCTCAAATTACAGGAAAACAGGGAAAAGGCTCCGTGGGATGGGCGAATCTCAACGCTCAGTGTAGGATATGGATGGATGAGTAGCAGTGCATGTGCATTATGTCGTATTCATGTTATATTGGAGTTATCATAATTACAATTTACCAACTCACATCCCCAAATGAGTGGCTATCACAACTAAGAAAACACTGTTTCCGAGCAAATCACATCACCCGCAGACCATCATTCAATTTAATTAAATCCATTCATTGAATGTAGCGTTACATGGTCAATGTGCAGTGTTTTTCAACCCTGCCTTAACACACACACACGCCAATCTGTATTAGATTCCATGCTCACGATGCTTCAAGCAGATATGTTGGCCTCAGCAGAAATTGGTGTCAAGCTTTGCAGGGCAGAGGGCAACTCCATTGTTACAGCTGCAATAAAAGATGTTTTTGGCCTCTTGAACTCCACAACAGCTAAACGCATCAAAGGAACAGCACTGGGAGGCACAGCGATTGTTGGTTTAGTGGCCATAGTAGAAACAACAGGTCATGTGACACACTTGGAACCAGACAGAAACCATCGCAAAAGAAAGTTTGAAATATTGAAGACGTGATAATACCACACCCAGCGGAACCGATCACTAAGCCACTAAACGCAAAGTTTACAGACAACAATGCATCAAATAACAAAAAAATCAGCTTTGAAGAAAACACTAATCTCACATTTGTGTTACTGCCAATGTAGTTATGCATTTACTTTGCACCCTTCACTCTTCTAAACTTTTACATATTTATTTGTTGAACCAACAGTATGGCTTGAAAAAGCGCGAGGAGGCCGAGGCCGAGGCAGCAGCCGCCGCAGAGGAGTCTGCAGAGGGCAGCCTGACTCGACCCAAGAAGCTCGTGCCGGCCGGCTGCGGCGACGAGGAAGAGGAGGAGAGCATCATGGACACAGTGATGAAATACCTGCCAGGCCCGCTGCAAGACATGCTGAAGAAGTAGGCTAGCTCGTTAGCTAATGGTAACGTTATCTAGCTCAGTTCATAGGCTACATTCACAAAGTTGGCTTAGATACGGGGGTTTTTCCCCACCCACGTGACAGATGTGAACATTGCTTTGTAAGTAATGTTACATAACAGGAAGTTTAATCTGGCGTGTTGTTTTGGTGTTCGGACAAATCTAAGTTTCATGGTGGGGAAATGAATCCAGATGTGAAGCAGCAGTGTGAATGGCAGCCATTAGACTAAGCTAGGCTGACCCCAACGGCCAGGTGAACGTTAGCTATGCTACACTAATGAAGCTAACAGCAAGCAGATGGGCTAAAAACCCAATGTTAGATGGTTTAGCCTTCTAGTCTGAGACGTTTTAAACTCCCTCCTCTCCTCTGCAGAGCTCTCTTGCAGCACTGAAAAAGAACCCCCTTGTCCACCATGCTGTTCATTCAATTTGTACATAAATACATTACAAGCCTGAAGGTGGGCAAACAATCATAAAATATTATATGAAATTATTATATTAACTGTGTCTGTCTCCAAAAAAAAAAGAAAAAAAAAAAGATGTGATAACTTGATAAGCCATATTTTAAAAAGGAAATGTAAAGATTACTGTTGTGTGCTCCTAAAGCTACTGTTTTGTGTTGGACCATGTCTGAAACTTATGTAAAACTTTTTGCACACAGTGTTACACGTCCTCTGTCAGATCTATTGTCTATCTCCCCTACACATAAGTGTAATAACATTCATGTAGTGTAGTGTTTAAAAATGTTTGTATTCCCCTTGTTCAGTGCGTCTCCTTCTTACGTCTTGCATGCCATTTGTCTCGACACGTTTGTTGTGTGAGTATCTACAAACTCAACCCCCCCCCCACCCCTTTTATCCTCTTCTTTATCATGCAAAAAATATTAAGGCAATAACTCCTAAGTTTGAGTGTGTTTTCACTTCCATGCCGATATAATCGTTAATAATATCAGTAATGAAAAAATGATATGTAAGCATTCAGGAAATTTCATTTACAGGTTTGCAGGGTTTTCTTTTTTGTTGTCTCATTGTTTTTCCGAAAAAGAATGACTGTGTAGCCGTTCATACAACAGCCAAAACCTTAAGCTTTCAGCCATAAAACCAGAACTTACAATATATATATATATATATATATATATATATATACTATTACTATCAGGATCTGTAATAGGGAGCGAATACTGAATGAATCTGTATGAATAAACAGGAAACATGAGTTTTATATTATCAGTATAAACCTGAAGGTGGACTACATGTCTGGATTTTGCATCATGTGAAGAAAGAGACCACCCTCCCTCAATACACACACACACACACACACATACACACACACACACACACACATGCAGTGAGTTTGGCTACTGGTTCAGTTACACAGAAAAACCAGAGACAAAGTGATGCTTGATTTAGTTCTTATTGTTGGTTTAGATGTGAGAATGAGCCGCTGAGCGCGGCGTGGAATGCCATTGAGCAATAAAGGATTATCATGTATGTTTCTGCCTGAGATTCAATAAAAACTTTAAACCTTGTTCACAGACATTAAAAAGGTGTCATCTTCTGTTCTCTGGGACGTGTGGTGGGCTTCATAACAGAAGTGAACTAGAGACCCTATTGGCCATTGGGATCACACCAGCCGCTCAATCGGGCCAGGGGTGGAACGTGTGTGTGTGTGTGTGTGTGACCATATGATGCTAGGATGACTCACAGACTCACAAGGGGAATTTGTATTTTTTATATTTTAAACAACAAAACATTTGGTTTCATCTTCATAATTATTAGTATCTACCCAAGATCTTCCATTGTCAGTGTTTTGGTTAATTTTGAAAAAAATAATAATAATCTCAATGAATTCCTAAGTAAAGATGTAAATATGAAAAACAAAAGTATGGTTTACAAGTTGTACTATCTTGTCACTTGCAAGTGCTTTTATCATTTCAAGTGTTAATTGTAAAAAAAAAAAAAAGTTGACTTGGTGTATTTCCTCCATATTGCCACAGGGTGACACTGTTGTCTATATATGGGAGTACACAAAGACATATTTCAAGCTTTATTTATTCATTTATTTGCAAAAATTCAACCCAAAAAGGTGAACTATCTAACAAAACAGAGTCAACCACTAAAATATCAGAAAACACTAGACAGAAAAAAGAACTGGACACACAAAGACTTGGCCTCTTTTGCCTCTAGGCATTCAGTTACTTATTGTTTTAGAAATGTTTACATCCATAATTACCAGTTGTTGAACAACACCCACAGCACTGACGAGAGAGTAACAAAGCAGTGATATTAAATAACATTAAAAGGGTTATCAAACCCTTAAGCATGCTGTCAGTATCAGGTACAGTTGTTGGCATCAAGGAAACATGGATGATATGGTCAGGTCAGATTTACTTTCCAGTCTGCAACTTTTTTTTTTTAAGCAGAAAAATACAGACACATTAAAACGTAACAAGAGTGCAGACTATTTTAAGGTGATTCTTACTGGAGCGGTTTTATTCTCAGACAGCAACACATTAGCTCTAGTTTCTTGTTACATCAGCGGTTCATTGTGCTGTTAGCTTGAATTAAGTGCTGCAAAAATACACTGCAGCGTAGATCATCACCGGCATGTAGTTGTGTAGCTGGAGTTGGTAACAAGGACATAAACATGTTTCGTCCTCAATAAGAAGAACATGTCCATCGTGAACTCTTAAAGGATTCATCCAGTATCAGAGCGTAAAACAATATTTCAGATGTCCGGTGTTGATTTAAGACCCGTCACAGCTAACAAGCATTTTTAAAACTGCTGTTAACGTTTGTTTTATTCAAACACGATGGGTGGATTTGTGTAATCTGACAGCTGTAAAGACATTAGAGGTTTCCTGTGTTTGTAAATCTGTGTCCACTGAAATATTCCAAACCTGGACTGAGGCGTTAATGTGAAACCTGTAACAAACAGAAAGTCAACAGTACCAACCATTTTGTATCAAACCACACATTTTAGCTCCAGTAAATGTAAAATAAACACAAACAATCAACAAACCAGACCTGGTTGAAAGTGTGACAGAAGTCCATTCAAATACTCGCTGTTACTTTGGGTTGTTACAGTCTTGACTTGTAGACAATAACTTCTATATAACAACACGGTGTTCGTAGGATATAATACAGAGGGTTCATAGAATATTTAATGTCAGTAAATAAAAGTTGACAGTTGCCATTCCCAGCTAGCAGGAATGCTCTGCAGGGACTGCT
Organism: Leptoclinus maculatus; assembly: GCA_032191485.1. NCBI lineage: Eukaryota > Metazoa > Chordata > Actinopteri > Perciformes > Stichaeidae > Leptoclinus > Leptoclinus maculatus. Next base: position 11,301,083 of record JAVDOI010000009.1, read on the forward strand.
AACATACATGCTGGATAGTATAACAATGTAAAGTGTAATTAGAGTGTTCATTTTCATTTACAGAAACATTTTTACACAAGTTATCACGCTGTCCAGCACAATCAATCCATGAAATGAAGTGTTTGAGTGGCTTCTGATTCTTTCCCAGGTCTGTCACAAATAAATATATTCTGTATATAGCGACAATATCTCACAGTAGCCAGGTTTATAAATGTAATAGTCCATTACTGAAGAATTTGTGTAGCTTAGTATTTGAGGACGGTGAGTCACTAAAATACTGTTTACACCGAATTAGAAAAAAAGGCTGCAACATCAGGTCAAAATCCAATATCACAGAGTTTTCTTTAGGTCTAATAAATTGAAAAGGGACATTGACTTTGGTGAATAATTGGTGGAAAACACCTTTTATGTCAACCTTGAAGCAACAGTAGAAGCTTTTGGGAACAGCAGTAATGACAGCACAACTCATTTACAGCATAATATTAATAATAATAATTAGAACTCATTCAACTCATCAATAGAAACGGGGATTTCTAAAAGTGTTCTGTCACCTTTCAGTGGGCCCACATTCAAAACCACACCTCCAGCCCCCTTTATTAAGGACTCTAGACTCTCGAAGGAGATATTAATGGATTCACAACGGCAAAGCCTTCCCTGGTGAGTTCATACAAAGAGCTACAGCAAATGCCCACGCCTCGAACCCAAGTCACAAATTCAAACTTCAGAGCACAAAAATAAGCACACAATCTCCTCTTTTGCACTGAAATCTCAGAAGGACACTGCTGATGAATCCCATCGGATCCTTTAATATCTACTAAAAAAAAAAAAAAAAAAGAGTCTGGAAAGTAGAAAGAGTTCAGAGACAATTGAACCTGAAACGATGGGCGTGGTCTTCTGGGTAGGCCATCGGAGGGTGTGAGGCTGGAGAGGACGGGGGTTTGGAAAGATGGTAGAATGGGTCGAAGGGGAACGAGGGCAGCCCTGGTCTCTACACATTCGTCCGACACTTAGGGAAGATGGGACCTCCCTCAAGCCTTCTCTTTCTTACTGGAGATGGAGGAGAGGAGACAGATTGACAGATGAAGAAATATAGTGGTATGGGGGGGGGAAGGAGGAAGGAGGGGAAGCCCAGAGAAAGAGAAAGATTAGAAAAACAGACATTTATCATCATCGTAAACAACAACTTTAGCTAAAGCACTATTTCCATGAGTAAAGCAAAGAGATGCAACTTAAAAAACGGGAACAAGTTTCAAGTGGCTTTAGCAGGAGCTCTTGGAGGAGAAAGCAAAACAGCAGACGAAACTAAGACATTGATAAGAGAAGGGCCGGATTATCCCTTTATGGCCCCGGGACAAGTGATCATCATTAATTTGACTGATCACATGATCATATTTAGCAAAATGCACCATGTAACAATATATATATATATATATATATATATATATACTGAAACAACAAGGGCCAAAACTAAGTTAAGTGTTGCCTTAAAAAGAGTACTCTGATTTAGCATTGCACTCCCAGAACAGAATCAATGCAGCAGAACCAGAGATATCGTCCTCATATTTCCTCCTCATCAAAACCTGGTGGCTACATTACCCACAATGCAACTCAATCGTCGACAGTTTGGTCAGAAAGTGTCATGCTAGTAGCGGGTAATGGTCTGGTACAGAGGTGAGGTAAACGCACTTCTCTCTAACGCCAGAACCCAAGATTCAGGGTTCCAAGCCACCCAGGGTTTGGGGAACCAGAGCATTTGCCCACTTTGCCAGGTTAACAAATAGTAGAAGAGAGGACAGAGGTGGAGCAGAAGAGGCCAAATGCCTGCAGACAATGACAATGCAGGAACAGTAGAAACAGCACATCTGGATAAGAGAATGATCAAATGAGTAAAAAGGCCAAAGAGAAACATTAATAAAGTGGCCAAAGAATAGATCATAGCACTGATTTATTACTGGGAAAGTGATGCCAAAACAGCAGATGAAGACCATGATATTTTCTCCAGCCAAAAGAAGAGTGAACTCCCAAAAACTACTATAGTAAGCAAAGACAGAAGAGGTATATGGTGGAAGCTGTTGTCCTGTCACTTAGGGGATTGATGACTTGGTCCTTGCTAGGACTTATGACAGAAGCCGAGTTTATGTTGTATTTTCATTTAAAATGATCTGCTGTTTATTCTTCTGTATTTCAAAAGTAGCGGTTATTCTAGCCTTGCAATAAGTTCATATTTAAAAGTATAGTTAGGTTTCTTTTTCATTCTTTTACTTCTGTTGAGCAGAATATGTTCATATTTGTAGATATCCAACAAGTGTTATTTCCCCGCTTCTGGACCTTCCAGACTTCGGTATTGCCGCTGCCTTGTCGAGCAGACGTTCTTGTACTGCTTTTTGGAAATGTAAAGAAATATATTCTGACTATGGTGGGGACCGTGGAGCCAACAGCAGCTACATTTGGGAGCCACTGTCAGTGGTGTCTGCAGATCAGAGATGACTAAAAGCTGAAAGGAGTGAAAGTGATGATAGGTGCTGTGGAGAAGCAACAGAAACTCCCAGAGGAGTATGACAGACGGTGGCAGAGGTTTCCAGTGGTCTGGAAAAGAGCCAGGTGATGTTGGCAGAAGAAAGGCAAGGCTGTGCGTTTTTGTTTTTATCATTTTTCTTTTACTTAGTCTTGGACTTGAACTTTTTCCCAAAGGCCCTTTCCAGCTCAGGAACAGACAGAGTGAGGGTGAAGGAGCCGTCCGACTCCGACCTGACGACTCGAGCTTCAAGATGGCGAGGGGAAGGAAAAACAGTACGACAAGATTATGACACATGGACTGGACTTCAAGTGGTTTGTGACACAACACGAGCACAAATGTCATCATAATTCCAAACTTCACCTCAATTCTGTTTTAACCTTTGGTGGAGGTGAAGACTACCGCTTCATCTTAATCGCACTCTCTAAACCTAAAAAAGGTTGCCAGGTTACCTTCAAGAGCATTCACAAACAAACTTAACAAGTGCTTATTTTGTGCCGCTTAAAGGTTTTTGTTGAGACTGTCAGAGAGGAGTTAAATCAACTCATTAGTACAAAGACAGCAAGTCAAATAACTACCGTACAAAATTGTGCATGGGCATAGCAAGAACCATCTCGTCCACCGGTTTCATTTCGTTCTCTCTCTCATGCACAGACTCTTTTCTTAGTGCTGATGTCATAACTTAGGAAGCCCTTGTTTTGATTGGCTGGGTCTCTCTGGCCATACTACTGAGTTAACGGCCGATGATGTCACTCTGATCCTTCTATTAGAGTCTGATTAAAGTAGAACCCGAGGAGATAATAGTGAAGATAAAGTGTCAGCACTGACGCACGTAACAACCAACACTGCCAAATGGAATACTACTGAAAGACTGTGTACAAGTTACATAACCACCATTACTGGACCAGGACCAGTTCATGAAGCTTTTGTGTGAGTCGTGTGCGTGTCTGTAACCCACCCAGGTCGTTGTTGTTCATCATGGCGTTGGAGCCTCGGAGGCGCGGGCCCTGCTGGGTGAAATGATATCCAAACTTCAACAGCGTGGTGTTTTTCTCCAGCATGCTGGCTATCTCCATCTCCACCTTGTTGCCCAGCGGCTGGCTCTGGAGTTGGGAGAGAGAGAAAGGGAGGAGGAGGAGGAGGAGGAGGAGGAGGAGGGGGAGGAGGAGACACACAAAGAATTGTGTAGTGATGATCGAAGACAGTGATTTTTAGGTCGCGATACGGAAACGTTAGGCGAAAGAGACAAGAAGAGGAGAACGCAAAATGACTGCCATCCTCTCCGCAAACTGCGCCGCCACGGATGAGGCGGTGATCTCCATGGCAACAGAGGATGAAGAGGCAGGAGTAACATGCTTCATCAGGATCATTCAACAAGTTCAACTAATGAGCGCGCTGTTAGTCCCAGATGTACAACTATGCAGTATGACACATGGCAATGCAATCAGGGAGCATTAGACCGAAGTGGCAAAGATGGCCTGTGTACACTACCTGACACACACACACACACACACACACACAGTTACTCACACACACTTACTCACATAGCTTTGTTCACATTATGAGACTCAACGTTCAATTGCGATTCCCCCCCCCCCCCAGATTCGATCTTTCTTCCTACACAGTTCACATTCATGTTTTTAAAGTGACTGATATGTGACATCAGTGTCAACGGATCTCTTCCTCGCATGTAACCAATGACGTCACACACATGCACGTTCACACACATGCACGTTCTCTTAGCAGCTCTTAGCTTGTTGTTTGATTGTGATTTGGGCCACTTTTACTTGTCTGCATCAATACTATGCAGGTGAGATTATTTGTGTGTGTGTATTGATGTGCGTGTGTTGGTACCTGATTGTCTATCTTGAGCTCCTGTAGTATGGTGTTGTACTGCAGTGACGCTATGAGGAACAGGATTCCTGTCCCTGTAATGAAGTTGGACTCAACGTTCAGGCTCTTCAGCGTCGTGTTCACCTTCAACATCTCTGCCAGGGCCTGAGGAAACACACATAGCTGTATCTTACTTACAGTTGTTTAAAAAAAAAAAAGGTTAAAAGGTAAAAAAAGACAGGAAAAGAGACTTTTTTTTTTTGCAATAAAGCAAGATTGGCAATAAAATAAAGAGTGACTCAGATAAACCCTGATAGAAGACAAGTGTTAATAATAGAATGATACCACAACTTGGGACTTGGACTTGATTTCAGATAGACGGAGCAATTAAGCAGGAAACATGGATTCTGTGCAGTATTTTGTAACAGTTGTGACTTACGAATGCGACAGGGTCGTTGCTCCTGGTTCCTACAATACTGAACCTCTCCACCACAGTGTTCTTCATCAGAGCCTCAGCGTACGCCTTCAGAGTCTTAATGGGGATGTTCTGGGTACAGAATAACACAAACATTACAGCTCAGAAAATGTCAATAAATTAATGTTCTTCACATAAATTCCCAGTTTTTTCATATTACAGAAACATTGCTTAATTTTGCCAATGGAACGCCTAAAATGTGTTTCATGAAATAAAATGTGCTAGAAATTCAGTTTATGCTCTAAAATTAATTAATTTTGCATATTTACAAAATATTAAAACAAACTAACAACAAATAACTGTTTAAATCCCATCTGCAAAACTAAAATGTAAAAACTAAATTGTGTGCACCAAGGTTTGTTTGTTTTTGCTTTTTGGAATATAACCAAACATGATATGAATCTTTTGTGAGACAACGTTTAGTTTCCTTCAGTGGTACTAAAAGTACTAAGACAAATACCACCAGGGACAGATGATATGTTTCATATCAGATTTACAACTTTACAACAAGCAGGTTGTCAGAATCCAAAATAAATCAAAATCAGACCCTGTTGTTTTTGAGTTTAAGAATACAGCAGTATCAAACTCATATCCTCACACACACACACACACACACACACACACACACACACACACACACACACACACACACACACACACACACACACACACACACACACACACACACACACACACACACACACACACACACACACACACTGTTACCTTGATGTTGTTGAGGTTGACCTCCACCAGGTCAGGGTCGTTCCTCTTCACTCTCAACAGGGTCTCTTCTACGTCAGTGGAGTTGGGCTCCTCATCAGGGACTGGTTTGTACTGGGTGCACTGGATCACACCTACACACACATTTACAGGACAGACAGAGGATATACGCTGATTGATGATACCACAGCATACATAGTTGTATTTGTTTTATCCCACTTTACAGGCAGTCAGTTTACGACCATTTCAATGTTATTCAAATATATACACTGAACACAAAAAGCGTATTTCTCTAAGTGAGCACTTTACCTTTCCCAAAATATTTCATCCGCCTGACAGGTGAGGCGTATCAAGATGCTGATTAAACATCATAATTATTATTACACAGGTGTACCTTGGGCTGGTCACAATAAAAGGCCACACGAAAATGTGCCGTTTTATCACAATCTCATCTGCGTTCATGTCGTCCTCAGCAGGGTCTTGACCTGACTGCAGTTTGTCGTGGTAACAGAGATACAGTATCACCATCACCTCACGTTGCAGCATGATAACGCACGGCCACGTGTTACAAACACCACAGTTCTTGCATGACCTGCATACATCAGACATGTCATCCGTTGAGCATGTTTGGGATGCTCTGGATCGGCGTGTACGACAGCTTGTTTCGATTTCTGCCAATATCCAACAACTGCGCCCAGTCACTGAAGAGGAGAGGGCCAACAACCCACAGGCCACAATCAAAAAACCTGATCAGCTCTATGCAAACCTGATGTGTCACACAGCATGAGGAAAATGGGGGACAAACCATATACTGACTGATTCTGTGACCAAAAAAACACATTTCTGAAGCCCATGTCATGTGAAATCTTAATAAATGTATTTTTTCCAAGATAATCCTGCAAATTTAAGAGTGGCCTTTTATTGTGATGCTGTTTAATCAGCATGTTGATATGCCACACCTGTATGGCGGATGGCTCATTTCAGCAGAGGTGCCAGTGATCACTAACACGGATTTAAACAAATCTGTGCACAAGATTTGGGAGAAATAAACCTTTTGTGCGCGTAGAAAAAGTCTTAGATCTTTAATTTCAACTCGTGAAAAATGGGAGCAAAAACAAAAGCCAAATGTGTTTGTATTTTTGTTTAGTGTATTTCATTTCTCACTGTAGATAATCCATCACAGTTTGGGGGTTTGCGTAGAATGCAGCACAGACTTCAAAAGTCAAATTAATAGCAGTAAAGAAAATTGTTTTAGACATTTTGGGTAATATATATAATTCACTGCCTCAAGCGAGGGAGTTCAAGTATCTCAGGGTCTTGTTCACGAGTGAGGGGAAAATGCAGCGTGAGGGAGGACAGGTGTTGTACCGGACTGTTGTGGTGAAGAGGGAGCTGAGCTGGAAGGAACGAGATTGCGGATAAAAGCAGCCCAAATGAGCTTCCTTCGCAGGGTGGCTGTGCTCAGCCTTAGAGAGTCAGTGAGGAGGTCAGACATCCGCAGCTCCTTCGCGTCGAGGTGAGGTGGTTCAACATCGGATCAGGATGCCTCCTGGACGCCTCCCTTCAGAGGTTTTCCAGGGTTGTCCAACTTGGTAAGAGGCCCCGGGGTACACCCAGAACACGCTGGAGGGATTATATATCTAGTGCGTGGTCCACTTATTTTTTCACTGTGTGCTTTTGAAACACTGACCTCAATTGCAGTCATGTGAAACAATGCTCAAACGATAACACAAAAAAAAGACCAAACACTTTTTCATGCCGTGTGTATCGTCACTGAAAACAGAGCAGCTGACGATTTCAGCAGGCGAATCAGAGATTTATAGCTAGCGCTCTTCGTGAGAGCCGGTCATATTTGGAAGTGAGATGCTCGCCCTCTGTCTCTGTTTGGAGCTGGAGCAAAATCTATAGGATGAGCCTCCACGCAACATAAACAATGGCTCATTAGCACGTGTGTTTCTCCGTGTCTGTGTAGTAATGTACCACAGTTTACACTCTGTAGTGGAAGACGACGGGTAGACAGATGAAGCATCAGTTATTCCCTAAAGGAGCTATAGGACAACGTATGTATACACTTAGCATCATCTATTGAATCAGAACTCTTTGTGTAACTATATTTGTGCATGTGAGTGCAACAGAAAGACTGAGCCGAACATCTTTGGTAAAATAAACCAGCATTCTGCCAACGTGAGATCATTCCACTTGATTCCGGTCCAAGTCAACTCGCTTCAACATTTTACTTGAATGAGGTCATTCTTTTTCTGCAAACTAGTTGAGTGATCTGCGTTATTTTTGGATACTTTTACTGCAGCAAATGCGTCTGTGATCGAACCGAGTGAAGACAAGCTCATGCAACTGGCGGATTACAACAAATATAAGTTACATAAGTTTTAGTACGTGCGTACTAACATGTACATGTGTATGCGTGTGTGTTTCACGTACTGTTGAGGCCTTGCTTGTTGACTATGGTGCTGCTGGCCAGGGCTTCGTAGTACTGCTGGTTACTCATCAGGGTGTGCATACCCAGGATGGCTGGAAGACAATAGAAAGACTCAATGAGGATGGAATGAACAAAGGACATGAACAGAGAGTCAGAGGAAGAAACACAGAGAGAGAGAGAGAGAAAGAGGAATGCTGAAAAAGAGTCTATAGATTTAATGATTGACTCGTTACAGACCGTACAGTTGACCACCATGCTAATACAGACAGCACATCGGCACTTGCAGCATCACGAGCAACTCACTGTCCTTTTCAACAATCAAGTTGAAAGGTTTAAGTTAATGGGGAACATGTACTGGCTTTTGTTTTGCCCCACTGTTTTTTGAACGAGCAGCTACTCTGAGGACGCTAGATAATATGAGATAATGATCAACTCGTCTGTTTGACAGAGACAGAAGAGAACAGAGAGACATAAACAGTTAGGGAACACAGGCTACCGAGCTGCTCTTTGTAGAATTGGGGAATGTTACCTTCATCAACTCCAGGGGCCTCGTGCTCTGAAAATATTTCTGCAACAGTATTGCTTGATAATAAATTTCTGTCGTGCTAATGCAGGGAGAAAAGAAAAGTGTGTGAAACTAAATGTGTTTACATATTGTAATGTATCCCTCTCAATAGAGATTTAATGTAGCATTTACAGTTGTGATCTCTCAATTTACCACAAGTGAGATTAAAAAAAAGCCTGCTGCTAAATCCACCCGGATCACTCGTCACTCGTCACTCGTCATCTTTACAGCAAATATGTTAAAAGTTTGTACATGCAACAAAGTTTTTTTTTTTGCCACAGTAATGACATTCGCCATACATTACACTGAATCGATGATGTGTAATGCATGTACAGCGCAGACTCTGTGTCCCTGAGTCAAGCTGCAGGGGTTTTTACTAAATGTCTGCCTAACACAAGCTGACAGCACGAACATGACAAGAGGGCCAGAATCGTTCCATGCAAAGACATGTGTGCAGTCTACAGATACCCTGGGTGATGTTCAGCTATAGTGAACAGAGATATCCAGCAGGGATGGAGGAGGTGGAGGAGATGGAGGGATGAGGGGGAAGGGTGAAGGGAAGATGGAAGGATTGCTAGAGGAAACGGAGAAGATTTGGATTAAGGAAAAGTAAATGGATGAGGGGAAGTCGAGGCCACCGATTAGTGAGAGAAGATGAAGATGAAGAATAATGAGACACCTGCACTTTAGCGCATGAGATCCAGTCCATGAATATCCTTCATTCAGATGCTTTTATGTATGTATGTGGGGGAGTGTGTCTGGGTTTTTTTAAAGTTAGTTTTTAGTTTTAAAGAAAATCTGAAATCCGAGAGGTTCATTTTATTTATTTTTTTATAAAAGCTATGAACACATGAAAAACAGATTTCTTCACTTTCTACTATTGTAAGTATGTTCTGAACTGCCTTCACCACGAGGACTCTGATAATTGTAAAACTGTGGTAAAAGTAGTGTCTTCTTAAAGTTGCAAATATAACAACTTTTTGATAAAGAGACACAAAACAATTACAAAAAAAACGTGTGCATATGTGGTTGAAAATAGGAGAAACCTGAACCTGAAATGCATACACTGTATGTATATAGGAGATGTGAGTGGGTGTGATTGAGATACCTGCGATATCACAGAGTTCAGCATCAGATGCACTAGCCAGGGCTTCTTCTAGCTCCGGCTCCAGGGTCACATTCTCCATGATGGGGTCCACCCTCTTTTTTGGCACAAAGGCTTTCCCTACAACACGAGTGGATGGACTCAATACAGAGACATACACTATACAACAATGAAGACCATTAACTTGTTAGAAGCTTATATTGAAATAGAGAATATATAGAGATAATTGTTTCAAAATTTAAATGTCAAACTAAGGTGAAGAATCACACAGAGATCTCTGACGAGCTCTCTTACATAACAGCTGAGCCTATCACTTCATCTCGTCACACCTGGCCGCAGGCTGTCGTCACCGGGTCTGACTGACTGCAGAGACCCAGACGTCTGTGTCTTTATTGACAGGTCCGCTTGTGTCTGCGCTCGTGTGATCAGCTCCTCGAATGTCAGCCAGACATTTCAGCCAGACGGTTACCCAGATGTTACCCAGAGCGCTTATAGCCGCTTTTCGCATCCTCTCTCTCCGTCCCAATCATACCACCGCACCCGCAAATCACACTGTTAACAGTTGTGACAAGTAAAAAAAATTGACCTGTTTCAAGCCCAGCTATGTTGCAACCCTCAGTGGGCTTCATCTCAGTCAGTGGAGGGTGAGCAGAAGGGGAGTGGTGACAGACAGCTTCAAACAGGGTGCAGTAACTCCGCTCATGCTCCGTTTTGAAGCCGAGTGTTTTAACTAGATGTTAAAAGCCTTGCTCAGCGGTACCTTGACTGTTCTTGTACTGCACTTTCCCCACCTGCAGTTTTACAACTGCTCTTTTAAGTGCACAAGTGCACTAAAGCAACAACAACAGCAAAGTAGTTCACGACGACAGTGGCGGCACGGAGACCTACTAGAGTTTCACATAGAGATGTTTGGTATCTCTCGCCATCCGTCACGCACCTCTGTGTCCACACTGGACTGGTGATGCCATGCTGACAGGCCTCACAAGGCCTGGTGTGGGGTAGTCTTGTGGAACCAATCACCCTTCAGGGAATTAAAACAAAATCCTCCATCTAATGGATACCTGAGATGTCCATGCTAGACGTGTGAAATCAGTATTTTGTGAGACACCTTTTAAGGTTTGCGGCTTACTTTAGGTCAGGGGTCGCCAATAGGCGGACCGCGGTCCGGATCCGGACCCAGACGCTGTCCTATCCGGACCCGGACGTATAATTGATGGATAATTGAGAATTGTACATTTTGGCGGAGCACTTCTGTTTTAACCTGCGCAGCTTTTCTGGCCTTTACGGCATTCATTCAGCAGTTCAGGAAACACACCGACCAATTACATACATTGTAAATAATCTCACGTGACGCTACTCAGCCAATCGAATGTTTATTCCAAAATGCATCGTGAGTCGAGTGAGATTACGCAGACAGGCGGGAGACGGAGCGAAAGCAGTGAGAGAGAAGCAGTGAGAGAAGTGAGTAAGTCGGAGAATCAAGTTAACATGGCGTGCTCTAAAAAGAGAAAAGTGGACCTCGAAAACAGAGCTTTAACAAAGAATGGACGGACTCGTATTTGTTCATGGTCCGTGTATGCTTTAGTCATCTGTTTTACCGTTCATTCGATAATACGGAAATACCATGGTATTCTCGTTTTTCGTTTCAAACCAGAAAACGGAAATGGGCGGTCGTATTTCCGTTTCTGGTTCTGAATTCAAAAACGGAAAAACCACAGAACCAAAGTCAAATAACGAGCCGTATTTCGTTTTTGCAAATCCCTTTTTGTTTTTTCCGTTAAAACGAGACGCAGAGCACAACAGGTAACCCAGAAAGAAGAATATTTCAAAATAAAAGTGAAGGCAATATAATGACTGTATGCAAGAAATTAATAAATAAATAACTCTGGGCCGATGGGAGTGTGTTAGCAACAGTAGTTGACTACATGCAGTTTAATATTCATTTATCTATAACCTCCTGGTCCATATACAGTAGAAAACTAATCATTCTCAATTCATTGGTTAAAGCAGTTTAGTCTTATCTTTTCTGACAGACTTGTTCTTTTAAATGAACACTTTCTTCCCGATGAAGGTTTCTGTCTGGCTTTTATTGAACAGGACGTCCCTCTAACAATTACTATACTTGCAGTTTCGTAACGCATTCAGCGCGTAACGGATTCCGTGCGTAACGCATTCAGCGCGTAACGGATTCCGTGCGTAACGCATTCAGCGCGTAACGGATTCCGTGCGTAACGCATTCAGCGCGTAACGGATTCCGTGCGTAACGCATTCAGCGCGTAACGGATTCCGTGCGTAACGCATTCAGCGCGTAACAGATTCCGTGCGTAACGCATTCAGCGCGTAACGGATTCCGTGCGTAACGCATTCCGTGCGTAACGCATTCAGCGCGTAACGGATTCCGTGCGTAACGCATTCAGCGCGTAACGGATTCTGTGCGTAACGCATTCAGCGCGTAACGGATTCCGTGCGTAACGCATTCAGCGCGTAACGGATTCCGTGCGTAACGCATTCCGTGCGTAATGCATTCAGTGCGTAACGGATTCCTTGCGTAACGCATTCAGGGCGTAACGGATTCCGTGTGTAACGCATTCAGCGCGTAACGGATTCCGCGCGTAACGAATTCAGCGCGTAACGGATTCTGTGCGTAACGCATTCAGCGCGTAACGGATTCCGTGCGTAACGCATTCAGCGCGTAACGGATTCCGTGCGTAACGCATTCAGCGCGTAACGGATTCCGTGCGTAACGCATTCCGTGCGTAATGCATTCAGTGCGTAACGGATTCCTTGCGTAACGCATTCAGCGCGTAACGGATTCTGTGCGTAACGCATTCAGCGCGTAACGGATTCCGTGCGTAACGCATCAAGCGCGTAACAGATTCCGCGCATAATGCATTACGCGCGTAACGGATTCCGTGCGTAACGGATTCTGAGCGTAACGCATTCAGCGCGTAACGCATTCAGCGCGTAACGCATTCCGTGCGTAACGCATTCAGCGCGTAACGGGTTCCGCGCTTAACGCATTAAGTGCGTAACGGATTCCGCGCTTAACGCATTACGCGCGTAACGGATTCCGCGCGTAACGCATTCAGGGCGTAACGGATTCCATGCGTAACGCATTCAGCGCGTAACGGATTCTGTGCGTAACGAATTCAGCGCGTAACGGATTCTGTGCGTAACGCATTCAGCGCGTAACGCATTCAGCGCGTAACGGATTCCGTGCGTAACGCATTCAGCGCGTAACGGATTCCGCGCTTAACGCATTAAGTGCGTAACGGATTCCGCGCTTAACGCATTACGCGCGTAACGGATTCCGTGCGTAACGCATTCAGGGCGTAACGGATTCCATGCGTAACGCATTCAGCGCGTAACAGATTCCGTGCGTAACGCATTCAGCTCGTAACCGATTCTGTGCGTAACGAATTCAGCGCGTAACGGATTCTGTGCGTAACGCATTCAGCGCGTAACGGATTCCGTGCGTAACGCATTCAGCGCGTAACGGATTCCATGCTTAACGCATTAAGCGCGTAACGGATTCCGCGCGTAAAGCATTCAGCGCGTAACGCATTCAGCGCGTAACGGATTCCGTGCGTAACGCATTCAGCACGTAATGGATTCCGCGCGTAACGCATTCTGCGCGTAACGGATTCCGCTCGTAACGGGTTCCGTGCGTAACGGGTTCTGCTCGTAACGGGTTCCGTGCGTAACGGGTTCCGTGCGTAACGCATTCAAGGAAAAAAACAAAAAAGGGATTTCCGTATTTTGTTTTTTCCGAACGGTAAAACAGATGACTAAAACGTACACGGACCCGTGGCCATTATTCAAAGCGCCAATGTGAAACGCCACTACGAGACCAAACATACCCACTCCAATCCGATCTGAGGGCACAGAAAATAAACGATTTAAGAGCCCAATATGAACGTTCCCCCAGAATATTAACAAATGAATTCACTGCCCAACGACGTGCTTACGAATGTTCCCTGAAAGTTGCTTGGATTTTGGGTCAACATAAAAAGCCATTCACTGACGGAGAGGTTGTCAAGGAGTGCATGAGTGCAGTAGCTGGAACTTTACTTCAGGGGAAACAAAAAGAAGAGTTATGTGAACAAAATCAAGCAAATACCTGTCAGCAGCCTCAGCCACAAGGCTCATCTTTCTAAAATCAAGCACTTTCTTTTAAGATAAGTTTTTTAAAAGTTATTTTTTGTGTATTTTATTTTTAGATGGAGCCATTATTTTACTTGAAATGAGAGAAGAACATTTATTTATGTATTTCTATGTATTATTTATAATCTATTTGAAAACTGAGAATAATAATTGTTAAAATATAATTGATGTGTACTTTCTTTATTTGATTTGACAGTTGTTGACTACACAGATACGTTACTACTACTAGACTTCTTGAATATGCCCGAGGAGATTTTCTCAATCTGGACCTTTTGGAATTTTAATTGAAGACCCCTGCTTTAGGTCATGATTAATTTGAGCGTTAATTTGAATCTTCTCCAACGTTGAGCATAATATCCACAAAGTTATAGCTATTTTATAATTTAATATTTTTTCTTAAATACACTACATGTATTATAATTTATAAAAATATTTTATACCATTATCTTATTTTCTCAGTTGCTCTGCTTCCAGTGCAGCTTGTTTTAAGTAGAGCTTTTATCCAATCAGATTTCACCTCTGTGTCTCTAGGTAAGAAGAGATCCCTTTGCAGTTTAAGTGAATGGGGACGATATTGTTGATTGTCATAGTCTTCAACCAATTAGATCTTTAGTTCGACATGTTGGGCATATTCTTTGACGTGCCAGAGCCTTCTAGCTGGCCTACAAGTACGTCAGCATTACGTGCAGCTCTGCAGTGAGGTGCAGCGTGCGCAGTGAGGTGCAGCGTGCGCTGTATCGTGAAACGAAACTTAAGGAAGCTGGCAAAGCTTAGTCGGAGAAGTAAGAGTTCAAATTGAAAGATATGGAAGAAATTATTTTTGGGATTTTGCTTGGTGTAGATTTTTTTTTTTTTACCTAGCTTTGTTTTTTTAACACTCAATGGCTGAAGGAGGATGAGAAACGGATTTGTGAGTTGGGATTTAACCGTGGGATTAAAGAAAGGAGGATGGAGTTTGTCTTTAAGTGAACAGCATTTGGTAAGTCAACTGCGTTTGTTTTTTTACATCTAATATCTGAATGGCCCTCGAGTGTGTAGCAGAATGCGTGTTGCTGCTATTGTTTTCTCGTTAAGCTAGTTTAGCGTAGCCTCCCAGAACACGGGCGGCGTCTCAGCTGTTTTTTTTGTTCAGGGTTCAGAGGTCACAGCCCGTTGTCTCCTACGTGAGGGCAGAAAACATTATATTTCCTACAATTTAAGCTTCTGCATTTTCCAAATGCACTAGTATTATTCAAACGTATTGTTCGGTTCGTAAGCCTCGTACCGAACGGTTTAATACGAATACGTGTATTGTTACACCCCTAGAAACAAATAATAACCGTAGCTGTGGCACCATCATGAGGTTATTAGGAGATGGTTCAGCTGCAGGACAGCAGTGAAGGCCCAGGTATAAAATGCACGGCCCGCCACTGATAACAACAGTGCAAGGAGCGAGACAAAGCCACCTTTTGATCTAAGTAGGTTAACTATGTAGGTTAACAAGTTCGTACCTCTCTTCTCCCCTGTGAAGGGCACCAGCTCTTCTGTGTCAGGATGCTCTTTGGCCTGTTTCTCCAGATGGGCCAGCAGGTTGTCTCTCTGAAACATTCCCGTCGGGGATTTCTTGGTCTGGTCCTTCTGCCGCATCCCAGCTGGCAACAATTCATTCTAGACAAGGATGAGAATTTACATCAGACCGGCACTGCGTATTAGGGGGAAAAAGTAGTTTTTTCCGAATTAGTCTCACTTCCTTCTTCCAATCACAGTAGTTAAGTCCTGCTTTGCAACAGCAGTGCAGAACAATGTAGAACAAATTACTCCAGGATTTTTTCCTTGCTACAGTAATACTACTGTATAAAACAGTAATCTCCATTACACATCTTCCAGGCACCAGTAGTACCATTGCGGACTCCAGTTAGAGGTGAGGAACGAATCCTTTGTGCATGGTTTGTTGCGATTTAAATGTCAGAAAAAAATCTTCGACCTCAGTCTTTTATTCTGAAAAATGAACAGTTAAACAGTTTTCATTTAAATGGATGTCTGTTAAGTTACTATCTTTGCCGAGTGAGGACACAATGGCGATTGAGCCTACGGTCTACTGATTTAAAAAGGCCTTTCATTTACAGTATTACCAACTGGGTGTCTAAGTTTAAAAGAAACCCGTTGAAAAAACAAAAGTACACAAACCCGCGGCAGTATAGACGTTTACTTTTCATACATTTTGCAGGTATTCACTAACATAAGACCAAATTGTGGCCAAATCTGAAATGTATTATTTGTAATACATTATTTTAACAATTTTGTGGACTTTTTAGGAGGGGGACAACAAAAATATGATAAAATATGACACTATTAAAGCATAGTGAGATAGATCTTTGGTGGCACAGTATCTTTGCTCTGGTTAAAGTAACTCCTACATCCTATCTCTACTCCAGCCCAACACAGAACCAAGACATTTCCCAGAGCTTTGCTGCTCGCCACGTTATTTTCAACCTAAAGCAACATTCAAAGCCAAGCTCTTACAAGTGCTACTTATAGCTTCATATCTTATCAGTCCTCTCAGCACTCACAGGCTTCTCTCTCCTCATGACTCTCACTCTCTCAGCAAACCTTTTTTCGAAAAACTTACCAAGTTATTTCCCCAGTACGCCACACATTTACCATTATTATTTGGTTTGAAATATACTCTTTGGAAGTAAAAGAACAAGTTATCTTCTTCTCAGTTTCTCTCATTCAGTCTTTCCAGTGGTGGTCTGTAAATGTCCACGTGCCTTACAGAAGTATTTATAGTAAAGCCAGGAGTATAGCACACCGTCACTGCCAAGCTTTTCATGTCACACTTTATATCAGCTGCAGATAACGGGTCCCCAGCATGTTATTTTTACCAGCATGAGACTCTGTCTCTCTGACTCCTGTCCTTTCTAACTGTACCTTCCCCTGTCATCCCAACCCCTGCCTCGTTTGGTCTCTGTCTCTCTCCTCCTCCCAGCAGCCTTAGCAGTCATCTATGAGCACATGAATGCCACCTGTACAGTTACAAGCCTCCACGAACACAAGGCTGAGACGCAGGGGTTAACTTTTTTCGGCATGTGAGTAAAATGTGACATTTTCTTTTTAAAGAAGCAATAACTGATGGTAATATTTTGGGGTAGGGGGGGGGGGGTAAAGAGGAGGGTTAACCACCGTCAAAAACATGGCAAACTTGGCAAAATGCTGCTTATTTACGCATCCAGAAGTCTCAAAGCAACATTAGCATTTACTTGGAGTTGTATTATCTGGCCACCTGCTGCCCAATATTCACTGTGCTTTTTGCTTTGGTTTGGTCTCCACCAACTCTTCAGAACAGATATCTGGCTCTTGAACTGTTATATGCTTCTTTATGGAAATAGCTGCCTTGAGCAAAGAGTGAACCAAAACAGTAAAGGCCGTAAAAACGATGAGCTGAAAGGCATTCAAATGTTCACTAAAAATAGGAGGTAGTGCAGCTTTAAGTTATGGAGATGAGAGAACATTTTCTCTTTAGGTTGAACGTTCCATGATTTGAGAAATGTCACCAGTAATCTAGGTACATGAGATTCGTATTAGCCTATTCCAGATTTGAAAAAGCCTGTTAGAGCTTTAATCCAAAAATGTCTCCAATCTTAAGGGAAGTGATGGAAACAATATGATCCAGTCCAAGTTGTAGTGTGTCATTGTATGACTGTGAGGCAGTACTGTATGTACAAAAAACACAAAACGTTCTCAAGATGATTGACAATACATTTATATTTCTAATAATAACAGTAAAGCTGGCAGACATGTTGTGTTTTTTTTTGTCCAACATGATGACTTTTTTGTTTTTTCAATGGCTTACTGGAACTGATGTGAGAAGTCTTGCTGGGAAGGTTACAGTGTGTGTCAGAGCAAAGGGGCACTTTACTGTTGTGAAACGGGTTACCCTCATAAACAGGCACAAACAAGGTAAGCGACGCACGCACTGCCTCCCACTGTTCCCACTGTTTACGTCATGGAGTCCCTCCAGTCCCTCATTGCTGGCATCGGTCTCGCTAATACACACACACACACACACACACACTTAATCCTGCACATTATACCCTTCCAGTCATTCCCTTGGCATTGAGGGGGAATCCAGACACTTTATGAGCAGTCAGACATTCATCAGAAAGCTATTACAGCTGCTGTCACCAACTCGACCCATGACACATCACTGAGGGTACCAAGCTGGCGGTGGATGCATCGTAAAAAGTAACAGAAACTAAATATGAGTATAACTTATGATGTACTGCAGAAATATGTGTAATTGAGAGGGCAGAAGGTGACGAAGCGGTAGCAAAAAAAGCATCATCACAAAAACCAGCCTTTCTCATTTTACAGCTAAACAGTAGCTTCTACTAGAATATGTTTCTGAAAACATAAAATTTGAGATATAGGCAAAGCAGTAAAATAACCTTGATTCATATTTGATCAGCACTGCCAACTTTATGGTTTGATCGTAGTTTGTGAGCAGTGAGGAAGAGGAATCAGATGTTTTTCAGATTTAAAAGATGAGAATTCTAATGATCACACATTCAAACTGTTTTGTCTGACAAAAAGTCAAATTTCAATCAATCGAAAAAGTGATGAATCACCTATTATTTTAGCCTCTATACCTTTATCTACTGTAAAAGATCTCTCCATGTTTATAAATGTAATGGTGTGGGTCATCATATACATTTCACACATCATCTTCAGTTTGATTACAGTCAACCTCACAGTCACATTGTGCAGTAACACTAACTGCCCACTGAATGCTTGTTAAGACTTTGGATTGGCTGGTTTCGTACACACTGCATTTAATGCACAATCCATCAGCCCCCGCGGTACTAAGACAAACCATTATTTACAATACAGCCATGTACTCATGAGTGCTGTGCGTTCAAGGGCATTCACATGTTTGACACTTGAAATGAAATTAGCTAACAGCGATGCAGATGAAAACACAAGGACGTGTAGCAGCAGTATATTAAACCAGGGGCCTGTATTAGGCCTGTATTACCTCATAACTCTCCACTGACAACAACATAGCGACAGAAACTCCTCCTTAGGGACTTTATATTATAAACTTACATCAGGATCCAGCTCCTCTAGTTCATCCTCTAATCGCTGCAGATCCTCCTCTGACAGTTTCTTCAGCAGCTCGTCCTCGTCTATGTCCCTGTACTTCTCCATCTCCTTCCTCATCACCGACATGATGGACAGCAACACCTGCAAGGTGGATAATGTCTCTTCAATTCGATTTCTGAGATGTGTCTGAGATGTGAGATTCAGTGCTGCCAGGGTAAATATACACTGTGCAAATACACAAAGGGCTTTGGGAGATATTCAAACGCTTCCCTCACCTCAATCACCCCTCCAAACGAGAAAAACTAATTTTAAGAGATTGGGAAACTGCAAGACCCTGCGAGTTTGAGAGAGAGAGAGAGAAAAAATCGTTATCTGTGGAGAGAAACAGCAGAGAAAGCACTAATAACATTCATGGTGAGTGTCACTTGTTGTTACTGTTTGCTGTTAAAAAAAAAAAAAACTGCTCTCACCTCAATGGCCCCCAGCTCAGGGGTGAAATAAAAGCAAAGGCAGCCAAGTGCCTGTAGCCTCCTGGGAGAGAGAGACCTGGAGGAGGCAGAAGCACAGAGTGAGGACAGATTAATAGCTCTCAAAATTAGAAAGCAATAGATACTCTAAGTCAGTGATTCTCAACTGGTGGGTCGCGACCCAAAAGTGGGTCGCGGACCCGTTTTCAGTGGGTCGCGGGCCATTGCCTGGGAAAAAAAAATAATAATTCCTGTGCTTTTATTTTGAAGGGGATTTTTTTTACAGTGGAGTGCCGTCTATTCACACTCCTTAATTAACATGTGTGGGACGGGGACTTACAGGAACAATTTATCTGCACAAGAGAGCTCCCTACTACTACGACAGCAGAGAACATTTTCAGCTCAGGTTCAAACTGCAACCATCTTTTCATTAAATCAATTTGAGAAGTTGAAATTGTTCCTCGATTTGGGTCGCGGCTTATCATTAAGGGGTGATGGTGGGTCCCGCAGCCAGACCAGTTGAGAACCACTGCTCTAAGTCATCTATGGAGAAAGATATTAAGCATCGTATTCCACTGCTTGCTTTTCATTTTCACTGTCTGGTCTTCATTTCTTCCTAAAGTAACTGAGGCTGGGAAAGACAGATCTTGTTTTAAACGTTTCTTTTTTCATGTTGTATGCCATGTAGTAGGCTGCAGTTTTCAGTAGCTCCTCATTGAACTACCGTGTCTGACATACTTGTGTAAGAACGTAACCTTTACAGGCCATCTGATGCAGATACACTTAAGACTAATTTTTTTTCAATTTCACATTCCTCTGCTATTTAAGTTGCACATAGAAGTGTTTGGCTAGCTATTAGAAGATTCATTTCAACTTCCAAGTTTCCCGATGAGGCAGCTTGTGTCATTTTAATCTCAACGGATTTGATAGCTGGATTTCGTCAGGGTAGCTGGTAGAAAAGGAATTTGACATAAATCTACAAATGTATTCGCTTTCTTGCTCAGTTGGATAAGAAAACCGGTAAAACACGATACACAATTTTACACAACATGATATAACATGTTAATAAATCAGCTTTAGAGCCGTTTGCCCCAGTCGTTGTGCTAAGCTAAGCTAACTGGCTCTTAGTTGAGAGTGGTACTGATCTTATATGAGCGTGTTCCCCATAAATCAAGCCATATTTCGTTGCTAGAGATGTCACAATATGGCATAGGTCCATAGTTCACTAAATGGTGTTATCTATATGGTAACAGGTGACATGGATAATGTTCTGCAAGAATGTTGGCCATGTATTTATGGTGCGCAGGATTAAAAAAATAACAATATGCATGCCTCATCTAGTACTCATTTTGAAAAGGGATAACCCAGACCGTGTTGTTGGTTGGGAGTTGGCCAAACTACTGACAAGAATATCAGTGTTAAATCATGTGAGGTCACTGAGGGTAGCAACCTAAGATAACCTGTCGATGTTATAAAAATCCGCTGTTCTCAACAACAGATGGATGGATGACTGACAGTAGAGAAACATTCATCTAGCTTAGTTCAACTACAGCTACCCTTTTATGTGATTCGAACAGCAAACAACTGAACCTAAGTCTGGAAAAGCTTTTTTTTTCTCGTGCTTTCCTTCTCCGCTGGCAGACTGGAGATCTGTTTTCCTCTCTCTCTCTCTCTCTCTCTCTCTCTCTGTGTCAGTCTTGGCTGTAGGACCAGATGACTGATGATGGATGAACTGCAGCAGAACATTTGAGGGTCACAGCACCGAAACGCTCGGCATACGCTCGAACGCTCGTCTCTAAGCCGCGGCTCCTGAAAACTGTGGGTCAGGGTTTGAAAGGAAGGTGTGAGCTGCTGCTGATAGATGTCCACATGACAACACTAATGATAAGTTAGCCTGCATCAAAAGGATGACAATGTAGATGTAGCTTCAAAAACCCAACCGAAGTGCAGAAAATATTGCATTCAAGGAGCGTAAATGTGAGTATGAAGATATCTTTTTGATCTTAAGTATGTCAGTAAGTGTGTTTTGGCTGAACTCCTAACAGGTGGAGTCAAGCGTGCATTTTTTTTGGGGGGTTCTGCTTTCTCTAAGCTTCACGACAAGACAAGTTTCCAAAACTGAAGATGAAGAACTGGGCTGAACTCCAAGTAACACTTGCAGGTCTGCTGGAAGAAGCCGGGCCTGCATCTGATGATATCAAGCAGACCTGTGCCTGTATTTACTGCGTTTCTACCAGCTTCTGCTCCATTGGAGGACATTCACTGGGCCGAGAGGAGAGACAATTAAAACTGACCTGAGCCAGAATGTACCGCGTAACGTCGTAAACACTTGACCTCTGCACAAGGCCTGTCCAGTCCTAAAGCCTCTCAGAATAGCACCACTGATACAGGAGCATTTATCACGGCAAATGTGTGGAAAGAACGTTAAAAATGGTGTTAAATGACACCTGGTTCCTCATGAGCACAGCCTCTATCACAGTAAAATAAAAAAACAAGAGCTCACAACTGAAATATCTGTTTTTACACCGGATTTACCAGCTACTTCTGTAACAAAGTACGTTGATTGCCTGCTTTAACCGCCATTTCTTCATAAATCTTTGTTTGATTTATTAACATAAACAGCTGCTCTGAGTTTTTCTGCTGTGAAATACACAAACATCTCAGTAAAAACTCACACATGCTCACACAGGAGGCAGAAAACTCCTTCAGCCAATAAATCAGCACATAAAACAAAGCTGCGAGCACAGCAGCAGACTTTTAGACGACTTACCTGCTTAATGTCGTCAAACAGCTTACACTGTCGTGAAAAAAAAAGAAATCATCACATGTACAGTAAGTGTCGTGTGAATATTTCACTCAAAAGTTCTTCAGTTTGGGAAGTTCAAGATAAATTCCTGTCCTCTCTAAGCTTAGGTCAAACTCAGCTAAGCTACCCTCCACACATACGTACAAACTTTAACGAGGAAGTATTCTTTAGAGTCAGATACAAATAAAAACATAACGCTAAAAACTCCAGATCCCTCTAGGTTAAATGGCATAGGAAATTGCAATTGACAAATTTAACTCTAAAACACCTTAAATATCCTGATCTGCAGGTTGACCAGTGGACTTGGTAACAAAACATAACCACAATATTCCTATAACGAGACATTGCTTTACAGACTCCATCATGCTTTATGCTATTTATCTTCTGTGGTAGAGGAGTTTTATTTGTTTGGTGTCTGTCTAAACTATTTTGCAAGATTGCAGTTGTTAGAGTGGTCTCTGGGACGGCCCAGCAGAAAACAGCTGAGAAGCAACTGGTCAGCTTTCCTCTGCGTGGGGCTGAGATAAGCTACCGGACAGTCTGTGTGTGTGTGTGTGTGTGTGTGTGTGTGTGTTTTCTGCTATGACTGTAACAAGGGTGTCCACTTACACAGTGGTGAGCACTGATACAATGCATAGATGCTTACCAAAATAGATGAATACACTACATAAAGTGTATTTTTCATGTCAAGTTACCATTTATTCTACACGTGTCGTACGTGACGTTGAGTAGAGAGTGAAAGCCTAGATCAGTCATTTTTAGACAATCTTACAATCTACCGACTTTTAGTGTCGATGGAACGAAACCAGCTGCTTTGGACTTGAGGTCTGGCCATTTGTGCATTCTGCAGAGGTCAAAAAGTCACTTCACTGGTCAGCGTCGCTTCAAGCTAGCTGCTAACTTGATACATTACTAATCCGAGGGAAGAACATACTTATGAGCGCACGTTTATTATGGTGAAACACGGTGCAACAATGAGTTCATGGCAAAGAGGGACAAAGGGCTCCTGTAGAGCGGTGACCAGAGCTGAAGTTTAGTCTCATCAAAGTATACAACACGGTTTGCAGCCTATTGCTCAACAAAAACTAAGAGGAAAAAGCTTAAGTTACAAAGGTTAAGGCTCTGCAGTGACGTATGCATCTCACGGCACTCAATAATGCAACGATGGTTTTACATTTTCTACTTGAACATTTCATTTTTTTTGTACTGTTTTTGATCACATCATAAACCATAACTTATCATAACTCAATGACATCTTTTTTTTGTAGAGTCTAACTTAAGTTTGTAGGCTACAAAAAGGTAAATACATAAGGTGAGCCCTATGAAGCACATAATAATAATAATTACTCATTTGGCAATTGGATGACAAGCATCAAATGAGTCCAAATAGAGAAGTGCAGGACTTTCCTTGCAGGTTTCCTACCGTTTATAATAAGGACTGCATTAAAAATGCCCATATGTGCAGGACTGTGGTGTTAGGACTTGCAGAGTGTTACTTTAAGAGGGATGCAATAGCCAGTAAGACATTCTCCAACAGGAAGGAAAACCCTAACAGAGAAATAAAAATGAAAAGAAACTCTATTCCTCAGTATTACTGAAGAAGCTTCATTTATTCTCAATGACATCATGGAAACTTATTTTCTCGGACTACTTCAAAAGCGTAGTCCTGTACATTATTTGAACCTTGCTGTGTGATCTTCACTAATTTGACTGTTGTACAGTGTGCAGTATAATTTTTGCATTTATTTCCGTACCTCCTCCGGCGCTATTTATAGCCGGACAGTCCCGCCGGGTGACAGCAACGAATACTTTGACCAGATATGGTTTCCTTCAGAGCCGCCTGGAGTCGCACTGCGAGGTCCGCTCTGCTGCAGGCGCACAACCCGGGAATCCGCAAAAAAACTCCCAACTAGACGACACCGTCCATGACCCGCAGATAATCCTGAATTCAGCAGATTTAAGCAGCGTGCTCTCAAAGTTTCCTCCCCCCAGTCCCTGGTCCGTGTCTCGGCGGGTTTGCGGAGGCTGAATCTCATCTCCCGCAAAGGGCAAAGTAAACTTAAGGGGAGAGATCCTCCTCCTCCCTCTCCTCCTCCTCCCCCCCAACACGGCTGCCCTGTCACTCCAGTGATGTCATGCAGTGCAACTGCGTCCATAGTGGGACTCATTGATTCACTGTCATTCAATAAGTGAAATTAGAACGTTATATGCGTACAAAACTACTTCTACGTGTGCACCGCTCGAGCTCGCTTGTCATGATAATGTTAGCAGTTTCTCGTGCACACAAATGCAGTGGATTTACTCAAATAATGTAAAACTACTCCACTACATGTCCTTCCAAAGCGAAGACTGATACTCTCTCGTGTCTGTCTATTAGAAGTTGCAGCCAGTTAGCTTAGCACGAAGGCTAAATGTAAACAGCTGAGATTCCAGGAAGTTACTGCACCCCAAAAACATATAACCCACATTACGTACACTTTAGTTGTTGAACTTCAATAAATGAACTATAACGTTTATTTGTGAGCTTTAGCTGGGGTTTTGTTACAGGCATGCTCAAGCTTTTCCAGTTTCCAGTCTTTATGCTAAGCTAAGCTAGCCGACTGCTGGCTGTGGCCAGTACAGTACAGTACAGCTGTCGTCCATGTTCATGTAAAATATTGACGCCACTCCTTTACCTTTTCTTAAATAAAAGGCTACAGCCAGCAGTAGGTTAGCTTAGCACAAAGAGTGCAAACAATTTAAATAGATTGTTAATACTGATTTATGAGTGTGAACGCAGCATGTCACTGTTGTAGCTGGTCAACTACTTTCTATAAAGTGAGGTACAGGTAGTTTAGTCCAGTGGTTCCCAGCTTAGTGGGCCCCTCAAAAGGGTCACAAGATAAATCTAGGAGAGTCATGAGACGTGTTACTTTTTTAAAATCTTACTCTTAATCATTTATTTGATCTTTTACTTAAATTAAACCACCTGAGAAAATCTAGCTCTTTTCCTCCGCTGATGGAATGTGCCACAGCTGTATGACACCAGCCACATCTGCTCCTCAGCCCTGAACCAAGTTCATGCTGCGACCCGCATCTTCACCTGTGTGTGTTTGATAACGGATACACTCTATACAGTTACATTTCATATTTAGTCTCTCTCAAAATGTCAACTCTCAGGATGAGCAACAAGTGAAATTAAGTGTTTTAAATTGAGGTTGTTATCCTGCCAGGTAGGTAATATATAAATTATGTTCAAATGTGCTTAAGAGGCAGTTCACACCGTCAAGTGACGTAGCTCATCTGCTAGGTGCCCGTCCTATAACTGATAGCAATCATTTTGAGGGCATTGAAAGTGTTGGTTGGGTCTTCTGACATATTTTAAACACATTTATTACTGGTAGGTCATACAGATTCAATATTTCCTACTTGTCAGAAAGCTACAGCAATTTAAAAATATTTTATTTTGCAGTTCAAATTGATAGATTTGTTTCCCCACCAGACAAGACTTTAACTTTACTTAAAAGCTCTCTTATATTACTGGCAGTTCATCTTAACATGGCAGCTCACATTGCCCCGACACCGGCCCATCTCGGTACATTTTTTAAAAACATTTTTAAAACTTTCAGTCAAAGTACACCCTCTTTTGGCGAAATGTTTTAATTGAACAAAACCTTGTGAACAGATTTTCATGTTGACACACGAGAAATATTACAACGCATTCTTTTAAGCCAAGTAACATGGGGTGTTATTAAACAAGATGTTCCCATCGGTGAAGTTTAAACAATGTAGATTTCACATATTATGTAGATTTATGCATTTAAATTGGATTCATGTAAAAACATATACACACACGAGCCACACCATTGCATGCATAAGGCACAGCAAACTAAAAACAAATTAGATGGGGGCATAGAGTAGAAAATAAGACAAACACAAAACATGCAACACACAGGTGACGTAACTTTAAAGTTTTGATGAATTAGAGTGAGTTTGGTTTGTTTTACAAAAGACTGGCAAGAGCAACAATTGATGGCGAGGGATGTTTTCCATCTTTATTTCTCATTAATTTTCAGTAAAACTGCACTCAACAGTGCCACTGAGAGTCATGCAATGGTCCTTAAATTCAGAATAAAATGAACTCCTCAACAAAACATCCATCTCAAGTTGACATGAGCCTTGACTATGACCAAAAATTTAAATAAAAAATGGACTTCTTCAATGTCTTGGTTGGGAGAAAGATCAGGAATGCTGAAAAATGAACCAAGGTCAGAGAAAGTGGCGCTTGGCTTCCAAAGTTCACTTTCACCATTTTTAGAAAATGAAAACAAGTTGTTGTAAGACTCACAGTCAGCTTTGCTGGTTCATTTACCAACATGCATGAGAAGAGATCCTAGGACAGCTCACCGCTGACGTCTGCCATCATGCTGTGAATCCAAAGGTCCTTGTCCTCGAATGTGGTGTCCACCAGGAACACGGTCAACCTGCATTGCCAGAGTTGACTTCTGACCTCTGACACGCTTTCCACCTGGGCTACCAGCGCTCGGTCCTCCACGTGGTTCCTGAACAACATGGAGGCCTCCTCTGGCCACTGGTGCTGCGTCATACCTGCAGAACAAACAGGGTGCTAGTAGTCACAATGATAACCCGAGCTGCTTCACCGCGTGTTGTCAGGGTGGCATTCCATTAACCATAAGTTGGACTGGCTGATCAAATTCCGGAAATATTTAAGTTGGACATTTTCCATGAGAATTAAAAACTTTTTATGGGCTGAAAATGGAAATGTAAGGATTTTATTTGCTCATACTGTATCTAATATGTAGATGATTCAGCCATGTTGTGAGTAAGCTAGCTAGCTAGCTAGCAAGTGAACTATTGGGGGGGAGGTACATTGAACATTCAAGCCAACAATGTGGGCTGTGTGCAAACTTAGGGTTTAAAGTGAATAACTGATTTAAGAGAGAAATGTTTTAACACTAAAAATGAATGGAAATTTATTAAAACGACTCAATTAGCATGCTCGTTCAAGCTACATCCCACATGGTAACAGCTAGCTAGCAAAAACTAGCAGAAGCCGATAAGTTATAGTCGGTGTACTTTACTTGAGGCTATCTGCTGGTTAACTGAAATATCAAAATATAGAATATATTCACTCCATATCATCAGAACTTACCTGAGATCATGCAGCAGTAATTGCTGAACATGTGACGGGAGAATGCACTGTGCGTGCAGTGGATTGTGATTCTACAGAATAGGATGCTTTGATGCAGATCCAACAGCAACGCTACTGAGAGAATTAGGAACAAACTCACCTGCAAGTTGTGCAGTGATGGCCTGGAAGGGCAGCTGTCTGAATTCCTCTATCAACGGCCTGAAGAGCGTACTGCGGACCAGCTCATGTTTGCCGTAGTCCAAATCGAACACAGAAACCAACCCGTTGGCCAGAATCCCCTTCACCTGCACTCGGTACCAACTAGGCAGAGGCATGCATCAGTAAAGCCATTAACCATCAGACAATAGCAACCTCTTGTTTTTACTTCCTCACAGCGGCTCAGAGTCTCTGAGACAAAGGCAGTAATCTAGATAGTTCATACATTTACAAATTCTTTAGTCAATGATTAATAAATTAACTCGCTTTCTGTTAGTTTGTTAATTAAAGTTCTGCTACAAACACTAAACACAGTGCATCTGGTCCTTGTGCATACATTGGTGTTACAATTCTAATGCTACGGCGATGTCCAAATCAAATAAACTAATCAACAGAAAGAACTTACCATGACATATTGTCCATGATAAAAAGGACCAAAACAGGTGTGATGGGTCAGGTTTGAATCACCTACTTCTTGTCTATTTTGGCAGCGTAGATCTGTCCTTTCTGGGTGTCTGGGGACGAGTTGGTCTGGTTATAATAGAGCATCATCTCTCCCATCAACACCACCAGCTTATGCAGGTCCTGCCATGGCTGCAGCACAAAGTAACCAGGGTGGCAGGCCACGGGCACAAACACATCCATATTCTGGCCAGGCTGAAAGAAGACGGGGGGGAATGACGTGTTTATAAGCACAAGGCGTTGATGAAATATTGGTTTCTATTCTAATATTTGAAGGCATTCTGGGGTTAGTTTATACCCAACAGCGTGCAGGTACGACAAATGAACTGTCAGCTGAGAGTCTGGTGACAGTGGAGTGATGGATTTGATCCACGGGCCATAAAGAAATATTTCTCTTGAATAGAGATCTACAAATTAACGAGTCATAAAATTACAAGTGTGATAGTCGGTAGCCTACAACATGTATACTTTACATCTACCTCCCTCACATGACGAGTGAGCCCCTACAGAGAGTTTGTCCATCTGCACACACCTGGGGGAGCTCCAGTGGGGGAGGCAGCGGAAGAGGCTTGGTGGTCACATCTGGAGTGGATGAGACCTCTGCACCTTGAAGAGGTCCCGTTGGGGATTTGGTGATGGGGTTTGGGACCGAGCTGCTCAGATTCAACTTCTCTACTAGAGCACTGAGACCTTGTAAAAAAAAAATAAAACAACAGGTACATAAAGCTTAGTCAGCACTTTAACCTCAGTCACTGTGCTTTAATACAAAATCGAAATAACAAAAACATTTTTTGACCAGACATGTACAAATACTGACTGATGGAGGGAAGCGTCCCACACCTACACAGGACTTTGTGTTTTATGTTGCGTCTTGTGCAGTATTACCTGTATCCATGCTGCTGCTATTGCTGGTGATTATGTTGTTGTTCTTCTTCTGGGTTGTGAGTTCCTGCCACAACTGGGACTGGGCCAGCTGATGGTTGTAGCTCTTGTCCAGCTCCTGACTGTCAGCACCAACGAAGAGGTACATGTAGACCAGCCGGTCCTCTTCATGCTGGTCTAACTTCAAGATCTAAAATGAGGGAACAAGGGGTAAAAAAAAAACAAAGAAACACATAAACAAAGTTAGAGCGGCCTTGAGGTGACTGTTGTTTTACACTGTTCTCCAACAAGGCCTTACTTGTAAGTTTGATTTGCAGTGTTTACATTTGAAATATCAACACCACTCCTGCTACACTGCACACTGTTGTTGTGCTTCAAGCAGTCAAGACTTTATTATAAACATAAAGTAAACTGGCTACTTTATTAGGTACTCCTTTCTCCTACCGAATAATACTTTGCCCCCGATACAACCTGAATTCTTGAGTTCTTCGTGGCATTGAGTCCTTAGGATTCTGGTCCATATTGGCATGATAGCTTCACACAGTTGTAGCACATTAGTCAGCTGCACATGTGTCCTGCGAATCTCCCGTTCCCCCACATCCCAAAGGTGCTCTATACAATAGAGACTGGTGACCGTTCAACTCGGATGCGTGTTAAACTTTACGTTACCTTCATTTTACAGTCTTCAGAGCCCAGGAGAGCCTCCTCCACCCACAGAACGGCCTCAGGGCTCCAGTCTCCCTCTGGAACCGTGACGTCAGCCAGGCGACATTTGATAGCCTGAAGAAATACACACAAAAAAAAATAAACTTTACATGTATTACTAACAATTTTATCAAACAACCACATTAGCATCTTTGGAAACAATGTTCGTTAATATAAAAGCCTGTGTGTACATCCCAAGTCTCTTAATTGCGTCCCCGTTTCCCTCACTTTTTTTTCAGGCTTCAAATCAATTAGCACAGAAAGGATGCCTCTATAGTTCATTTGATTGGTTAAAGATTAAGGTGCAGCTACTCCCAAGACAGGCACACGTGAGAGCACACACACACACAACTGACCAGTGGTGGGATGACGGTTAAGTTTTTGAGGAAAACATGGGGGATCTCTCGGAGATCAGTGACCTCTACAGTTGCTGGGACACCAAAGTCAATGAAGAGGATCTCGATCACTCGGTTTCCGTAGATGTTGGTGATCTGAAAACAACAACAAAGAAATAAGACCTCAAACTGTCAAGTCAACAATGCAATACACCAATACTTTTTATGTCCAAAATAATATACGGTTTTCAAGAAAATAAATGTGAATGATTCTGTTCTTACCTCCACTCTGGACCACTTTCCTTTGTAGCGGGCTAGACAGAACTTGCCACTGAAGGGTCTGGACACCAGGGACTCAGAAGTCATCTGGTCGGTATAATTAAAGAATACACTATTTTAAAGACCGTCTACCTTTCCTGAGAAGACTTTTGTGGTTGCGGGTGATATCAAAACACAGCAGCTGTGGGTAACACTGCATTTGTGAAATGGTAAAAGCCGATACATATACAATTAATAAAAACACCACCTCATGAGCTAAAACTAGATGTGATTGGGAGCCTAACCATGAAGTGGTTTCAAGTAGAATTTTGAAGCCGATTCTGTATCACATCAGCAGCCAATGAAGGAATAAATCTGGCTCATCGCATTAGGAATCAGCGAAAAGGCTTCGACTTTTATGAAGTTTAATATGACTGATCTTCAGCTATCAAAGGCACATCAGAGATTGGGGTGAAGGCATCTATTGCAACGTGCTCGAAAAGGTCTCAAAGATGTGTGGCAACAGTATTGTGATTCAGTGTGGGTTTACATCCCTCCCCCTTATCCTATCACATCCCTAACAAAAACAAGGTCTGGTTAACCTGGGAGATGAAGAAGCTCTCAGTTTCTTCCAGTAACTTTCTGAGTCTTGCGGATCCTCTGCAGGGCAGCTGGCAGTAGACGATACCATCTGCACACACATTTGTGACACACACATCCTGATAGGTAGCATTTACCTACAGGCAACAGAAAGAGTATCGTTAGATAACGCAGGTGTCACACTATACTTGTAGTTAGCACCACCATCCTTACAGTCAGAGGGTTGCTCATGGTCACGTCCTGGAGAGCCTTCAGGCAGGCGGAGTTGATGTTGACGTCATCATCCTGCGACGTGTCGTACAGCACTACGACGGGCGTCTCATTCTGTTGACTCGACTCTAATGTCTCCATCAGCAGGATCTTTTCGACTGCCAGCTTGTCCAGAGAAGAGAGCACCAGTGGATGGGAGCTGAACGCCTCTAGACCTGGGAGAAAGAAAACAAAGAAGGATGGGAAGCAGTGGAAGAGGGGGGGAGGGGGGGGGGCAATCGATATCCATCTATATCCTCTATGTACCTGCAAGTCCAACACTTATAGCCTGGAAGGGCAGAGAGAGGGAGTCCTGGTGCAGCTCCAGCAGATTAGTCCCACTGGTTTCCACAGAGAAGCCATAGTCCACATAGTATACCTGGCAAACAGACAAAAGCTCCTTTACTACAGAAACACTCAGCCACCCTGTCTTCCTCCAACAAACTGAAAATTGCCACACGCTGTGTGAAGAGTGAAAGTCAACATTTCTCAACCCCTTGACGAAGTAAAACTTGACAGCCAACTGACTAAATGAGTTACCTTGACCTTGTTAGGGGCCCTGACACCGATGACTTGAGCTCTTGCCAGCTCCTCTCCATCCTCCCCTCTGACTGCTACCAGCTGACCAACAACGGGTTTAGACAGAGGATGGTGGGCGGAGCTTTGGCTGTAGAAAGAGTGCATGGCCTCCTCCATGGCTTCCTGGGCGTTTGAGTAGTTCTCACCGACATATCTGATAAGAGAGACAGACTTTTCTCAATCTGAGCACGGCAGTCTTCCAAGAACGGTAACCCGTGTGTTGCATCAACAAAGCAACCACGAGTGGTTATGGAATCATAAGATAGAAGATTCTGCACATCCAAGTAAGCCGGATGGCGTTGCTAGTAGTGTAGGCATAAGGAGATGTCAATAACTTGATCCATGTAGATGGTACATTATTTTTAAGTTCATTAATAACTTGACTCATTACTGGACAGAAGGTCAGAACCTGCAACTGCAGTCTGCTGCAATTATTATTAAGTTTTTTCAATGGCACGACTCTTCTGTTGTATGAGACTATTTCTAACAATTGTTCCTGAAACAAAAAACAGCATAACGACATTGATGTCTGCTAGAATAATGTCTCACCTTATAGTGACAGCATTGCTTCTCTTGGCATCAATAATCAGAACAGAGGGGTACTGCTCTGAGGGAAGAACCAGAGAGGGAGGCACCACAGGACCCAGGACCTCCAGACCAGAGGGAGGGAGGTGGCTTCTGCACGGCTGGCCTTCGTGGCCGTGTGTGGCTTCCATGTCAGCTCTTGTGGAGTTATACAGGATGGCCTGACCGCAGCAAAAACAATCATAGAAAACAGGTTTGCAGGACGGATGTCCCTAAACTCACCTAAAGAATTAAAGCTGACAGACAACTAGCAACTCATGACCTGATGCGGCAACCACTTGCAACGTAAAGCGGCCACGCCCTCAATTATGCGGAACTTAAAGCCTAAAAATAATTTAAAAACAGGTGTTATAAAAATTCGAAGAAAATTCAGTTTTAGTTGGCTTCACTTCTCAGCACCAGACGTTGCTGCTTGGCATCAACTGTGAGGACAACGCGACTTCAATTCTACTCGTAAGGACTTCCTGAACTCGTACATCGTGTTAACTCTGGCGTACGCTCTTATTCACTTACCTTCTTCTTGTCATGCGGCATGGGGTACTCCACAGTGAATATATCCAGCAAAAGAGACACGTTGTCCAGAACATGTTGGGGGAACGGCGTCTTGTACGTGTCCATAAAGAGTTTGGGCAAAGCATGGGCCCACAGACCCTGACTGTACTTGGACAGGAGCTCCTTTATTCTCTGACGCACCTCAGTCGACACAATGACAGCGGAAGATTTCGAGGGAGGACAAGGGGCAGAATCAGAGGTCGGGGAGAAGGTGGCCTTCAAAAGCGGTAAAATTTCCGGGCTGGGTTGGAGGGAGGAAGCCAATGAGGGAGCGCTGGTCGACGCAGGGCAAGTCCAGGTCGGGGATAAGTTCAGTGTGTTTTGGTTGTGGGTAGTCGTACGCAACTTCTGATTTTGTTTCCATTGACCGCTGGCATTGACTGCATTAGTTACACAGTTGGGAAGCTGCGGCGCAAGAGCCGGGTTGCGGGCAGGGCTGCGCAACGTGACAGAATTTAACGGTTTGCTGGAAGACGCGGCGACAGGTTGCGGAGGAAAAATGAAGGTTGGCTCAACCAAGGGGCTTTGGGGGGAACCTCCAGGTTTAGGGACAGGAAAGTGAGGGGACGAAGGTTGGCAGGGCGTTGAGGGACGTGAAGAAATGGGTGTGGTCATAGTTTTTGAATCAGTGGGTGACTCTGGAGGCATGTTGGTGGTGCTTCTTCTGGGAACAACACTAGGCTTGGGAGCCAGAGGAGGGTAGATTAGGCGGTCAGCTCGGTTGGTGCTGGACGGTTGCTCCACCTGTGAAAGATGAGCAAGAGATGGAACAAGAAGGAAAGAGATTTGAACCATCAATTCAAAAATATAAAAAAAAAAACGTAACATCTACCTTCATCGACTTGTGTATTTAAATAATGTCAGATAAGACAGAGCGTCCCCCGTGTACAGGCGTCAAACTTAAGACTCACAGGGCTTCATAATATCAAATTGATCGGGGGTATAATTATCTACTGACTCACCATAATGATGTGTGTCCACTTCTCCAGATCAATGAGCGCCTGAGGGTGGAGCTTCTGACTGAACATTTTACTGTAGACCTCCGACAGTTTGGACAACCACAACCCGGTGCAGTACTTC
This sequence comes from Leptoclinus maculatus, assembly GCA_032191485.1. Classification (NCBI taxonomy): domain Eukaryota; kingdom Metazoa; phylum Chordata; class Actinopteri; order Perciformes; family Stichaeidae; genus Leptoclinus; species Leptoclinus maculatus. The sequence continues at coordinate 11,334,889 of JAVDOI010000009.1, forward strand.
TTCAGGAGCTGAGTTATTCTGCTCTGAATCAGCTCCACGTCATACAGACAAGACTGTTTGGGGGAGATGTCACATGATTGATCACTACAAGCATGTCCCTGTGCTTTTCTGATTGAGTTTTCTAATCAATACAATAAAACACTAAATAGTACAAAGTATTAAAAGAGCTGATGGAAAACAACCGCTGTGACTTCACTGATTGGGATGTGGCACAAGTGCTGAATACCTAAACATTATGCGAAACTAAAATAAACATGCAAGAAGCTCGTTGGTGAGAGCTCGGCTAATGTGTGAACTCAGTGAATATAATATAAGTAAATATAAAGGCAAGGATTAACCCTTTGATTTAGTCTCAAACATTTTATTAGTGATGTACATACGACCACACAAAAAGCAATGCACTGCAACTCAAGTGTACGCTGTCGGGTCATTTCGGGTAAAATGAGAACAAAATGTTTGTACCTGGGATTGGCCAAGTCTGGAGACTTGTTGAGGAGGCTTCTCTGTGGAGGATTCTACGAAGGAAGAGGGAAAGGTAAACAAGTGCTGACATCAGCAAACAGAGTGCAGCAGATTGATATTTAGTCTCGTTAGCATAATCCGATTTTTGTTCTGGCAGTGTTGCCCAATGTTGATATTACAGCTGATGTTGACATATGACAACTAAGTGGATCAGCGGGACTATTAATGGGGTCAAAAAAGATTTTTCTTTTTTTTAATGGATTACTATCAGCTGTATAAAGCACACTTTGTTCATCACGACTGTGTGATCCGCCAGTTGTCAAACCCCCCCAACTGCACTCATGTTGGCTACACCGTCAAACGGAGACAAATTCAGAAAAATTAATATAGCAGCAAACAACGATTTGCTATGTAAAGATATAGAGGAGAAATGAAGACGCTCTCCCTCCGTGTGCGTTTGAATCCGCTTCAGCTTCTCTGTGCTTTGTTTATGTAGCCATGCACGTGTTAGTGCCACGTCAATGTGTGTGTGTGTGTGCCCCATTGGGTAGCTACTCGCCACTGCCCTCATACGGCAGATGCAGCGGAAAAACGTCTTCTCTAACCGATATATTAAACATAGACCCTCAAGTCCACCGGCTCAGTCGTCACCATGTTGAGAGCCGTGCGTGGGGCAATCCCCCAATCATACAATATGCTCTGAATTATGAATTTAGCACCTAAAACTAAATTGTTTTGGATCGATTTAAATGTAGATTGTCTTTAGGCCGTGTGTGATTTGTGCAGCTTGTGTTGCCCGATTCACAGTATTAACAGACTTGGAATCGGGGGTACATATCTTTTAAAAGTTTACCCAACGCAGCTTGTGGCTAAAAACATGGACATATGAAACAAGTACATTATACCCCAAATCAGCATGTTCTATAAAGTATCTAATAAAGCTGATTATATTTAAAGGGAATCAATTAAATGTTGTGAAGAAGGTCCCACATACCTCTGGGCCTCTGGCAGTTTGCCACGTTCTCCTCTTTCCTGTTGGCAACAGAGCAGTCTCTTGAGCATATTGTCCTTTTCACAGCAACCAGCTGCGATGCAATACAAACATCCTGCACTATTTGTTGTAAGTACTATTAAAAAGTAGTGTTAGAACGCTAGCTTTTATACTTATCCACTTACACAGAAAATGCACAAGTACCTGAAATTAATACCAAACCAAGAACCAGGTGATTTAACAGAGCTGATTTTAGCTGCATGTGTATGTTCACCTGTCAGGCAGGAGAAACCGTTTTACAGCTGGTTGAGGAGCCGGTCGTCTGTGCTCGACAGGGGTGACGGAGCTCAACCTCTGGTCCGACTGCCTGTTGTTTGGAGAGAACACAATCAAAAACTCTGCTTTATTCGTTTTGGATATTGTGCAACTACTGCTCATTATTTCTTGATAAAAACGTTTTTTGTTTTTTTTTACCTGTAGTCTCCAGAGGCGCTGAAGCCTCTGGAGCCGCCTTGAGACCGAGAACGGTTTGCTGGCCAATTAGAGGCACCGAGAGCTGAGGGTTGGCGGAGAGAGGACCGTGGCCTCACTGAATGCACGAAAAGGTTGAAAAATAGGTTGTGTAGGGTGAAAGGAGGAGGTGGGACACAAAGAAAGGTTAGAGGTTAATGTTTGCACCTCTCATCCCTCGTTTTCATAACAAAAAGCAGAGACGGCGCCCTGATGCAACAGAACAAGCAGCAAGTGTCTCCTACCGTTAAGCATGTACGGGTTTGAAGGTTTGAATCTCATCTTGCAGTTGACGAATTGGGAGCGACCGGATCTCTTGGAGCTCTTCTGCTTGGCCACAAGCTCAGCAATGTGAATCGTCTCTTTACACACTGCGGCAAAGCATATTACCTACAGAGCAGATTCACTGTATCGTTAGAAATTCACAACGTGATGCATACCGCATACGGTTTAGCAAATTTGACGACCTACAAAACTTTTTTGATGTTGTAATGAGTTCCTCAGTTTTGTGCCGAGTATCAGCATAGGGATGCAAATTAACAACTAGGTAAAAAATGGCTTTATAGATGGGTAAATAAAAAAAAAAAAGAAACAGCCCTTACATTACCCATGCGGTACTCCAAGCGGACCACAGAGGGGATGCTCTTGAGGTAGTCCTCCATGGTTGAGAAATGCAGCGTCCTCAGCGGGATGCTCTCTCCGCACAGTGACCGGTACTCTGACTGGAGGGTGCTGATGGACACGCCATCCTTGCTGGACTGGAGCACAGACCGCAACAACTTCTTGATGGATTCGCTGTCTGACATCCTGGGAAATTTGCAGTAGAATAGAAACAACAGACATATAAAATCAGTGGGGTTAGACCAGTTAAAAAAAATAAAAGATTCTACCATGTAGTTTGGAAGGAGAGATTTAGGATTTTCTCACCAAAAAAAACGTTTTTAAATGTGAGATATTAATCCAACCCTGCTTGGTAGACATGTTTAACTAGCTACTGTACACGCTTTACTTTAATTGCAATAACACGGTTCAGTCTTCAAGTTAGAAGAACAAAATACGGTTGTGGTGGTGGGGGGGGGGGCAAACTAGGTCAACGACGTCTCGAGGCAGTTTCACTCTTTCAGGCTCGATTTCAGATTCTCAAAGCAACAAATTGATGAATTTAGGTTGTTTTGTGCGTCTGTTTTCCACGTAGTATCATGTTGGTCTTATTGCTGCGAAGCGTGCAAACGTTGGAGATCTATTATCGGACTCCAATCTCCACGGAAACAACGGGTCTGGACCGACAACGGGTGTCTGCCGCTAAATTGTCTGTTGAACGGCCCAGCTAGAGACGGACGATGTGGGCGAAGGCTAACGTTAGCTGTTAGCTGGCAGCTAGCATGCTAGTTTGTTTTTTAGCGGACCTCAATTAACCTTTGACAAACCAGCCCAAAGTGACGGCAATGAGCAAGTGCGTTAGCTCAACTTTAACGACGGACAAATATGTGTTCATGTTCACCCTAACTTACCTGTGATTTCCACGAGTTAACGTTAGCCAAACTGCTGTGATGTCTTCAGTGTCGCCGCATTCAAAGTCTCGCGCAGTCGCGCACGTTTACGCCCACAAGTTCAAAAGGACGCTGTCGGTTTAGTTCGCCTTTTAGTCCGACGTTAGGATCACGTTGATCTAATTAGCGTTTATCTAATGTGCACTTTTTAGGTGAACAACGAGTCCGTTATTCGGAAAATAGCCGTTGGAAAAGATGCTGCTTTTAAGTGCTGTCGGAATTTGTTGTATTCGAAGTTAGGCGCACCATAATTAGCTAGCTAATATTAAAAACATGAATGGAAATCACATCTACTCTTTTTGAGTCAAGCACGGCAATGCAGATTTTTAAATTTGTGTTTATTTTTTCCAACTGAAAGCATTTGTTTGTGCAGCAATTTACAATATAGCAGCTATAGGCACACATTGTAATTCAGTTACATTTTATAAAACAAACTTACAATGAGTTGTGGCTCACATGCATTTAATGAAATCAACATTATTAGACAGAAAGATGGCCAGCTTTAGTGCACCACATCCATTTGTAGGTTAAGTTTAAAGATCAATGTTTCTCAAAGTTTCTTTAAGTTACATCCAACGCGAGTAAGTTACCAAGAATGAATGCTCCTTCTGAGCTGATAGAAAGGTGTCCTAATTTGATCACATTAACTAGATTAGAACTCATCAGTCAGATGTTGAAAACACCACAGTACTCCTACGACATGGAGAATCAAAGGAGACATAAACAATTTTGGATTCCAACAGATATATTTATTTACTTTAACATGATTACAATCATATGGAAATGTTTCTTTAACAGTCTGGTGCTGGTGTGACTATGATCTCTGGTGGGGACTGTGACTCTGCTTGGCGGCTCTGTGTTTTGAATGCCATGACGCGAGCCTGCACTACTGTGTCTGGCTGGGGAGGTGATGGTACATGGAATGATGAAGATGAAGATGAAGAGAGGTGGTGCTTCCTGAGCAGGATCAGGTGAGGGTTCCTCAGTAAGGTATAAAACAACATCCAACGCCTCCCAGCCCGGCTGTTCACAGGGGATCCTGTCCAAAAATAAAAAATGAATTAAAAAAAATTATGCACCAATAATAATCACAGTAAAAAGATAAATTATACTCTTAGAAAACAAATAAATCTGTACAGGATCGAACAAAACTGCATTATAGAAATATAGTGCATTTTGAGAGCTAATTTAAAAAGAAGATACTAGTTCGTGAATCTTAGTCAGCGGACAGGTGGAAGCAATAGTTATTTTGTGGATGGTTGTTCATGTAAGAGCTACAAACACACACACACACACACACACACACACACACACACACACACACACACACACACTACTGACCAGAGGGCATGTTGCTGAATGTGGAGTATGCAGACGCAGTGTGTTTCTCCAGCGAGTTGGAGACCAGCAGCTGGCAGAAACACATCATGACTGGATTGCTATGATAGTGGTCAGCAAAAATCATCCCAATCCAGGTACTGTAGCCTGGGACATGCAAGAAACACTATTAGAACCACACACACATATATGAGAAATAGCACTGACTTTACAGTATTTTTAACAACATGTGTTAGGATGCACAACTTGAGGAGGGGAAAACAATCCTCTGATGCTTTGTGAAATGCTGCCACCTCCTGGAAGAAAATTATCTTTAAGGATGAATGAAAGTCTTAATCTATAATATGAATCTAATGAGCCACACCACCATCAAATAATAATAATAATAATGATATAATCATATTTTGTATCTCTTATCTTCCACCATAGTATATATTAAGAACAACAGGTTTGACTGTGACATTGTATGCAGGTAAATATGGAGACAACTTCTTAAACTGCTTAAAACAATATTTCACTTTTTGTCTCACACACGTCTGTCGGTTGAAGTTCATCTTACCGGCATCCATGTTTTCATATCCTCTCTGCATAATGCTCCGGTCTATGCGGGACACCAGCCACGTTCCCACCACAATGCTGCACAGCAACCTCAATATGCAGTTGCTGATCCCCATTATCACGTTGTAGAAAAAGAAGAAGTAGTTGAAGCAGTGGAACGCTTTCCTGAAGAGGAGGAAGAGAAACTGTGATTTCACATCGCTTTGAGTTATATCCAATTTTTGTATTAAGGGGATTTTCCGCACTGTAAAACCATGGGCGGCTTATGAGACAATGGAAAAGGTCCCACCACCTCTCCTACTATAGGAGCAAGACACACAGACTTGATAGTTGTTTAGCCTCTTTTTGTTGTTGTATTGTGTCTCATTGAGGTTGTTTTCCCCCATTTTGATAGTTATTTGGGATCTCCTTGTCGTCCTTCCATGTTCTTTGAGGTCATTTTGAGTCTCTTCCAAATTGGTACGTGTCTCCTCTAGTGACATTTTGTAGGTGAAGGCCAGTGGGGCCCCTGACACTTTGTGCCCCTTGGGCCCGTTCAGTAATCCATCCATGTGTAAAACACCATATTCTGTATTTGCTAGTCAATGAAGCTACTTTACACTATTGAGTCAGTGAGAAAGTGCATCACTATCACATTATGTCCTCAAACAGTCCACAGCCAATAATGTAAAACTATCTCTGTATCACCAGCACCGCTCGTTTTAACAGTCAGTGTTTGCTGGCAAATGGAGAACCTGGGTTTTAGTGAGGCTGATGGTTCCTTTGATGGTTTTATAGTGAACACTTCTGAAATATCCATATTGAAATATATACCCACCTGTTGTTGAGAGCCAGAGGTTTGTCTTTATCAGTAGGGGACATTTTGTCCTGAAGGAAGAAGATCTGAACCAGAGCGATCTGGAGAATCACCAGGGCGATGACCAGACTGATGGTCAGACTGAGGAGACGTAGGGAAAATCTAACTGTCAATCTAACCATCCATTCATATGCCATCGTATATGCACAAACACAGGGAAAGACGCCTTACAGTATAATCCCCAGGTTGCTGAGCATGGTCAGTGTTCTTCCATGCTGTATAGGAAGAACCAGCACATAGACCAACAACAGAGCAAACAGGAAGTGGACAAAGTGGACAATCAGGTAGCCTGAAGAGAAAATACAGAAGAGCGATTGGTCACTGAAAAGTAAGTTACTTCCTAAATCTCCCTCTCACTTCCTCTCTTTCTCTTCCCCCATGGCTTCTGAAAACGTCTCGCTTTGGACAAATTCTGCGTTCGGTCCCATAACGTATACTGCGCTGATGTACATCTGCTCAGTGTGTGTATTTCAGGAGATGAACAGCTTACCCCACAATGTAAACGCTATTTGCCAACCAGAGTATCTTGCAATGGAAGCCTGTGAAAATTGAAAGAGAAAACTTGTTTTTTAATGCATTAAATTAAGGGGCCAAAATAAAATGAGATGCAAAAGTTCACACATGCTCTGCATATTTGAAACCTCCAAAGGCACGCTCACACATTGAAATATGAAAAATATGCAGATCATCCACTGTGACATGCACATCATGACCTGGAAACAGTTAAACTGGGGCCAATGTCACACTTGTGAATGCTGCTTGCAAGCATTTGGTGGCAAGCTGAAATCTGATTTGCCCTAGAGTCGTCTGCCATCTGCTGTGTGTGTGTGTGTGTGTGTGTGTACGTGTGTGTGCGTCTTACTTACTACGCTGACAGCAGAGCGAGGGTTGTGAAACTTCTCAGGAAGAAAACCCTTCTGCCCTTTCCACAGCCTCTTCAAGTGTTTTCTATAAGGGCAGTACACCATGTCACTCATCTATGTTTTTTTTGTAATAACATTTCATCTAACTTCCCATTATTACATACATTTTGTTAGTTTTTTGGGACATTTATCATACAATTTCAATACATTTTGTGTATATCAGATATGTTTTGGTCTGTTACCTGTAACATGCCAAGACATGGAAGCAGTAGGCTACAGAGTTGAGACTAGCAAAGATGGTGGTAGCTAGCCAAGACTCTGGAATAACACAAATAACAGCAACTTGACTGATTGACCAGGGCTCGGTGTATCAGTGCGGAGCTCATTTTTGGCCTATTTCTTATCGGAAATACCCAGAATCAAGGAAACAGCTGAACGTTTGGTGTAAATGTTCTCAAACTTGTCTTGTCATACCCACGAATGAAGCATTCATCACACAAACTATGAGGACGGAACTCACTTCTAGCCACGTAGATGAATTCTTCCAGCTGTGGTATCATGGCTCCCAGAGCTTCAGTCTGGTTACAAGACGTAACCAGCTGTTTCAGTGTATTCTTCCAACTGTCTACTTTGTCAAAAGCCACATTACTGAGACTGTAGTCTGCCAGGGTCATCTGGACAAATGACAAAAAGACAAATTAATACCTCCAGCGGATGCAAAGGTGAGGTGTTTTGAGTATCACGTTTCCGAAGCAATCTGTATGTACATTTGATTTTTGTCTTGCTTTACCGTGTACAGGCCTATTAGCGAGATAATGGCGGTGCCGATGATCCTGTTGGGGAACTTGAAGTAAGGGTCCCACTCATACACTTTGCTCTGGAACCAGCTGCGGGGTTTACTGCAACATAGTAAGGAGGGTCAAAACCACTGTGTGTGTGTGTGTGTGTGTGTGTGTGTGTGTGTGTGTGTGTGTGTGTGTGTGTGTGTGTGTGTGTGTGTGTGTGTGTGCGTGTGTATCACTGTATGTCGATGTCTTTGAATGCTGAATTCTGGTATTAGTGACTATTCATTTTGTTTCAGCTGGGATCGTTATTGTGTTGAATGACATTAATCAAGATATCAATGCAGTCGCGAAGCTGGTGCTGAAGTCTACCAGCAGCACCTGAACACACCAGACTGGACTTGAAGTCCGTACATTGAACTGCATTAACACACAACATTTGACATATGTTGTGCTTTTGAAAACACTTAAGTGCTCTCCTTTTAGGTAAACTAGTTAAAACATTCAGCCATAGTGGATCCCTTTACAAGCAACAGAAGTGAACATACCCACGTGTACAAGGGACACTTGAAAGCAGCATTGGTGCACATGTCTTACCTGTGTGCAGGTGTTTTCCTCAGCAGTCTCTTAACGTGCTGCACCTGATGTTGCTCTATCAGCTCTTCAGGATCCTGGCAGCAGATTCAGCATGTTAACAGTCACACACAGTTTATTGTTTAGAAAATTCAGATTCAGATTATATATACTCACTGCAGACCCCACAGGGACGGAGAATAAAATGCAACAGAACGGTTTGACACGATTTTCTAAATAAATGTGACATAAAATCTCTCGTAGTCTTTAGATTGTTGGATTTCACCCACAGGGAAAATACACAGCAAGAACCATTTCAATGAGTTCATACATGCTCACCTCCTGTTCCACTTGCAGATGTATTCGAACAGCTTTCACCAGTATGTAGACAAATCGTCCCAAGAGGAAGATGAGGGAGAGGATGCAGGGCAACTGGACAATCAACTTCTGGTATTTACCAAGAATCTTTAAAACCACACAAACAAAGTCATTCATTCATTTATGGTTTTCATGAAAAGACGGGCAGCTCTTCATAACTGGATGTTTTGCTGAGCCTAAATTATCTAGGCGTAGGACGTGACTGGTTCCTTGGTGGAAACCACACAGCCTCAGGCACATTTAAACTAGCTTTCACCATAGTTTAAATACTCACCTACCTTACCATCAGGACAGGTGAATGTATCCCAGACTGTAACGATGATCCTGAAAAACAAGCATCGAGACATGTGATGTATTTTCTCAGTCTATTAAAATGTGATCATCCACATATCAACCCATTCATCTGTCCATACGGCCGGACCTCTTATACATTTTAGTTTGTGTGAAGTAACCATCATATATTTGTTTCCGTTCCATTTCAAGACATTTACCAGGACAGAGAGTAGAGTATTCCCAGCACTGCCCCGGCCACTCTGAAAGGTGTGGACAGACAGGCAAAGAAAGGGAAATAGACCAGGCCCACCTCTAACGCTCCAACCAGATACACTAAAGCTGAGGGCAATAATAAGAAAACACGTCAGAAAACACGTCAGTCCACCTGCTAATTTCTTGTGTCTACAAGGTAAACAGGTGTGGCTGTAGAAGCTGTTTGAGTACCTCTGGCCCAGGGCGGGGCGGTGAAGGGGATGTATTGTTCAGAGAAGAGCAGCAGGACGCTGGAGGACACGGCACCAAATGCGAACCCATAGGACCAACGATTACTGAGGCCGCCGATGGTATCCAAAGGCCTGGGACACAGTGACATCAGAAACACAAACAAAGCTCTTAAAGTAGCCTACTATATATTCAGACCGTTGCCTAGAACAACCGCAGTACTGAATTTGAAATACTGTAGCTGTGATATTGAAAGGGATATTGCTGTTATTTTATCTCTTGTCATTTGTAGTTGTTGATGCTGCTGTTGACTTACACCACAATAGCAAAACGTCCCCCCAGGAAGGGCAATCTGTGGTCGATAGCCAGTCTCCGGGCTCTCTTCTGGAGGAACGAGAGCACCCCCACAATGAACAACTGGAAGACAAGACGTCAATGCATGAAACAAAACTTACTGGAAAAATCCTTTGTTTGCATTGCTGCAACTGTGTGAAAGTGGAAATATGTTCGAGGCAGCAGGGTCTTATCAAAGCAGTTTTAATCAAGCTGCCGTACCGATCTGCTCATTGATTGTAGATTTAGTACACACTGGCTGTGTTTTCATTCTTAGTTGTATAGTGTATTTTGTTTTAATTCTGTATTCCTAGACACCCTCTAAAAAGACCAATTCCCAGGGTTTAAAAAAAAAAGATGCATATGGCATTGTCATGTACGACAGTATTTGTTTTCTTTGCTATTCTATGAATATCGTGTGTCTCCAAATGTTGTGTTTTTGGTTGAGAAAAATCCCCTTCCTCTTAAACTAAGTAAAGCCATATGAAAAAACAAAACAAACTGTCTTAAAAACACATTGTCCCAAAGCTGAAAACGTGGCTGTTTTTCTTGGATCATGACAAGTTCATGTTTAAGAGATTGTTGTCAGGACAGTGACCACAAACAAAGGAAGTCATGGAGTATTCATCCTCCGGGTTAAATATATGGACAACTTACTGCTGGTACGAGTGAAAGGTGAAGGAAGAGCTCCATAGAGATTCCACTCTGACAGTCCTGAACCTTCGCAACACTGGAGAAACAGGTTGTGACATAGTTATAGACACTGAAAAAAGCAGGATGGAACAGAGGAGGACGAAAAGAAACTAAACAGAAAAACTAAATCAATCAAAAAAGGTTCATAATTAACATTAATAATGCATCATTAATCTCAGGTTCAGGTTTAATGTTGCTCTGTCTTTAAAACAGCTACGATTAGGTTGAATAATCCTAAAGTCTGCGTCACATTACCACAATGACTAACAGCTGCTAGTAACAAAGTCAAGAGCAGTGTCGTAAATGAGTATATGAAGTCTGTACTTACACATTTTCCACTTGGTTTCTTATCATCTTTGATAAGTCTAGAAAGCTTTGTTCCTGCTCTACTGTAAAGACGAAGGAAGCCTCTGGATTGACACCACTTCATTGTTTCCTGGTTACAACCATGTGACTCACACATTTGACCTTTGGCCCCATGATACGATACTTTATTTCTCTGTTTTTTTATGTCCTCTCTCCCAGTGCGTTGCTCTGTGCTTCTTTCGCCGAAAGCATTTGCTGATACTTTCACTGTTTGTCTTCATCACACGCACACACACACGCACACGCACACACACACACGCCTGAACACCATGGACTACTGCGTTACTCAGTATAAGGAGTGTAAACATTACGCTCTCCCAAAGAGATAATAACCAGCCGACCATTCACCTCCTGCCTCCTGCTCCAAGGAATGTTTTCAGAATATGTTGCCATTTCTGTTCTTTTCCCCTGACCTTGTATCACTTCCATTGCAAAAAGAAAAGAAAAAAATCTTCCTCTTCTTGGTTGACTTTTATTGGATATGGATGTTATTGATAAAAAAATTAAATAATAATAACAGAAGGTTAAATACTGCTGGTTGACATTTATTACTCATTACAATGACACACACATTTAGGAAATGTAATTTCACAGTTCCATGTTGGGTCGACAATCAGGTCCTGATTGGTCACTTTAGCGATGACATCATCCCCTGGCTGCACAGGTCAGCAGCTCTCCTCTTTGGCAATCAAAATGTCCACCCTGGTTGTTCTGCAGAGAGGAACATGACAAGACACGTGCATGTGATTTGTGCTGTTCTGCTAACCTGAGATTTAGTTTAGGTGTGTCAATGTTTTTTTTCTGGGAAATCACAACTCATATAAACTCATTGTGTCTGACAGTCGGGATAAAGTGTCCAAAGCCAACAATGAGGATTTTTAATACAGGAAATTGTGTGTTACAGGTTTTTTTTGAAAGACTGAGACATAGAAACAGAGACGGAGAGCACTTTCTAAAAAGAGTCCCTTCACCTCCAAAAGACAACTCATGTGTGGTGTGGAGAAGTTTTGAGATGACATCGACAAAAGCTGTCCCAGACAAAAGACATTTTCAACTGTCTCTCTTCAAGCCATGCATGTGTATTTAATCAAAAAGTGAATCCTCTAGCAATGACCACTAGCTCATTTCCTGTAAAGACGTGGAAAAAGATGAATAACAGACAAAACGGTAAAGACTTCCAGTCATTTGATTCAGCTGCTGCTGTCAGCCAATCAGGGTTCAGGATTGTGACTCTGCTTTTTAAATGAATCCACCACCAGAGGGCGACTCCAGCACTCAGTCCTCCAACCGGTCGACTTGGAGGTATAGCTGTGCTTCTTGTGTGAATGCCAGGAGGCTGGAGCAGCTGTGTGTGTGTGTACTCACTGTCTCTGGACACACAGGGTGCACTCGTTGGCGTAGGTGTTTCCATCGCTGCCGCACACAGGAGCGAGGTTCAGAGGGCACGCCAAGATCTCGGCCGTGTCCGGACAGGACGGCTGCCAGGAGGGACACACACAGGATCGGGTGTGACTTTACCTTCAATCTTTACCCTCAGAAGAAAGCCCACTCACCATAATACATGCTTGGAATGGATTTAGTGAAATAGTTTATACTTCTTTACTTTTTTAAATCAGTCACACTCTCTCTGTCTCTCTCTCTCTCTCTCACACACACACACACACACACACACACACACACACACACACACACACACACACACACACACACACACACACACACACACACACACACACACACACACACACACACACACACACACACACACACACTCCTAAATGCACACCAACCTTCCTCAAGAGTCCAGAGTTCTCCTCAGCTTCTGTAAAAGAAAGCACATGACTTCTAAAACCATAACTGTTGGCATATGTAAGTGCGTAAGCAACCCACCTGATACTAAAAAAATTACATCCAGATACATAAACTACATTCATGATTGGTTAAGGTCAGTATCTGTGATACATTTTAATATAGTCCCTGTTATTGATAATTCGGATCAATTATTGATACTAATACTATAAATACAGAGTATATTATATGTACCATTGAAAAACACATGATTTTACATAATGTGGTATCTCTAGCTGCGAGTATATAATATACTGTAACATGTCTATGAAAAGCATTCAAAGTATTTTGTATTTTATATTTCTCTCAATTTCATTGTCTGTTTTCACTTTGACCTCAATTCTTTTTTTATAGTTGATCAGTGTCCAATACGCTTTGACACAATGTCGTAAGCCAATGTAACATATTAACTTCCAAAGTGTTTTATTAGACAGTGTGTGTTTCATTCTATGGCATCTAAAATGAAATCCATCAAAATAGTTGTTGAGACATAAACTGTATAGTCTTTAACAACTCTCAAACTAGAATGCAAAACTAACTCGGATAAAGAGTGTTCTTCTTTCTTACCTGCAGCCACGCAGATGAGCAGGAGTCCCAGAAAAACAACTCTCCCAATCATGATGTTGGTGGATGAATAACTGACGGAAACCTCTGAGCGTGCCTGTTTTTACTGGCAACATAATTGTGTGTGTGCGTGTGTGGGAACACAGCAGGTGAAAATAGACACACAAGCACACTCTAGAAATTTATAGTCATCAGCACACACACACACACACACACACACACGCAGTCATCTTTTGTTCAGTCATTATACTAACTTCCCTTTGACAACAAGCTTTGTTGTATCTACCACACGACTAGACAAACAAAATGCAAAATAATCAACTCAGATGTTCTTTTTTTTCCAAAAGGTATGATTTTTTTTATTTATTCATGTAAAGAGTAACTATACACAATGCGTAACAGACTCAAACAGCTGTTTAATACTTAAAAATGTAAACATATAATAACAATATAGAGCACGAGAAGAGAAAAATCACCACCGTAATTCTGTCCTGCATGTCTCTCTTTATCTCACTACTGTCTCCGCCATTTGTCTCAATCACGTGGAAGCCTTCAAATCTTGATTTCAAGTTTCAAACGGATGTTTTTAATGCAGTGGTGTAGCTTCATTTTGTCTGAATTATACCTGTGTTCCAGTGCAGAGAATTGTTAAAATGTACCAAATCCCTACGAATACGTCTTTGACACAGCAGGCTATGAAGTCTATAAAGTGCTCACATTTCGCTGAGGGTTTTGGTGCGTTCCAAGATCTGATGTGACACAGAGAACCCATAATGACAACCCTGGATGCGGTTTCCTGGACTATAAAGCATTACAAGCACAACTCTAATTCACGTGGTCCCTGTTTATGTGTAGTCTGGCTTGTTGACTTGCCCGTGAAACATAATTTAGTCCGAAGCGTCTCAAACCCCACGTCTAAAAAATGTGAGTAACCAACAGTGCAGTTAACGTCAGAGTGGCAGCTTATCGATGTGGACAGACGGAAAGATTAGAAATTTGGCAACATGACTAGAAGATAACAAAAAGAACTGATGGTGACTGAATGAGGGAGCACACATTTTGACACAATGTGTGCTTTTTTTTGTTTTCGAGCTGCTGACTGCGGATGAAGGCCTGAAATGAAAGCACAACTTTACAAAAACAGTTGCCTCCTCGACATTATGCTGGTGGATCAAAGATATATATTCAGCTCCATTTGGCACAGATACGGTTTGTTCACTCCACTGGTAACATTTTCTTTTTGTACATAATATCCACATCAGTGCTGGCTCAGGTCTTGAACTCTCCCGTCGTGCCCTCACATGTATAAAAGCACGCGTCACTGGAAAAGTCACCATCTTTAGAGCTACAGTTTTATCTGCAGGAGCATTTACATCGGACTCATCTCACCGCCAAAAATCCCATTTTTGATACAGATTGCTTTTTTTTTTTTTTTTTTTTGGAAACAAACAGAATTTTGGATTTAGACTCCACATATACACGATGTGCCAGTAATCCCACAATATTGAAGCACAACTCGAGCCCTTCTACAAAGCTGATCTTACGTCATGCTTCGGCGCACACACAGAAGTGCTGATAGTACAGGTGTGTGGCCCGGTGGAAAGCATGCAAGTATATATTTCCAAGGAACTTTCAAAAAACCTGTCCAAATGCTTTGAGCAGCGACATTCAGCCTTCTCTTGAAGTCCCGACTGCCTGTTTTGGTCATCATTCCGTCCACTCTTGATAAGCCTTTCCGTTCGTTTAGAGAGAGCAGGGCGAGTAAAAAACAAGCCAGGACAGCAGACTGCATGTCTTGTACAGACATCAAGCAACCACAAGATTTTTTTTTTGTTGTTGACAATGTTTAGGACACAATTAAAAAAAACAAAAAAAACAGTCACGTTTCATTCACCCTCTTCACAAAAAGCCCCCTTTTTTTTGTGCTTTGATGGTATCTGTCTTATACATTCCTGGGCAGCCTACATACATTGTTGTTGTTTTTAATGGAGTGCTCAGATTTCTCTCTCCACCTTGATACAGTATAGGCACTGTGCTGGACAACGTCAAGGACACGAAGAACAAAAATAAAAAAAGACAACTTGGTTATCAATCTTAATTATTACCCAAACAAAGAAAAGAAAAACTCCGTAGAGGTTAAGTTTGTCTATTAGAAATAAATTACCTTAGAAAACCAATTAGTACAAATTATTATGTCGCATGATTGTGACTGAAATCAATTGGATTGTAAATGCTTTTTTTTTTTTTTCTTTTCACCATCATTTGCTTGATAAAAACAACTGCGCTCGGTAATAAAGAGAGAGCTCGAGAGAGGTTTGACCCTGAATAAAAAAAGTAGTCGGTCCGTCTTTTAGCAGTTGGCAGTGAATGATCTGGATTTTCGTTTCATTTCGTTTTTTACGCTGTGGTGATTTCACGATACGGAGCAGCCCACGTACACAGTCCCACTGACTACCGCAAACTACTTTCAGGAACGGGGATTCAAAACGAGAGATATTTCCTTCCATCATCCCCGATGCCATGTCCATTGAGAGCCTAGCAGGGCCACAACGCCTTCCAGTCGAGCGCAGCATTATAACCCCCCCGCTGTTGCTTCAGTCTTTTCTTTCTTTCCGTCCGTCTAGTGAAGGAGAAGCACCAGTCTCCAACCCTCACAGGAATATCTTCTCATCTTAAATATATTCTGGTATATTTCTTGCATTGATTTGCATTGAGTTTTCATTGCTTCAGTGTCACAATACCCGCAGTCTCTGCCTTTTCAAGAGGCTGTGCGCTGAAGTGCAGGTCCACTGAGAAATGATAACAATTAAAAAAGACTAAAAAATAGAAATAAAAAAATGAACATAGTTCGTCTCCCCTTCGCTGGTTAGTGGTCCATGTTTTCTGGGTTGGGGAGGGTTGGGTGAAGCGAAGTGACTCCCATGATGCCATGCTGTGGAATCAGACGCAGCTCTCCCTGGTCTTGTTGTCCGTGAGGAAAGAGTTAAGCTTGGAAACGTCCACTACCACAGCGTCTCGTTTATTCAGATGGGCCTCTTTCAAATGGTCCTCATCACTTTGGTCCTTGGCGAAATTTACAAACACCTGCGGGGAGGGAAAAGAAGAGGAAAGGGACATTTAGACTCAAGCCCATACTGAAGTCACGGGCCAGTTATAGTCAGAGCTTTGGGGGCGCAATTGCTTACTTGGTCTAAAGTTGTCTGTGAGACGGAGTAGTCCTCTATGCTGAGGGCCTCCTTGTTCTTAGAGAGCAGGGAGAAGATGCGGGCGAGGGAGGTGAGGGAGGAGGGCAGCTGGTATTGCAGCATGTTGCGGTGTTTCTCCTTCAGCGTGCTGCCAGGCAGCTCCCGCTCGATGAACCCCATCACCGGCCGAAGGTCTGGGTCCGGGCCAGCCACCCGCAGGATGATGGTGTAGCCATCACCGAACCTGGTGAGAATGCAAGCGAAGCACATTTTGATTCAACGGAACTTTCTAAGCGACAGCCTTGCGATTCTTTCATTTCTCATATGCGTGAGCTTTCGCGAAGTGCTGTTTTGGCAAGTGTCCCCACCTGTTTTTGAGATGCTGCACACTGCCCAGACAGCGGAACCTGCCGTTGACCATGATGGCCATTCTGGTGCAAAGTGCTTCACACTCCTCCATGCTGGAAAAAAACACACGGGAACACACCGGGATGAGGTCAGTCATGTTGAGGTAACCACGTCAATTAACAACAAAAATATATAGTTCCATTAATTGAGAAGGTGTAGTTCAGGTGGCAAGTCTAACCTGTGAGAGGTCAGGACTACAGATCGTCCCTCTTTGATGATGCTCAGGATTGCGTTCCACAGGGCACGACGGGCTTTAGGATCCATGCCTGTTGTCGGTTCATCCTGTGAACAGGAAGCAACAGATACTCAGCTGCTGCTACAGTGTACTTTCACACTGGGTCACACTGCTTGCCCTGCTTTACGCAACATAACTCAGGAGTATGTTGTGCATGTGTGAACGTGTTCTACTGACCAGAAAGACTACAGGTGGTCCTCCTATGAGAGCGATGGCAGTAGACAGTTTCCTCATGTTTCCTCCGCTGTAGCTGCCCGCTGACTTGTCCACATACTTGACCAAACCCAGCTTCCGGATGCCCCACTCTGCCACCTAGTGGACAGGAAAAGGTTTTCATGTCAACCATTTTCTTTTTCTTTTGTACATGCATATTGACTGACATGTAATAGAGTCCGTTTGTTTATTTATATAGACCTTTATATCCCACTTAACTTCAGAAAAACAAGACTCTAAAAGAGTTATTATATTATATATAAAAGACCAATACAATAAGTTCAATACATCGTGTCATAGTAAATCAAGTAGGCCCATGCATGTGTGTTCATGCGTTTGTTACTGACCTCACAGACTTCCTTCTCAGGCACTCCTCTCAGGATGGCGTAAAACTCGAGGTGCTCTCTGCCGGTCAGCAGGTCGTTGATGGCATCAAACTGAGGACAGTAGCCCATGTTCTGATGCACCTCATCGATCTCTGTCGTTACACTGAAGTGAGATAAACACAAGAGTGGAATTAAGTTCCATAGAAAGCAAAAATATACAGTTTTAACTAAATGTAGCCTTGTAGTTTATGTTTTTTTGTTTTGCTTATTATTGCAATATTTATTTCAAGTGCCTTTAATTGCGTCATTGATCCTAAGAACATATCATTGTGACTACTAATACTTGCCCCCCCCCCCCCCCCCCCCTGTTAAATAAACTACAATAATATATTAATTCTAATACAGATGATTGGATGTATTGTATATTTTGAGGAGGTATGTGTTTTACCTCTTGCCAGCCAGGTAAGCCTCTCCGCCGGTGACATCAGAGTCTCCTGTCAGCATTTTAAAGGTGCTGGTCTTGCCTGCCCCGTTCACCCCCAGCAAACCGAAGCACTGCAGGAGAAGAGAAACACCGTACGTTTATTTTCACATACAATAATATAGACTTTCTTTACTACAGTCATTGTATCTGCTGTATCATCCTCTTACAAAACACAAACTTGTTTTATCTGTACTAAAGAAAGCCCCGTCTGTTGCATGCTGTCTGTATCGTACCTCTCCAGGGGGGATGCCAACACACAGTCGGTCCACTGCCGGCTTCTGTTTCCTCTTGTAGATCTTGGTGAGCTGTCTGAGCTCCAGGATGTCGGTCTTTCCTCCTCCGCTCAGGATCCTCTGTCGCTCTCTGGCCACGTCCTCGTCTTCTTCTCCAATAGGCTTCAGGTGACTGGTGGAAGACCTGGAAGGTCACAGGCAGCAAAGGGAGGAGAGGTCACATAAAAAGGACAGACTTAGTTGAAGCCTTCACCCAGAGGGGATTCAAAGCCAGATCCACTTGTTTTGAGTTATAATGTTTTAGTTACGGATATGATTCTTTTTTTGTGTATTGAAGGTTTCACCCACCTGGCCTTGAAGAAGAAGTGGTACTGAATGAGGACGGTGATGGTGAAGAAGATCACGCCCTCTATGGCCATCGCAAACAGGTTCTTTCCCACCATGTCCCAGGCCAGAGGGGAGCGGAACCGGTTTTC
This sequence comes from Leptoclinus maculatus, assembly GCA_032191485.1. NCBI lineage: Eukaryota > Metazoa > Chordata > Actinopteri > Perciformes > Stichaeidae > Leptoclinus > Leptoclinus maculatus. Next base: position 11,353,828 of record JAVDOI010000009.1, read on the forward strand.
ACCTACAGAGACACGACCACAACCAGAGAAACATTTAGAAAATGTAGATCACGTCCCTTGTCAAAACTAATCGGGATACATTTGGGGTAGCGGGTAAAAGAGGTGTGCTGCAATTACCGAATCTCTCCAAAGCGTCTGACATTGCCTGATTCTTCACCATGTCAATCAGTCCTCTGCCCAGACAGAAGTGAGGGAAGATGAGGAACACGTTCTTCAGGATGTCGTTGATGCCACCGACTTCCTTAAAAAGGAACAAAGTGAATATCAACAGTTAATATTCAGCCGTGAGGGGTAAAGCATTCAATCATTCATTTCTAAGTTTGCATTCAAAAGCCTCTCTCTCTCTCTACACACTCTTGAATCAACAATCAATCTATTGCTACTCTAGCTAACTGAATCAAAATGACTTGGGAGACATTATTTACATTGCTTCCAAACAGCTCCAGCACGAAAGTGGAGACGCTGCCGTTGATCCCGATCAGGATGTTAACGCTGGTCAGAACCACGTAGGCCGTGCTGGGGATCTTGAAGAAGAACGAGGCCGGGTACATCAGAGGGGTGATCGACCATCTGGAGGGAGCAACAAAGATCATTGTTGATTAGCGGAGGTTAGAGAATTAGAGAAAGTAAGAGCCAAAACAAACTGAGCGCGTGTCAAATGTACCCGTAGAGCAGCAGCAGCAGCGCCAGCACGGGCAGATTGGTGGAGGAGACGTAGGCGTCTTGTTGGAAACACATGAAGATAATGATGACCAGTGTGGCTGGGACGATGTAGTTACACTGCAAGAGAGGAAGAGAAACAGGGTGAACAATAGTATTACGCTCCATCAAGACAATAATGTTGTATTTAGACTTTCATCACTAATATTTAATCTAAACTGAGGAGGAGACAATGAGGCTCAGGGTCCAGCTCGACTGGAATGTCTTACCATATCCCAGACAAAGTTGGCCAGCCAATAGAGTAAGGGCTGCACTCCGCTGATGAACTGCAAGTGTTTGGCCTTGTTCACTCTCTCCTGGATGAGGAAGACCACAAAACTGGCCGGGACAAAGGACATGGCGAAGATCACGCAGATGGAAACCAGCACATCGACCGACGTCGTCATCCTGGGAACAGAGCGGGGAGGGAGACGTGAGAATGACAGGCGATGTCTCCTTCAAAAAAAAAAAGGCCAAAGAAATGTTGTCACTTAATAAGTGCACTCCCTGGATACTCACAATGCGACCTGTGACAGCTGCTCCTTGGTGAGGTTGAGCGGGTGATTGGAGGCGGTGATGCCAAACTTGGTGGGGTCTTGGTCGTCTTGCAGGCTCGCCCGCAGGATGCCGTTGTTCATCACATTGAGGAAAGAACCGATGCTGTGCCAGCCTTTGTTGTTGAACCAGATCTGGGAATAGAGAGGCGTGTAAGTTGCTGTAACCTCAGAGGAAATACAAAGCAGCCTGGGAGTACATTTCTGTGATCAGCTGTGTGTCATAAGTCTGCATGAGACTACACATTACATTATGTCTTTGGAAAGTACCTCATGCAACTCTCTTCCCTATATATGTTTCCCCTCGACTCATTTTCACATATTCATTTTCTGAACTCATCTTTCCATTGTGTTTTCTATTTTTGTGGTGGAATTGAAGCTCATTCAGTTTGCTCCTCTGCATGAAATCATTACATGCACGCCTCAAATGTGAAAATATAATGTGCAAAATTAAGGTTTGTCATCAACATTGTTCTTAACAAAGACAAGTTGATACAAATGAAGAGAAATACACAGTATGTGTAACTCGTAAATAGGAACCCCCCCCCCTATAAAAAAAGCAAGAATGGTATCAACAGCATGGAGTTAAAGCTGTGGATCTTTAAATCAACCACAAAGCAGATATCAATTATTAAGCACACAATATGAGTGAATGAAGTATATTGTATCATAATTTGGTAAGGGAGGCTTGAGGGTAACCTTGTGTTGTTGTATAACCAGTGTGTGTGTGTGTGTGTGTGTGTGTGTGTGTGTGTGTGTGTGTGTGTGTGTGTGTGTGTGTGTGTGTTTACTAACCTTGACATTATTCTTGGTGTCCAACCCTTGTATAAAAGTGGAGAGACTGTGAAAGAAACGATCCGCTGCAGTTCCCTGGAGGGTGAGAGAGGGAGAAAGTCTTCTTTAGCACATGGGCTCACTGTTCAAACCAGAAATACAAGTCTAGCCCCACTACAGTAGTAGTAGTCAGTATAGAAATGTCCCACATTATTGTTTGTTGGTGCTGATTAGTTTAGTGCAGTGTGTTAAAATAGTAACGTAATGAAATGTCTTACTCTCTCCAGACGGAAACGCCTCCTCAGTTGAGCGATCGCCTCGTCAACGTCGTCTGTGTGGGACATGAGCTGAGAACTCCTGGCGCCCAGCGAGAATCCACCGTATCTGTGTAGATCACAATTATTTTAATATCGGCGAAGGACACAGCATAGAGGCACTCGGTTCAATGTTATCGACCGATTAAGCTCAAGATGGATCATGTCTGATAGTGTACCTGAACTCGTTGACCCAAATCTTGTTCTTCAGGCTGGAAGAGAAGGAAAAAGAAAATAAATGAAATGAAACATAATACAATGAATCAAGAAGTTGATCTAATTCAAGTGTGCCAAAGCAAATGGAAGTTGAGTGTTACCTCTTGCCAATGATCTGAGCGTAGGTTTTAACCAGATAGTCAGAGATGTTTCGGCCAGTCAAATTCTGAAGAGTGTCTGTCTCGCTGATTTTCATCTGCATACACAAAAAGAAAAGAAAAGAATTAACATTTGGGGTTTTTTTTGTGTGTATTTAGGCTTTGCCTTTGTAATTTTAGATGGATAAACACTTCAGTTTGGACTTTTTAAATGGTTTGGCGTCGCCAACCTGAGGTGGTGGAAGTCCCCCAGCGCCAGCAGGACACTCGGGAAGCATCCTCTTGCGTCCTCCACAGCTGCACTCACACATGGGAGAGGGATTCTCCATGGACCAGTTGCCTTTGTCGAACATTTCCCTCACACTTTGAGAGACTTGCGCGGCCGACCACTCATCCTCTGCTGCTGTGCAGGGAGTGTCCCTGGAGCACAGAGATAGAAGTCAGATCTCCATTTTGAATGCGTATGTATAAACTACCACATTTGTGTTTTTGCTAAAGCTGCAATCAGATCAACAGTAGATCTTCGTGTTTTTATTTCCCTTAATGAATGTTTTCTGTTTGTCTTAAAACTCACGGTATGGGTTGTCCTTCCATGCAGCGTGTTCCAAATCCTGGGTTTTCTGTCAGAGCTTCCAGTAGTTTGTTGACGTGAGGGTCCTCAGGAAAGTCATTACTACAAACACACAGAGAACACATTGCCTTTAATATCACAAATCATCACACACAAATGATGCTTAACAATCAGTTGTCCAGCCATTGTGTTAAGACTGAAGATATTAATAATAGATTGACATTTAGAATAGTTTTATTATTCATTTCTGACAAAAAAAAAAGAGAATGCTCTGATTCAGGTGAGTTGAAGATTAAAAAGTCCCTAAATGTAAAGAATGAGCAGAAACTTTCTTTTTTTTCTGGAGACACATTGATGAAAAGGAGGACAATGCCATTTTTCCAGACATACAGAATGGTATCTCACCTGATGAAGGTAAACTGTTCCCCATACATGCTGTGATCCAGAGCCAGACTTGGGTACTTTCCAAACGGAGGGACGATCAGGCTGAACACCAGGGCAATGCACACAAACACGGCCGGAAGAACAATCTGAAAAATCACATCATGACCATTCATTACAACTGACACGCCTCAGAAATACTGCTTCTCTCTTATATTGACAACCTGTTTATTTAACAGTGCAATGAAAATAGCATCAGTATACCTGAGCAAAGAAGCCTTTCCTGGAGCGCCGAGCATAGAGGAAACGTTTCCAGAGTAGTGCAACAAACTGCTGTCTCTTCAGACTCCAGCCTTTGACCTGGTACGAGCCTTTGCCATCTGATCCACTGAGCCAGTCGGTCTCTCGGGATTCTGGACACAGACGACACAATACACATGAGCAAACTCATCTTGTCTGTGTCCTGATTCTGTAATATTGCTAATAGGTTGTCTGCAATTGCAATTTCACTGGCACAAAGCAACTGATTTGTATGCTTTGCAACATAAGTTCTAGCTTTCTTCAGAGAGAAACTGCACTTTTTCTCCATTCAAATCTGGGATGTGATGGATGTTTCCTAAATTTCTAGACATATTTTTGGTGAAATACACCTTCAGGTGCAAACAAAGGGCAAAAGCAATGATAGTCACCTTCAGAGTCGTTGAATTCAAAGTCGTCCTCAGTGAAGGGCTTCAGGCAGCTCTGGTGGTCTCCGAATGCATGATGGCGACGAGTCCTGGTCGGCACGACTCCATCTGCAGCCACACGAGGGTCAACGTGTTACTATTGAGGTTCAAGTCTTCTGTTTTGTATGACGATAACCCCCACAATATTCCAGTAACCTAAAAGCAAGTACTGATGCTGCTAACCGACGTTTAAAACAAGGGCGTAACAATGTTTTAAAAATCTCACCTGAGAGCTCAACAGCGTCTACTCCACTGTCCTCAGCCACTTTCAAGAAAATCTGCACAGTTGGAAGACACACGCTTTAAACATTGGCAGAAGCATATAAACAATAGATCAAACATCCAACAAAAAGTTTATTTTTACATCTGATTTTTGTCCGTTTCATTCTACTTTCGACAGCGTTTGATATGAAAGGCCCACTTAGACCAGCTGCTCCTTACCTCCTCCAGGGTGGTATCAGATATTCCATAGCTGGATATTCCCAGGTCGGTAAGTCGGTCATCCAGCTCGTGGAAGAGCTCTACAAAGGCTCCGTCTTTAGCTGACTGGTAGGGCAAGACATAGGTGATTTCATGGCCAAGGTCCTCAACTAGGCGAGCCTCGTGGACATGCTTGAATATCAGGTTGGAGATGAGGGACACATCTGTAGTGAAGAAAGCGTGAGAGATCGGTGAGAGGGAATGATAAAGCATCAACATCTTATATGCCTTTCCAAGTTCATTTGACAGGAATAAACATGTGTGCCTTTAAAGTAGCCAACTGAATGTCTGTTCTCACCAATAGTGGTGGTTTCACTCTCTGGTTCGCTGCCCAGACCAGCATCTGAACTGCTCTGTGATACGCTGTCGTCCTGAACCAAAGACAAAGACGGTAAAACGGTTACCCTTTTTCAGTTAAAAACACTATAAAAAGGAGACAACTTCTCTTGTATCTTTTAAAAAGCTGTATTCTCTGTAACGTCTCTCTAACCTTCTCGGCCTTTTTGATGTAGGACACAGTGCTGGCAGAATTCCTGCAGGACTGAAGTGTCAAGTCATAGTCTCTCTTGACCAGGGTCAGGTAGTAGCCCGTGCCCAGCTGGGTCTTCAGGAAGAGCGAGGAGCCCACGCAGCACAGCTTTCCGTGGGAAATGATGGCGATGCGGTCACCCAGGATGTCGGCCTCGTCCATGTGATGTGTGGACAGGATGATGGTGCGGCCTGATGAGGAACAGAGGGACACATTGAAATTACAAAACTACAGAATTACACATAAAGTTATTGAAAGTCATTTGTAACCGTTACCGACTATCAGTTGTATTTACCTTGTCTGTATTTAAGCAGCAGGTCCCAGATGCCCCTGCGTGCGTAGGGATCGACCCCGGCAGTAGGTTCATCCAGGATCACAACTTTTGAGCCCCCAACAAAAGCCAGGGCCACTGACAGTTTCCTCTGCATCCCTCCTACAAAGACAACAGGGAGTCAAGACCGTTTTCCAACATGAAAATCTCCCTGTATAACAGGACGTGTGAAACAACTACAAGGTAAAGAAATGTAAAACAACCGAACTGACCGGAGAGCGTGTTGGTGCGGGCATGGCGTTTGTCAGGCAGTCCGACATCGTTCACAATTTGTTCCATCTCAGCCTTCACCTTCTCCTCCGACAGCCCCTTCAGACGGGCGTAGAACCAGATGTGTTCCTCCACCGTCAGCCTGGATTACAGCAAAGCAACAAATCAAACAGTTACCCAAATGCACAAGAAGGCCACAAGCGTGCAAAGCATTCCGTCTTTGTTGCTGCTGTATACGTACATGCTGAAAAGTACGTTGTGCTGGGGGCAGACGCCCAGATTCTGCCGGATGGTGCTGAGTTCACTGCGGATGTCCTTGCCGTGGATGTAGGCTGTGCCAGATGTGGGTGGGAACAACCCCGTCAGGATTGACCTATGAGAGAGCAGGGAGGCACACAACAATCACCATTAACAGCTGTCCCAACTGAGTAGATTTTAAAGTCTTTCAACTAGTTCCGAGATGAACTGCAGACAACGTGTGCATAATCTTACATGGTTGTGGTCTTGCCAGCTCCATTGTGGCCGAGGAAGGAGGTTATCTGTCCCTTATAGAACCTCAGGGACAGTCCGTCTACAGCCAGCTTTTTTCCATGGCTGTAGACCTTCACCAGATTCTCGATGTAAACACCTGGCTCGATGTGGCTCGGCTCCTCCTCAATACAAACAGCTGTGGGGGGAAAAAAAGACAACAGCATTTAATAAAAGGACAAAAGCTGAGGTTTCACTGGACACATAAAGGGAAGGATCATCCATCTGCATTTGAAACTTGAGACAATTTTCGCTGATGGTTTTATATCTGAAAATTCCTTCCAAAACAGAAAGACAAATAAATAGCAATGAGTTTTTGAGTTTTGTACCGTCAGCGTTGCCCTTCTTTGACACAGGGGTGGAGATGTTTGTGTTTTCTTTCTCTCCACACCAGTACGTCTTAGTGAAAGGGAAGTACCAAGGCCTGGGGATCCCATACTGACCTGGAATAGAGTGACATTTTTCAGTACTGTCCATCAAAACAACCCTGACTATTTAACCGCACATCATCGATTAAGCACTTTACGGAAAAAAAATACCAAGACCGTAAACCACATCCACGACTCACCAGGGAACACAGATTCGATGTACCAGGTCATTATTCCGTAGAGCACAGCGTCAAACAGCATGAGGGAGATAGAGGTGGTCAGGTTGTAGCTGTCCTCCTCCAAAGGGCTGGCCAGCAGGTTGGACCACTGGATACCCACCCCTTGCTCCTCAAACAGGGCAAAGTACTCACAGCCAAAACCAAACGCCACAGGAGACAGCAGACTCTGTGAGAGGAACAAAGACGCCGGAGTTTAGCGGAGACAACCGGACGCAACGCTCAACACATGCTGTATGTATTCAAACGAGCATTATTCAATTTCTTCCACACACACACCACGATAAGTTTTGCTCCGAAGCCAATGTAGTCTTGCCAGGCGACACACAGCACGTAGGGCAGGTAGAGCGTGAAGTATATGATGCCACCGCAGGCAGCTGCCAAGTTGGCACGAGAGAACAGGGTGCTGATAAGGAAACACTGCATGATGGTTACAACGCCGAAGGACGCCAGGAAGAGAAACACCACGCCTGGGTCACTGTAAGGCAGCAGGTTTCCCATCTGAAAAGGGTGGCGGGGGGGGGGGAAGAGGAAAAAAAATGAAATACTTTCCCGGTTACAGCGGTACGATGTCACTTGTTTTCCACAATTTGGTGACATTTCTAGACGATAAAGTGATTATCAAGTATCAAGATGACAAAGAGTGTTCCCGTGTGTATGTGGCAACACCAACCTTCAATAGTACCACCAACAAGCTGGCGCTGATCAGGAGCGGGATCAAGCTGCTGATGAACCAGCTGAGCCACAGGGTGCCGTTGTTCAGCCCCATGATCCTCATGGTCTCTTTGAGCCGCGCCTCCTTCTCGTACACCACGCCCTTGATGATGATGGCTACCGAGTACATCCACGCCAGGGTCATGAAGAGAGGCATGGACCGACTCATCACGCGCAGGAAACTGAAAAAAAAAAACAAGAAGTAACAATTGGTTATGCATGTTTTAAACTAACTTTGACGGCGTACGTTGCAATTATACTCTTGCGTTTGCACATTGGTCACTTACACGTCGTCAACAAAGCAGGGGTAGGGCATCTGCTGAATGTAGACGCCTGTCTTCTCCTTGGTGCCAGTGATGGCTCGGATGATTCCGTGCTCGATGACGTCCTGCAGGTAAGAAAATCCGCCCCAGATGTACCGAAGGTCCTCGAAGGGGTCTGCCCTGGGACCGGGGTCCCAATAGCTGCAAAGCGAAATGACAATCAGTTAGCTCATGAAAAGCAAAAGATCTGCAACGGGGTCTGTAATTCAATAATAGCCAGGGCGCCAGCTTCTCACCCGTCTTTAATCTTGTTTGTCCTCTCCACGTTATCAATGTCCATGCGGATCTTATAGTTGACGTTGGGAGGCAAGTCGGTGCTGTTGCTATGGGCGATGTCAGGAAACACGATTCCGGCCCAGAACTTCTGGTTGTTCAGGAGACCCATGGACTTGTTGACCAGCCTCTCCTCATTAGCTACTGGCTCCAGCTTGTCCAGGTTCACACACTGAAAGGGAGAGAGAGAGAGAGGGGTTACGCCATGTTTTACTCTAAAAGTCTGACTAGGAATGAAGTCATTGTGGGGTCTAAATGCTGCACGAAGGTCTTTGTCACACAGTTAAAGAAGGATGGAAAAAGAACACATGTAATGACTTCTCTCCCAAGAGAGAAAGAAGTAAATTAGTCTGAGGCTTTATCTCCACAACAGCTGAATGTCCTAATTGTGTTTTGTTTAAGTTGCTCTGAATAAGAGAATCTCTTGAGTAGCAGACCCTTTTGGGTGCCCGACTTTTAATCGGTCGCAACAAAAAAAACCTGCTCACACAATCAAATGCTTTCCTCGCAAATACTGCTCAGTAGCCGATAACAACAATTAACTCTTAACCCTGTTACACAAACTCACTGGAGTAACCACAACAGGGTTGTTTAGCTGATTTGTCGAGACCTCGTACAGATTAGCCTCTCACACAGCTGACATAAGCCGATTTACACCTCTTGGCCTCATACCGTGTGAGAAGCCAACGAGTTCAGAAAGCATGATGAAAAATACAGCATTGGAGGACACCTTATCCTGCAGGTATGACAGACTTTTATGGTTCTGTACGGCCTTGAGATAGTTTGAGTGTGAGGAATGTTAGTTTACACACATTATATGGTCTCCATAAGGGGTAAGAGTAGGTCAGTGGGGTGTTTGCAGTTGTTGGTAAACAGAAAATACACAAGTTAAATAATTAGTTTGGAACCTAATTGACCTCAAGTTATGGTTTAAAATTCCCTCTTTTTAATGAATTGTCTGTGTCGTCGGTCTGTGGACTGAAAACCATCATCGCTCATTCAGCAAATCTGATCATTATAGATCGCATCATTATACATCAGAGGAACACCACAAGGCGGTTAGTCCACATTGACCACTGAACCGTGATGTTTATTTTATAGGACTCTCAATGAAGAAATTAGATACATAGAAGTCAACAACTTGATTAACATTTGGCAGGAGTTTAGGGGTGGTTGTTGATCGCTTATTAAGGCTTGGCTCTGGCATACTGACCCAGAAGGCATGACACGGGGAGCAGTGACAAACTCAGCATGACAATGATTCGATTTGGTGAGGGAAGGAAGGGGAAAGAACATTTGATTTCAAGGCTTTTAATAGTCGCGCCAGGTTCTAAATGCAGTTCAAAGTGAATAAAAAAAAACAATGGAATAATGGAAGATTTTGTAACGCGACGACCTATTTGGGCAATTAGTATTTAACCTATTTCCCCACTAGGTTTTGACTTAAATGGAAGATATTGGGTAACAGCTACTTTACAGACACAACTTAAGACCCATACAAGTATGGAAAACAAGGACGGCTACGCTGTAATATAGTCTGAACTCGTCATGTGAAAACATCATAACACGCTCTACTATCCGTTTCTTTGAAGTCAAGCTTGGTTTGGTATTTTACGCACTGAATACGTTTCCTGTAAAAACAGACTCGCCATCATTGCACACACACACACACACACACACACTGCTTTAGCAGGACGTGTCAGTGGTGTGCGTTGGTGTGATGCATCCTGCACTAACACACTAACCTCCATGAAGCGGGAGATGGTCTGGATGGACTGGTCGGTTTCGTTGAAGACGTCTCTCCAGGTGTAAGCGGATCCTGCGGGTCTTTGGTCCTCTGAGAGCTTCATCAGGAAGGCCGACACATCTGACACACGCCACTCAGTCTCGCTGAGCTGGGCATTAAAGAACGCAGCACTGGCGTTATTCTGGAGCATCGTCTGCAAAGAGAAAGGTTTGTATTGTTTATTATAGAGAGCCAATGTACAATTACTTGTAAGTAACGATAAAGAAAAGCTAAAACATTAAAGAGGATGCAGATAAACATCTACAGGTGGCTCAAGTCTTCCTGTCATAAGACTTCCCTTATTAACCTACTTAAACAATAGTCACTTGCCTTAAGGCTTGTGACCTTTATTACTGCTGTGTGTTTGTGTGGCTTTCTACTGTCGTTGGATGTTCTGTGATCTGTGCTCCAGGCTTCTCTCAAATTCATTATATCTATCATCAACAACCATTTTCCTGCTTCCCTGAAAGAGAAAACTATTTCATGACAGACACAGGCAGAGACAGCCGTCTAATCAAATAATCCAAAACAACCTGAATAATATTCAAGGTTCAGGCCTGTTATTCCCTAAACAACAAAGCAGAACAAAATAGAACTCAGCTTTAATTGTATAAAACAAATGAATGGTGTCCTAATTGTTATTTAGAGGTCTGGGGCTCTTTATATACAGTTAATGGTCTCAGCAAAAATCTTTATTTGCGAAGGTATTTTACAGTATCACCTTTCGCCGCTAGGTGGAGGTGGTACTTATGTAATTTACATAGGACAGACGCATTTCCAGCGAGGAAGAGCCCTGCTATGAACTACATGCCATCTGATACAGACCTTTTTTAAATGGCTCACTCTATTAGAGCGACTGTCATTTTATACCCTGTAGATCTATTTGTAGATCAAGCAGTCCTGTGAACAAGAAATCAACACTTCGTGTGCTTGTCCCTGCGTGATGTGACCGACAGATTGTTTAAATGAGGACAACCCGGGTTTGCTGTATAGTTTCACACCGGTGCCAGAGCCATATTTTTAATATCACGCTGAAAAATCCCTCCATGCTTTGTTTTAATTAATAGAGTTTCATGGTTGACCTGAACCTGTGTCTGTCTGCACTCTCTTGTTAGTCTCACTTTTACATTTACCCAAAAGACACCAGTTAGTGTGAAAAACGGATTACTCTTGGCCTCGGTCCTCTTTCTCCACAAAGTACTTTCATCAACCCGTGAAGAACCCACAAGAGGATAATATCTGACATAAAAGGGTCAGATTTTTCTTAATATAGTCATAACATGGCCCCATACTCCAGCAGCCTGGTTGGGTGCACTCTACAGAAGCTTCAGTCGGGTCCTTCTTATCAGACACATACTTATATTGAAGTCACAGAGATGCACCGATTACCGTCTTAAACCCCATCATGTAAACAGGAAGAGGACTGAGAACACAGCTCTGATGTGTGTGTGTGTGTGTGTGTGTGTGTGTGTTGGCATTGCGTCCCACTCACCCTGACCATGTCCATTTCCTCGCCATTCTCCATGAAGTTCCAGACTTTGGGCCTCATCTCTTCCCACATCCCTCCAAGGTCCCTCAGCACGCCGAACTCCTGGAAGGTCTTATTAACCTGCAAAAGACACAAAGACGTTCAGCCTTAGTCAATGGGGGTTCACTCGTGATTCTGATGGAGGTTCATATGAGATGAGAGGGGCCTTTTTTGTACCTCGTGGATGATTCGCTGTGTGGCCGGAGTATCTGGGGTGTACAGGATCTTCCCCATGAGCAGAGGCTTCAGAGCTCTCCAGATCATCCTGGAAATGGGGCTGGACTCCAGGCTCCGCATCATGGTGTTACAATAGGGAGCTGGGAAATAAAACACACACGCATTTTGAGTCTTAAACATCGTCTGTTCTATGTAAACGGTAAATTGGCAGGGACTCTGGGAAAAATACATCTGATAAACAAATACTTCTGATGAAAGCACAAAATGGGGTCGTTTCTGGTCGTTTGGACGCTTACTGGAAGAGTTGTCGTAAGCTGCGAGGGGATCACTGTCGCTGGCGTTGCCATGGTTTCCGAACAGGGCCTTGTAGTTGTTGTCCTCGTACCAGTTGAGAGACTTGATTTTGAGGCCGCCTCCCTCGGGGTGTCCGCAGACGATACGCGACACGGCCTGGTACATCTGGTTTGGAGAGCCTGTGGCATTTGCAGTTAGATATTGGATCTCCTTACGCATGTCCTTCCAACTCTTCATACCGGCAAGCTGGAGGGAGAGACAGAAACAGAAACGTTAGCACGATGAAGGCTGGAAGTTAGGCAGCAAATATGTCATTCCAAGTCCAAACTTTGCTAGGCTAGGGGATACAAATACACACAAGACACATCTCCCACAATCATTAAGTCATTAATACTCTCATTCTGGTATTTGTGGCTGTAGGTGTCTTTTACTGTCGCATTTTAAGGTGATTTTAACACTCTGAAGTCAGCACCCCGCGCCGGCGCGTTTGAGCGGCGCTCACTCGATGTTTATATTAATATCTCGGCAAAAACGGCACATAAAAATGTTTCGAATATCTGTAGAAATCTGGTTATTCTCCACTTCCGTGTCCATATTCTCTCGAGATTGGGGGGGATTTTGGTGAAATTAGTCCTAGATGACATCAGAACCAGGCTGTACCGTTCAGGAGGTCGCTGAATATACTGCCTGTCATATCTGCACATGTCCACATGCTTCTTCCTTCAGGGTATCTCATGTGTCTCATGTACTGTAGCTCAGTGTGAGAAGTGTTAATAATATGGCTATCACCCGTCACAACAGAGGCAATTTATATGCACCCTGTGTGTGTGTGTGTGTGTGTGTGTGTGTGTGTGTGTGTGTGTGTGTGTGTGTGTGTGTGTGTGTGTGTGTGTGTGTGTGATGCTGTGGGTTTGAAGTTATTAAAAGTTATAACATGCACACTATGAGTGGTATTTATGGAGGTCAAGTGGAGACACTTAGACGTCTGCCTGACTAAGTTAAATTTAACTGCTGTACCCAGTCCTATCTTTCTCCTCCTGTGTGTGTGTGTGTGTGTGCATTTCCCTCTAGAGGAGATGTTATCACACCCTTTCTAATATAAAAAGGGACTGATCATGTATGGTCATGAAATGTCTTAAGGTGTATTAGTATTGTCCTGTACTCACTGGTGTTATTAGGTTTCACGCCTCCACTCTGCAGCTGTTTCTTTATCACACAATTCTCAATGCTGGAGGCCTGGGAACTTGTTATCACAATGCAGCCACTAAAACAGTCCTGTTATACTCCAATACATTTGTTTTATTTTCTCGTGGCAAACATTGTGGTTATGTTCCCAACAACTACAAAACATATTCCTCTGGTATCACGAGGAAACTGTCCTTGATAAGACTATCAACATCAGCGTTACGTCAGGGTTACTACAGGTCAAGACAAGTTGCCACAAGTTCCCCGTCGATGTCTCTAAACTGGTCAACTGCACAAGCAGTTATGTCACCATCTCGTGATTGGGAAGGAAAACAAAAGAAAAGGGCGAAAGAAGTGCTTTTGTTGCCTAAGCGTGAACCGCGGGAGGGCTTACGATGAGCTCAAGCTCTGAAGTGTGAAGGACGGAGGCTGAGAATATCACACCTTTTCCTTAAGGTGCATATGGGAGGAGGTCAGAGATAGATGACAGAAGCTGAGAAAGAAAGAAGGGAAGACCATAGGAGACTGCAGCAAAGCAGGAGGTGGAAATGAGTGCAGAAGGCGCGAGAACAAAGAGAGGTTACTATCGGTCGTTCTCCTAATAGGCAAACCTACGCAGGCTCCATAAGTAGAGCGCAATTATACAGACAAGTGTTGCTGTGTACACACTCGCCACACAAACGCATTCATGGTCGGACACGTTTCAGGACAAATAACACTGTTTTCTCTGTCGACTTTGTCATTTCAAAATAAGCTGTCCAGTCTGTAGCGGGTAACTGTTATTCTGCCCGTCAACAAGATATTCAACACGGTTTTCCGTCAAAGCGAAAGTGAGACTTTGAGAACTGTTGCGTCTCAGATCACCGACACAGACACAGACACAGACACACACACACACACACGCACACACACACACACACGCACTCCCTGAGATCGTTCTGTATGCGGTTGCTTTGCAGCCACATCAAACCGCTTCCTTCCTGCTCTTTCACATGCAAAGAACTGGGTGCAATAATGTGTGTGTTGTGTTGGACTGGGTGCATATCTGAGTCTTTCTGTAGTCGGTGTTCATGTGAGGCTGCCTGTGTTAGTTAATGCATTGACAATTGGTCTTGGGGTGTGCACACGCACTTGTTACATTATGGTCTCGTAAGTATGTGTCTTCACCTCTTCATTGCAAGAGGCTGACAGAAACCTCAGCCACCATTTTCTTTCTCCTGTTATGGAGTCTCACACACACACACACAGAGCAATATCTTCTAACGAAGTTTTTTGTTTTTACTACTGTGTGTGTGCGTATGTGCAACAGCCTGTGCTGAGAACGCTTTAGTGTGACTGAATATGTGTGTCCTTCAGGATGATTCCCAAGTTAACTTGGGTGTCTAGGTGAGAAATACACACACACACACACACACACACACACACACACACACACACACACACACACACACACACACACACACACACACACACACACACGCAGGCAGCAGAAGAGGATTGTCCCAGAGTAACCTGCTAGCAGAGCCTGTATGAGGTTACTAAAGTTCAAATTTCCATTCCAGCACACAGCTATTTAGACCAGAGCAGCTCTGGGGACAATCATATGATGGATAGATAGATATATACTTTATTCATCCCCAGGGGGAAATTTGTAAGTATAACATGTAAAATTGTTAACATGAAGTGATACATTTGAACTCCATCTAAAGCAGGTTGTGACCTGAATATTCAAAGACTTTAGAGTTTGTCTTGGGTCCACTCCTGCTCAATCGAACAACGGTAACCCACTCAATGTGAAGCAGTAAAAGGCAAACAGACGTCTGTGTGAAGCTGTTACATTAAATTACATATCTTTGTATTCTGACCATATAAAGAGAGGCCGCTGAATTTAGAGATTTTAATCAAACTTGCGTCCAGATATAAAGTGGTAGATCTCTACGTGATGACGGCGATCGGGCTGCGGGACAGAGAGGTTACTAGAGTTTATTCACACTCTCTCTACCGCTTTGCTAAGCAACCTCTTAAGCTACTTAGGGCAAACAACGCAAAGAAGATCAATGTCACTAATGTTTCCGAGAAGCATGTCGATTAAATCAGTATGCGTTCGTTAGGCTCGTAAGGGGAAGAAATAAATTAAATTTTTTTATTTCACCACCACTCATAATGGAGAATTGAGTATAAGATAATGTAATAGTTCGGGAATGAGTGGGAAGCCAGATTATTAGAAGTTCAAATCTCTGGATTTAGCTAAACAAAATGATCTACTTACAAACAGAGGAAAGGGTTAAGGAGAATAACGCAACTAATTAAGATTTAGCAACAATACATTTAAGAGCATGATGGAAGAGCTGCCACTTTTTCAAGTGAAACTAAAGTTGTTTGGGATGCAGATGATGACTCGTGAGGAGGTAGAGGTTCCTGTTACTCGAGAAAAAGAGGAAACACATAAGTGCATTTCTCCATTCTGCCATTTCTCCATCCACCAATCCAAGCTAAGCAAACCAATATAATCTGCTTTAAAACTAAATAACAGACACTGAGGAGGAATGATAACCAGTGATTCATTTCTACCTGAAGTACCAGCAGCCTAAAATAAGCACAGAGTCTCCGCAGGAGTGTAAAAGATCAACAATAGCCGGTTCAGGTACAAACCAAAAACATGGAGAAACCCGCGAGGAAGCTGTTCAAGAGGGATTTGGGGGAACATTCTTCATGAGTTCATGTTCATGTGATGGACAGAGGATAAAAAGGATCGGTGAAGGCTGCGACATTTGTAGTTGAGGACAGAAGAAAAGACAAGCTCACTGATGTTCTTACAGCTGCTTAGACAGGAAGCGCTATCACACCGGCAAACACACACACACACACACACACACACACACACACACACACACACACACACACACACACACACACACACACACACACCCAGCTGGGTCTATGTTTTGCCAACTCAGCAGCCTGAGAGAAAGGGGGTTGTGTGTGTTGTGCGCGTGTGTTTGCACCAGCGACTGCAGCCGTCTCTCCTCTCGTTCTACATTCCAGCACCCCCGACTTGGCTACATTGGCTTAAGTCTGGCATGTGAGTGTGTGAGTGTGTGTGTGTGTGTGTGTGTGTGTGTGTGTGTGTGTGAGCGCATATATGTACATGTCAAACCGCTCGTTCTTATTGAAGCTTCAAACTAGAATTACCGCCTCGCGGTTGTATGCCTGTGCCCACCGGTCAAGCTTGATGCAGTCTGATCAAAATGACATCACTTCAACATTTTTGTGTGAAATTGTCATAACTAGCATATGAATTCTTGAGTTATGACCCAAAAAAGTGTTTGGTGGGATCACAGTGACTTTTGAACATCATGATTTTATCAGTTCATCCCTGAGGACGTTTGGGCCAATTTCTAAGAAATTCCCTCTCGGCGTATCCTGAGATATCATGTTCAAGTAAAAGGGAAGAACAACAAACCGAAAACATAATGCCTGCTGTCACAAAGGCCTAAAAAAAAAAGGGGGAATGTGATCCAGAGAAAATCCAAGCCCATGGTGGTAGAACAAAGCCTCTATTAATAATTTCTGAATGTTGAAATGACTCATGTGGCCACGTAATGACATTATTCACTTTTACATGAGGATTACCTGCTTTGCTCTTTGCTCCTGTTAAACCTATGGCAGCACCTATGGCAACACGTCGATTCCGTGAATCGACGTGTGCAGACGTATGTGTGTTTATATTGCCAATATGGCCCTGACCCAACTGCCCCAAACTTGTACTACTGCATGAGACCTGTGTGTAAATAAATTACTTCACGTAGACCTCGTTCTAGGTAAGGATTGATTTCAAACATTGCTACTGGAGGCTGAACTTTGGAAGTAAATATTTCAGTTATCCTGTTTGTAAATGTTATAAAGTGAGTAGGTTGTGTGTGTGTGTATCTACCTCCACGGCCAGTGCTCCCAGGCTCTCCAGAAGAGTGTCGGTTGCAGCTGAGACTTCCTGAACGACTTTGGGGTCCGACTTCACATCCTTCTGTTAGACAGAAAAGGCCATGTTTACTATGCAGCTGAGATTCTTACACTGTGTTGTTGGTTCCTGTGCACAATTAATACATCCGGAAAAAAAACGACATACAATGAAACAGAAAATGGAACAAAATAGATGTTTATTGTCCATTAATTGCTTGCCATTTAGCTTATTTCAAATGATCTTGATCCATTACTGTACTAACAACTATACTATCGTCCATGTTTTATCCATTTATACACTTTAGAATTAAAGATGAAGGCGAGAAGGGGAGGTAAAGGACAAATGGGAGAGAAAGAAGAAGAGCAACATTGGGTTGAAAGGTGAACGGAGAGGCGAGCAGAGAAAGAACAACAGGTCAGCGTAGCTTTGACCTCCTATGTTCCCGTCTGTCAAACTGTGTGTGTGTGTGTGTGTGTGTGTGCGTGTTCTCGTCTATCACGCTAAGCTGTCAGCTGCTGGAACGCCTGGCGCCCCGATAAAGCACAGGCGTCGCTGAAGACGGAACAGCCATCTAGGAAAAGAGAAAAGTTCTCTCTCTCTCTCTTTCTCTCATTTGCTCAGTCTTGTTTTCTATTTACTTAACGATTTCTATCCGTACACACACATACACCCACACAGAGAGCAACTAATGGGAGAACGTTGAGTTATGCAAGAGTTCTCTCCCTCACTCTTTTGCACAATTTAGTTACTTTGGAAAGGAATTGTCCTTTCTTGCATCAACATGTTCCGATAATAAAGAGGAAGAGTGTGTTTTTGGGCTGAATCTGGTCCGCAGTGAGGCAGGAAATGATTTCATTCTCATGTCGAGTGAGCAGCTTTTCTAATCTCTTCAACAGCACAGCAAACACAGCAAGGCTACAGGTTATTGAGAATTGCTGACTTGATAATGACACTCTTCCTGTGTCTGTTTGTTTCTCCCTCTAAAGAGAAGTAGGCCGACTTAGCAGCAGACTGCAGAGGTTGTTTTTTTTCACCTCTCGCCACTTCACCATCGTGACCCAAGTGTGAGTCACGGGTTTTATGGGAAGAGGGCAGGCTGTACTGTAAGATACAGGCAGAGGAGAGGTGACGCTGGACAGGGAGGAGGCGGAGGGACAACGAGTAAAGACAAACAAGGGAATCCAGAAAGCACAAAGTTTCACAGTAGGCACAAAGGATGAGGGATCAGGGATCAGGGATTTACGTACGGTGGTTGAATACAGGGGTCTATCTTTTGACCTGTACAAACAGTGAACCGCCTTGTCGCATAATATTAATGTCAGTCAGCGGATTACAATAAGTCTATGACCAGACCAACCGTGTGAGACCGTGCACTTGTTCGTGATGTCGTTTTAGTTGCTGGGCTAAGCTTTTTATGTTAAAATTCTGGTTGAATGTGTTTTGACTCAACGGATAAACTCACCCGAATGGGTTTGAAAAAGTCCAAGTTGGACAGGAAGTGGCTCTGGGCCTTGTTCAGCCAATCGCTGGAGGAGTTGCAAATGATTTCTTGAATCAGACGGGACACGTTGCGGTCGGCAATGTGGACAAACTCCTCCAGGGGCGTGGTGTTACAGAGGTCCCGGAGATGGAAGCCGAAACCTTTGGTCAGCACCTGGACAGAGAAAAAAAAAAAAAAAAAGAGCACCGTGGTTCAGAAAGGGTAGAGATTACGAAATCACATGTGGACTACATACTTTCCATAAAACATAACCAGTATATCTGATTTAGTTTGGGACAAATGTTAATGGGACAACAAAGAGGCACAAGGACGATTCAATAAACAATAACAAGCAGAGGCTCCTCCCAACAAATAACTAGAGGTGATCCAGTCAATTATTCATGTTTTCCTTCCACAAGCATAAAAAACAACAACTCTGAAACAAAGGCAATGCAAAGTTATAGAGGGGCCTTTATTCATAATGCTAAGTATTGCATCAATATTTGGGGAGTAAAACTGTTTGTGGTCTTGACTCTTTTCACATCGTCATGTATCAGTCCAGAAAGGTTATGTTTCTAAAAACCTGTGTACAAAACAATGACGTCACAGGACGATACTACTGAGCAACCGTGAGGGAAAAAAATGTTCTGAATGTCAATGCGGGGGCTTGCCAAGGATGTTTTGACTAGAAATGTAAACTTAAAATGATTTAACACACTACTCGGAAGAGGAAGCACAGCTGCGCACGTGCAGGCGGAGTAACAGAATGTTCTTTTTTTTCTGGGACATCAGAGCGTTCAAGGACTGGACAGAGGCTCTGTCTTCTCTAACAGAGTCAAGATATTCAGAGTGTGTGTGTGTGTGTGTGTGAGTGTGTGTGTGTGAGCGACAGAGAACAGGGTGAGAGGAGAGCACACTGACTTATCTAGATGTCCTTGACCAGTCAGTGTTATTCCATCATGTCTATCATACTACAAACTGTACACACACACACACACACACACGCACACACACAGTAATCTTTTCATTGGAAAAACATCAGGGCCTACAGCAGTAGGTTTGGAGTGGCAATCATACTAATCGCCTCATAGACAACTGAAAAAATATATTTTCCCAAAGAGATTATGATGATCATCTATTTATGCGTTTGCTCTCATGCGTCTCAATGCTGCTCAAACAATAACAGGGGCACAGTGATAATAAGCTTTCATTCTCCTTCACTCCCTTCCTTAAACAATGCTCCTAATGGCCGTCACAGACTAATGGATAGCCATCTTTGATCAATAGATGTCGGGGAGAACGGGATGAGTAGAAGAGAAGCTGACGGTGTAACGTGAGTTTGTTTTTTGAGCCTCGGTCTCTGCACGTGAGGAGGAATAGAGGAGGGGGAGGGTAAAAGGGGAGAAGAGCAATCATGTGACACCAGCCCTCCAATTGCAAAGCAGGGATGATGTGGTGGAGCTGGTTGGGCGCTGTTGTTGAGGTGGTCCTACAGCAGGAAGCTGAATCTGTCAATGCACGTGCGTGATAGATTCATGACATATAAAACTTGATTTGAATGGGAGGTGTGTGTGTGTGTGTGTGTGTGTGTTGACATGTGCATGGGGCTGCTGTGAAATAGATCATCCTGTCAGCTAGAAAAACTAAATATGCGCAGATTCCCCAAGAGAGGAATAAAACTAAGAGTAAGAAAGATGAAAATTACTCAGAAAGAGGAGACTTGAGAGAGAAATACGGAAACCAGAAAAAAAAAAAAAAATTTGAAAGGGACTAGAATGATTCATCTTATAGACTGATAGAAAAATGATATCCGAAAAAAGAATGAGATTTTCTTTTTGGGGGACCAACAATATAAAGAAGAGAGAGAGAGACAGAAAAGCGAGAGGGACTTTTGGTGCCTGAAAGCCTCCCCCCCACACACACACACACACACACACAGTGATTGGTGGGTATTAAGGGCTTAGCTGTGCCACGATAGAGTCCTGTGGCCCAACAGATGCTGTCGAGCCAAGGTCATTGGATTTCTGCATGTGCACTGTGGCCAGAGGGGCGTGATCCTCTCACGGGAAAAGGACGAAAACAAAAAGGCCGCACGCAACATATTTACAGTGTTGTTGTCTGCTATCGGCATTCAACATTGTCCCATCTCAAAGCAATATCATCATCGACTGAAGGGTAAACATTGAAGGACGGGAGAGGAGGGTTTTATTATTGAAACATTTGAAATGGTAATGTTTCTACCTTCTCCAGATTGACGTCCGCCTCCACTATCTGTTTCAGCGCGTGATGAGGTAGAGAGGCGTTGTGGTGCAGGAAGTGGGAAAGGGTCTCGTTGTCTTGCAGAAAGTCCTTCAGCTTGAAACCTAGAAAAAAAAACATACATAGATAGAAGCAGTGAGTCAATCAAGCCAACTATGGGACACAAAACTCTCTTTGATAAGAACAAGACGTCTTTATTTGATGGCTGATATGAAACCAGGGCTCGCGGCAGTGTTCCCAGCTTGATATACAATAACATTCCATTTATTTTCCTCTATTGAGTTGGGCCGTGATCCATTTTCTCATGCAATGACATTATGAAACAAGTTATTAAATACGTCGTTGTGTACACTTGTAAAGTGACATTCGATAACATTCAATATTCAGATTTCTCCAGAAAATCTATCAAATTCACAAACCTTCCCTGTCCAAAGTATACCTATATATATTTATATATATATATATATATATATATGATCGCTGATCGACCAGCACAGAACCACACTGTCCTTTTTTTGTACTTTTGCTGCATTCCAAAGAAGTCAACGCATTTCTGAAACTGGCATGGTTGTGGGCACACTCACTCACACACTCACACACTCGCACACACACACTGCTCTCTTCTCCTCAGCTTTCAGTTTTGCACACCGGGGTTACTACAGGGCATTCAACTTTGGTCCAGATGCCGCGCCCCAGTCTTCCCATCTCTCTCTCTCTCACTCTCTTCCTTTGTAAATGCTCACCTTTCACCTACTTATCGCTACCCAGAAGCTGATTCTTACCCACTTCCTCTCCAGCCTCTCCTCTCCACCAATAAGTGGTGTCAGAACATGCCCAAAACTATGGGTGACACTTCTTAAGTGGAGTCATGCGGAGACAACAGGAATAGCTCTTGCAGCCTGCAGGCTCTTATTTTTGGTTCAACAGCACTGTCTTTATCTGTTGTGTAACTGCACACTAGTGCAGTACTGCTCTGCTATTCTCTAGTCTGTTGTTCACACATAAAAAAAATGCTGAGTTGAACTTTGATTGCTTATTTCAAAATATCTTCCTTCTCCTCGCCCCCCCTCCCTTCCTCTTGGTTCTCCTTCCTCTCATCTCCAGTGAATCTTTCCTTTAAAGCCATCATATGACCCACACACACACACACACACACACACGCGCACACAAACAGGAAACACTCTGCTTCTGCTGACCTGAACTTCCCCTGGGAGGAAGTGAAAGAGAACAGTGTGTTTCTGTGACTTCGGGGGGGGGGGGGGGGGGGGGGGGGGGGGGGGCGCTCTCCCATGCTCCCTCCATGGCAGTGCACCAGAGTGTGTGCTTTTTTTGAGTTTGAGGTGTGATCCTTACCGTCCCTGCTCTCCGTGTGCATGTGTGTGTGTAATTGTGCACCTGTGCAACTCTCAGGGGTGAACGACCAGGGAGCGCTAATACGGTCTAATCAGAGTCCCAGTAGGAAGTCACAGCTCCCATGGTGCATTGCATCCAAAAGGCCCTCGAGGACGGAACAGACCGGATGGGAAGTCTAGCAGTCATTTGCGCAGTCAGCAATGGTGCGTGTTTATGTTCCATTTCATTGCGTTGCCTTATCTGTGTGTGTGTGTGTGTGTTTGTCTTTGTTTGAACTGCCCTGAGTGGTTTAAATACCCGGAGTTATCAAGAACAGGGCGCTTTTCTGAAGGAGGAACGAACACGGCTTGTTTTCCCTATGTCGGAGTCATCTGTATACAAGGGCGAGCCCTACATCGCCACTTGTCTGTGCTTGCTCCTGACAGTGCCTCATCTGGTTCATATTTGACAATACAAACACTTAGCAACCAGTGACTTCACTCGTCAAACTGGTCCATAAACAGGCTGTGATCTCCGCGCAACCACATATTATCCCAAATCTACCCCAGCTTGGCTAACCAAGCACAGAGTATAGCATTCCTGAATCCCAAGAAGTCTGATCAAGGAAAACAAATAACGGATGGAATTCTGACAAGCGGTGGAATCATCCCAGAAAATGTGTGGACTGTTAATTGCTGCTTTGAGACAGTTGGAGCTTGCTGGGTTGCATCTGAGCATGTCTGAGCATGTGTGTGAATCAGAGCCTGAATGAGGAAATTACGTTATTGCTCACTTCCTGGTCAGGTTGGAGAAATGAGGTCAAACTGGGCTGAAGGTTATGGTTAAGGTGATGAGGAATGAATCCAATGAATGTATTCATACATTCAAGGAAAAAAACAAAAGGGTAGCACCGTCTCCATTTTAAAAGATTAGGCTCAGACACAATGAGCCTTTGGATCAAATGGAGTCCTTTTAAAAAAAAAAAAAGGAGCCAGCCAGAAATGTGAGATGTTTTCCTCTATTATGCAAATCAGGGTTCAGGCTCCCTTTTGAGAAGGCAGGTGGTAAAATAAGAAAGAAATCTGTGGCGTATGAAAAGCTCAGCATAGACAGTCAGACTTTATCTCTCAAATCATTGATCTATTTGGTATCGAGAACACCATTCTCATGTTCTGCACGATGTTGATTTTCTTCCTCTCATCTATCTGCCACGTCATCCTGTACTGTCCCATGAAGCAGGACTGCATTAGACCTCGTAGTTATCCTATGGGGGGGGGGGGGGGGGGGGGGGGGGGGGGGGGGGGGAAGCTCATCCCTCTCCCTTACCCTTCAGTGTGAATCTCATTCTCTGACCCCCGCCACATGCTGAATTATTAAGCGACACGTGAGGGGTCTCTGTTCTCGGCTCTCTGATCCCTGCCGTTGTTCCCGTAGTGTCTCCCCTCTGCAGCTTTCTCTCCTGCATCACACACACACATGACTGTCCCTGCGCTACGTCGGCGCATTGCCTCACGTGGGTTCAAGAGGGGAATATGGGACTGAGCATGACGCTGTGCATTTATGAAATCAATTGTGATGGAGTGCACAGACGTGCTGTTAAGATAATGAAAGAGTCAGAGTAGATAACATGACGCTATATCACTGTCATTGAGGAGTACATCCCAATGCCACACAATCAAACTGAGGAACGTGTGAAAAAGATTTTTTTACAATTAAAAGTGAATAGAACCTATTTTCTTTTCTTTTGCTCTGATGTGTGATCTCTCTCCTTTTCCCCAGCCATGCTATGCTATGCTATGCTATGCTATGCTATGCTATGCTATGCTATGCTATGCTTGGGAGGGCCATTGCATAACGTAGTGTAGCTCAGGACTAGTAAAGCAGACTGAAGCCCAAAACAACAAGAACCTTGATTGTTTTGCTTCGTTGCGTCATTTCTGATGGTACATTCTGGTCAATTTAAACTTACATTAGGGTCTGATGTGTAAGCAAGCTAATACCCCTTTATTTATGGAAACTAACTGATATTGCTGTAGCAAAGCAACAATAATGGAACGAACAAAAGGCGACTCGGTCTAATTAGACTCACTTATTTCACTACACGTCACAGCTGTTTACTGTTCGTGCCTGTCTTGTAAAGCCCTTTGTTGTGTTATTAGCCTCCCTTTTATATAATTAATGTTTGTTTTTTCATAACATCAGTACATGTTCTCCATTTTATTTTTGCCCTGGTTGCCTTTGTACACATGGTCGGCTGAAAAACAGAGATTGCTCCCAGCGTGCCTCCCGTTAATGTGTTTGTGTGAGGTAAAGTAAGTTTCAACACAGCCCCCTTTCCTACTTTCAGGTTGCTTTGCCGGAGTCACCAACAACATGCTATTTTAGAAAGACGGCCTTTCTCTGCTCCCAAAAAGCCAAGGTCATGGTTATAAATACCTCCCTCCTTCTTTTTCAAAAGCTTCTTCTACAAAACCCTGAGCACTGAAACGCGAGGTCGTGATTAAATGTGTCGGTAAAACTGACAGCAGACACACGTCTCTGACCGCTTCCTCATTGACAGGAAGCGGCGACATTCTAGTGCAGGGCAACTCCACCTTTCTTACCAGATCTGTGCTCTGATTGTGTAATGGCTGTATGGGTGGTGCACAATTTTCTGCTTTTCCTGTCTTGCACCAGAACGGAGAAGAGCAACACCCACTGGCCTCTGGGAGAGGGGCCCGCCGCCGGCTGGCAGGCGGTGATAAGGAAGTTAGAGCTCTGAACACTTGTCTGAAGACTTTTGAGCTAGCATCAGCTGCTACGCCGCGAAAGCGGCCTTGACAAGTCGCTTTATCTAGTTTTAACATGTCGCTAATTCATTTTTGGGCAATTTATTAATGTGCAATGATTCAAGCTTCGTTCACTTTGTACTAATTGAGTGGCATCCTTCACTCTCTCTCTTTTAAATCTGAACACTGAAAAGTTACAGTGACGTTGGAAGTAAATATCTTTCACTGAACAAACTACAATCTTCTTTGTCTTCAATAAAGGATTAAAAATACAATCATTCAAGATTAAAGATCCTGACAAAAGCTACTTCTTGCTTCTTTAGGAAACAAAAAATATAGATTTTCATGAATGTAAGTATTTCCCCGAGCTGAAGCTCAGAGGCACTCAGTTAAATCCTATCTGCATGTGCAGTTGTGTAGGAGTGTTCCCTTCTGTTTCAACGGGTGGTCAACGTGAATGGGCGGGTTGGCTGAAGATCACCAGTTGGTCATTCAAAAACTACAATAATAACAAAAAAAATGAAAAAGGTGTGTCCTTACGAGCAGTGTTCTTCTGCAGATTCCCGAGGGCCCTCAGCAGTCCCTTGTAGCCCTCGTAGCTTTTATCATTCTGCGAGTAGAGCAGGATCTTCTTGGCGTCAGTGAAGAGACGGGAGATTCTGGAGATGTTCCAAGAGAGAAGGCAAAAATCAGACACAACTGTTTCACATCTCTCGAGAATGCCAGGCCTTCTAAAAGAATACATCTTGTGACTGATTTAGAACTATTGTTCTAATAATGATAATATGAATAGAAAAGTGACACGAAACAATTTTTCCCTTGAATACTTTTGAATCAGTCAAAGCATAACAATGAATCAGTAAGCGGGCCATGTTACTCACATAGAATCGTTGAAATTCCCCACCACCCCGGGACTCTCGCCTGGGGTAGGGTTACGGAAGCAGGGGTTGTTGGCGTTGCAGATGATGCCTTGTACCCAGGGCAGGGCCCCCGCTGAGGGCATGGCCTTGTTAGGGAAATGGCCTGAGAAGGAAAAGGGTGAGCATACAATTCATACGATTAGTTTTAGATCTGGACTTCAATATCAATAAAACAGAAACTGGTCTTCCAGACAAACTATTTATTCATACTTTATATTTATACTTGAAAAAGTAGTTAGTTTATTATTTAATAGTCGTTAAATCACAATAAAAGGATTTCCAACTCATTATAACCAAGGCAAGCTATGACAGGTAGGCCGTCGCTACCACTGCCTTTACTGCACTGACATTATCTTAATGATTGTTTGTATCAGCTCTTATCAGCTAGCTTTATGGCCACTGCTACGATTTGCTGATGTTAACTAGCTACTATACTGAAGAGATAAGGGCAGAGGGCAAGAAGGAGGTCAGGAGTTGGAGTTTACTGGGTTATCTGGGTTCAAGCTGACTTGTGATACATTTGTTATCAATGATTTTGTTACGAATAGGGGAACCGGTTTCGGTGGACGACGATCCACATGCAAGCTCATAGTGATTACATAACTCCACTGGATTTGTTCTTAATCAGGAGCATGCAACTTTTCAAAAAAAAAATCAGATGTACAGACTGAAGACTGTCAAACCCATCTGAAGAAATGAACTACACAAAAAACTCATCTGAAATGCGGACTGGATTTCTTTGTTTGTGCTTTTGACCAGCGATAATATTGAGTTGAAACATGGAACTAAAGGTCCTATTAGTTCTTTACACAGTGCAAACAAACGTTGGCAAATCCGACCGATCTTTATGTGACATTAACATGGAAACCTTGGATGACTAACATGTTGATCTAACCGAGAGGCAAAAAAATAAATAATGGCTAAAAATAGAGAACAGTTGAATAACAGACTAATACTCATCAGAAGCAGTTAAAAGAAACGTACTCTGAAAATCACAAAAGAAAAGATGAATTCTTGTGAATTAAGTGGAAAAAAACAATCTGTCAAGTAACTCCCTTCCTCTCTGCCTGTCTGCTTACATTCATGTTGCTCGTAGGGAGGATAATGTATCCGCACTGAGATCAGGATGAGGAAGATGAACAGGGGCCAGATGATCTCAATCAGCAGCTGGATCTAAGAGAGGAAGGCAAAAAGGATGAGGACAAAAGTTAATCAGGGAAATAAAAGAAGGCTTGGGAAACAAAAACTTGTGAATCAAATGCGTTAATCACTTCCGAAAATAGTGACAAGTTGTCCTTTGTGCGTTGCAGTTTTTCTGCTGCTTTAAAAGAAGTGTTGTGTGTGTGTGTGTGTGTGTGTGTGTGTGTGTGTGTGTGTGTGTGGAGGGGGCTGTCAGCTGTTGCCCTTTGTAAACAGTAATCCCACCATGGGTTTGGGTAAAGTATATGGGTTAATAAGGGGAGACAGAGCGAGACAGAGCGAGAGGTCTGCCGGGTTTAGAGGACTATGTCCATCTGTTGCTTAAGGCCCCTCTAACTTCTGCTGCCTGTTTCTCAGCCTGAACCAGCATGGCGGGAATAAAGACACCGTCTTAGAAAGCGCACTGTATCCCTTTGTTGGAAACAATTGGACTCGACGTCGAGCAGCCACAGCCGTCACTTTGAGGAGGAGTGTCTGCTCGATTGTCGACTGGCTCAATTGTATGCGAGATGAGCTTCCTCACATATAAAGGAGCGTCTATGCCACAGCCTGGAAGTGAACTTTGATTTACATAACTTTGAGTTGTCAACCAGCACAAGACCATTGTCTGGACAATGCATCCGACATGTGATGAGATGTGTCATCTCCACGTCTTTGACTGACTCACTGTCCTCTGTAAACTGTAATGCTTTTCAGTCCAAGTGACTCGGAGGAGAATCACATCACTTCCATTTGTTGTGGGCTGCGTACCAATCGGAACATGCATATTCATGAGGACAGACTCAGACCTCTGCTGGAGAAATCCTCTCTGATCTAAAGTCGATCCGTTAAAAATGTGACCGAGACGAAGCATTCAGGGGAAATCAGACGAAAGATTAGATGCCCCTCCGTGGTGCTTTTTCTTATTTTGGGAGAATACGCAATAATGTATGTGATGTTGAGACTTTTGAAAGGAAAATTTAAAAGTAAAATGTTTTCTTTTTGGATCTTAAATCAAATCAAATAAACAAAAAAAAGAATAGAAAGAAAAAAAGATATATAGATATATATATATCATTATATAAACCAATAGATAAGACAAATGATCAATTAATGGACTGTGTCCTTTGTACTGTGTACTCATCCAGTCCATTGACTGTGATGAGTCAGTCGTTTGAAGCACTCCTACTTACAGTCTGTCTCCGTCGGTAAGTGAAGTTCTTCCAAAGCAGTAAACCCAGTTGAGTGGAGACCGACATGTTGACGTCTTCCCAACCTCACTGAGCACGCTCCAGCTCCTCACTGGGAACCCCAAAAAAAAGACAGAGAGAGAGAGAGAGAGAGAGAGGGTCAACCACTGCAAACGTATACATGTACTACAGGCAATACCTGCGTTCACAGATTAAACACAGTCAGCGAACTAACACTCTGTAGTCCAGCTTTGTTCCTTTGGAAAAAAGACATGGTTTACCAAAAAAAAAAAAAAGAAGTTAATCCCACAAACATTGAAGCACAGAGCTGATGTGAAAGCAGAACAGAAAGTCGTTACATTAACAAACCGTAACCACATGCACGCAACTGCCCCAAATATGGCTGTGACGTCCTGTTGGTCGTGTCACAATAACGCACGAAAAACAAGTCATTTCATGAAATAAATGTAACAAAAATCATGAAAAAAGAGCAAACAGGAACACAGGACACATTACCAAGATGCTTCTTCTTCTTCTTCTTATATTCTAAAAACCTGCTACGACTAAAAAAAAAAACTGTGAATTACCGTCAGAAACAAAGAATCACTGCGGACAGAAAAACAATCATGATAATGGATTCACCTATTGAACAAATGTGTTCTGAAACGCAGACCAGCCAGAAATACAGCAACACTCAGCAAATGAAGTCGCCCGATGACTGAGGACGGCCGTTAGCCTCCGCACATTCAGGTCCACTCGATGTGGACTCATCTGTCCAAAGGTCAAGCTACAGCTAAGCACGGAGGACGAGTGGGTGGTGGTGGGCAGTTTGTAAATGTGGTGAAAGTTAACGGTAATCCTTTTGTCGTCACAATCTTCAACGCGTTAACTCCTCAGTGCATTTGATGTAAATTTTTTTTTTAACAAGACAACATCCCTGCCTCCCATTGTTCAAACAACACTCTGATTAAACAGCCTCAGTGGGTTTACTCAGAGTAATGTAATTAGAAGACACACAGCTACACAGCTAAATAGCACACCATTCCTCCCAATCACCTTTTCATGACGAATTGTTTGAGTCTATTTGCAGATTCAGAAGTCCTTGGATTTGTGCTCAGACTGGTTTTGACTCCAGAAAGAAGACCAAAATACACTAAATATGTTTTGCGACTTGGTGTGTTTTTTTTTTTTGCTCAGAGAAGAATTACTTTGTTCTCTAGTTGGCAAGTCAAACCCAGAGGCCCCACAAATGGAGTTATCAGGAGCTACATTTGTAATCCTGTTTTCTGAGACAGACACTTGGCCACCAAGAGCTAAAATCAGGTCAGCCACTCAAGACGGAGACCCGCAACTCCTTTATTAAGGTCATCAAGCTTTACAGCACATGAGGAAAATATAGCGTCGGTCTTAAATGATTGTGTCATCTAAAAGAAGAGAATTTCATGCAATATATTTCAAGCTTCATGGCTAGCTTGGAGGAGCAGTTGGAAGTCTTTAGAACAAAAAAAGGATCAAGGGGATTTTGTGTATTCTTCTGAATGCCCTTTATACAGAATAAAGCTGATTGGTCGACACAGAGTGGTACGACAGCACAACAATGTCAAGGACACGGCGATGTTCAAACACGATGTCCTCCGCTGATCATTTGCTTGTGGGTTGAAGTCCTGCCCCAATCAAATCATTGATCCAGACGTCTCTAATGCAATCAAGACAGCGCCGTCACATCCAACCCTGTCCCCAGCAGACTTCACTTGCAGCGTGAAAACTCATTTATAACATCACTGTCAGAACGTGTGCCTTCTAGCATTAAGTAACTGCCACAAAGACAAAGCGGTGGGTATCAAATCAAAATACAACACAGATGTCAACAATATTTTTTACACCGGTAACTCGACTGTATATCGCAAAAAACTAAATCTACCGTTAGTATGTAATCTGCTGTATTCAGTGAATCCACTGGAATGCATGACATGTCGTAATAAAAGACAACAGGACCTTTGGGATGAACAAACAACACCCATGCACGATATCTGCCGTACTAGGACATCTGTTTTCTCTGTGAGTCACCTGATTTAATGGCACAGCCGTCATGGCACACGTTTCATTGTCAAACAGTGTAAAATACCTGCTGTAGACACCCTAAAGGACATTTGAAGCTGCTGATTTACTAAGGGCACACAATCAAACTCTTAAAACTACCTTAGAAAAACATCATGATGTTATTCCCGTGGGCTTAAAAGACACAAACATCATCAGCACAAGCTTGTGCTGAGTCACAAATTAAACAGTTTCTTTTCTTTTAGAGGAGATGTGGACATTGTCTCTGACTGCAGGCTATTCCAATACACTACTGCACAAATCCCATGAAAATAATGATGGGGAAAAAACACAACATTGTGGTCTGCCATGTTGCTGTATGTGTGGGTGGAAAACAACAATTCGCACCTTCGTGACATTTGACACGCAGTGAATGCTCTCTTCCTCGCCTTTCCTCCTAATTATATTCACATTTTTTTTCCCCTTTTGACTTTTGACTACTGAAAGAAAAGTGTGTCTCTACATTCTCCCCCCTTCAATTTTGGGGATTGGCATCCTAACATAACATCGTGTTTACATGTGGTTTACCAATTAAGAGAGCCGATTTCCATCGAGCTTTGGATCAGCTTGATTCTACTGGTGTTTTATGTGGCACACTATCCGGGAAGCATGAGCCGACTTTTTTTGACGACTCTGCCCTCCGCGAATCGTCTGATTTTTGGACAACACTGTGGTGAAAACACGTCGCATGCAGAGAGATAACACGGACTCAGCGGAGTGTCGCGCAGCACGAATGGTGCAGAGCCAGCGCGCCTCTAGCGGCACACTTACGAATCTTCACTTTTATACTTGTTTACCATCACTTCTCGCTCACGTGTCATATCGCACTCATACAGGATGTGTTTTTTCTCATCTCCATCTTCTTTTAAAATACTTGACAGAGCATTGAAAATGGAAAAAAAATAATTAAATGAAGAATTTTTTTTTTTGCTGAATGAAAACAAAGCAAATGTACGTCGACGTTGCACCAACACTGCAGCATGCACATGAATAAAAACACTAAAAACAACAATCTTAAAAAAAAAGGGGACACAAAACATGAAACATACATGAAAAACAAGCTCCTGTTAAATTGTCACTGTCATTAAGGGGCATCGTTCCTGCGACCCGATGTCAACATTATGACAGAATATCTAACTGTTGCGTCTGACTGACTGATTTATAATCTATACTTTTGTTAAAATACTTGTGTTTCATTGTTCTGTTGAAATGAGGTTACTGCCGGTCATACAGCTTCGCGATGCTGACCCAAACGTCAAGTCAGCCAAATTGAGACGACGTGTCAGGTGAATGTGCTTTCAGTAATAAACTGCAACAAATGTGACTTGATCAAACTTGCCATTTAGTGCTGCCGATATATCCTTCTGCACCCGTACAGCATAATTGGGGCTTTAAATTGAAGAGCATTGGGAGAGAATATGAAAGCGTACTTTCTACTTATCACTCTAGTCTTTATTATAAATATGTTTTATCAAATAAAGACGTTGCCACAAAGAGGCTTTTATTCCTTTGAAACCCTAACCGGAAGCCCTGTGTTTGACTGTCGCGAGCTTGCCGCTGGTCCTAATCTCACAGTCGAACTCGAAGATTTAAGGATAAAAAGAACAAAAACCAGCAAAGAAAACACTTGTCATTTTACTCACACAACGGCATTGCCATGAACGCTTAACGCCCACTGAGCACATTATAGTTGTTGTTGAACTTTGCGACGTTAAAACGACAAAAAAACAAAGAATTCCACTAATAAATATCAGCAATTAACGCAGCATTCAACACCAACGTATTGTTTTTGACGTTTAATCACTCAAAGCCAAACACAGAACATTGAGCTGACAACATATGAAGGAATTGTGATATGAAAATGGACTATATTTTAACTGTAAAACGATGGCACACATTGTTGAGCCAACAAAGACCCCCCCCCCCCCCCCCCCCGAATTAAAAACAAAAAACTCCAAACTCACCGACCTCTATCCTGAACGGCGTTAAAATCCACTCTCTCTATTTTCTTAAATTGTATTTCTTCGTCAAGAACAACTTGTAAAGGGTGAGTTAAGTGAAACCCACTCCTCTACTGTTATGGTCCTCCGCTGCTCTGTGTCTGACAAAACTGTGTGTTTTTCCTCCGCCAGGGTTTTATAGCGCCGCTCGATGCGGAGCAGAGCGGAGCGGCAGCAGAGGTAACTAACGGTCACCGTTTGATGCTGCTCCCATATAAGGCAAGCACGTGCCCAGTCAAAACACGTCTTAAAGAGCCAGCCACACCTCAACCATTCAATTACTGTGAAGCTCAAGATGGTTGATGGGAAATATTCATTTACTTATAAAACTACTTTAAGGCTGCACCAGAACTACTACTACTTATTCTACTACAGCAATAATCATATTTTATCATTATAAACCTATAACAACTTAATTGCATTTAACAAACCCTGCAACATTACATTACATTACAGTCATTTAGCAGACGCTTTAATCCAAAGCGACTTACAGTAAGTGTATTCAACATGCAACAAAACATATGTTACCATATGTTTATATTTTTGTAAAATAGTTTGGTAGTTAGGTTTGGCAGATTTCGGATCAATAAAGTTCATTTATCTATCTATATAAATATTCACCAAAATGGTATATACGCTAGTTGAGAGGATTTATGGGTTAAAGAATACATTTCAATATATAATAATATACACGGAGCAATACTAATCCAACACTATGGATATTGCTAAAAAAGAATACAGAAGTAATTGTAAATATAATATATTGTACAGTGGCACTTAGAATGATGTAAACAAGAGAGCACTGTACCATCAAGTTTAATGGATATACTTAAATACTGTATGTTGAGATGTTTGTTCGGGTATTCATGGTTGTATGAGGAGCTTTGTATCTACAAGCCAATTATGTATAGCTTCAAAATCCTGTGCTGATTTAACTGGTGTAACTTAGCGCAAATTGTGAAATAGACCTACAGTATGTGACTCACAGAATGTATAGTCTCTGTTTAAATACTAAAATATGGAATATGTGGGTTAATGTGCAAACTGTAACAATCTATTGGTCTTCAGTCTCCGGCCTCCATGCAACCCTCCCTGGAATAAATATGTCACCTCACTGACATCCTTCTCTTTCTTCTTCCTAAAAAGCATTCCCCTAGGCCAGCGTGAATGTGGTTGTCTGTGTGTATGTGTGTGTGTTCGTTCTTTGACAGACAACCTCGGTGCACCCTGCCTCTCACCCAATGTCTGCTGGGATACGCTCCAGCCCTGCCTGACCCTGAACAGGCTAAGCGGCTTAGAAAATGGACGTGGATGTTAACTTGCCATTGCTTCATTTGCACTTGCTGCTTCAAACCTGGACTCAGATCACAGCAGAGCAAGAACAGCCGGACACTGATGCAGCGAAGCAAAATATACCAGCAGTATTTTCTGCAATATAACACTGTTTATGATTTTACGATGTTGTTTCTGTTCTCTGCAAAAGGAGATAAAATGTCCCACTTCACATCTCTCAAGTTTCTTACCAAGTTTAAAATGTTTCCAAAAATTTTAAGTGATTTATACAAATCTTTTTGATCTTAGTTTTCCACAATATTTTTTTAGAGTAAGTAAATAGACCCCAAAAGATTGATCTCATTTTTGTTGACACTGATCCATACAACTGTACTGTAAAACTGTCTTTACGGGTAAAAAGCAGCGTGAGAGTAAAACTGAAACGTGCGGCTAAAACTAGCAGATTTATTTGAACTGTAACTCTCATTGCTTCATGTTGCACCTTGTCTTTGCTGCTCGTCGCTGTATTACTCCCTGCTGTTGATTGACTGATTGATTAAACAATTAATTTCCCCTTGGGAACATTGACTATACTTCAAATAATTCTAACTTGGATAGTAAAACTTTTTGAAACCAATTAAAGTCGAATAAAAGTAGCTCTTATTTTCTCAGAAACATATGAGAAAGTAAGTAAATTGCAGAGAGTTGTGACTGGTTTTGAGCCTACAGAAGACATATGGCCTTTTTTATTTTCTATTAATGTATATTCTCATTGCTATTTTACATGATGCAAGACATGCACGGATGTAAAGACATGCAAACACAAAGTGTAGCCTCTCGTGTTTGAATGCTTGTGTTTATGTGAAACACGAATACTCACAGCAACATTTATCAAGAAGAATTCATGCAACCAGCATTGCAACACAGCGGAAGTGTATTTTCCTAAATCAAGTAAAAATGCACTTTGTTCTCCACAGTTCAGTGAGTGTGGCCAAACAATGACAGACTGTGCTGGACACGGCCACTGGGTAACTGGTCCGCTCTATGATCCAACAGCATTCTGTTCAGGGGCAACAACACCTCACATGTCATCATGGTTTATGTTTGTGGGAGTACATGGCCGCCCGCCAGCCACACCAGATTAAAACACATCTCATATGTGGGAGAGAGGAAGGAACAACTGCTCAACTATCATTTCTCGTGTTACACATTAACAATGCCTGTTGATTATCATAAAGGAGAAACACAATTAAAAAGCAATAACTGAACCCACACCACCACCAGCATACACGTTCTGACTCCCCATGTTGACAAATCCTCAGAATAAAGCAGTATTTTCCTTGAACACTAATCCTATTTGTTTGCTGCTTAGCTGTTGTCAATGTGTAGGAGTCTGATGTACAGTCAAGGCTAACTCATGTACAAAGAACATGGTGACCATCTGGCAGTGATTATCTGGCCTGTAGTGTGCCTCCACTGTCTTTTATTCTGTTCCCTCTGCTTAAGGGTGTAGCTAGTTTAAAGGGACATGTTTGAAATTTGTATTTTGTATTTCCTCAGGATTTTTTGTTTGTTGCCTCAATTAAATGTGTTCAGACTTTCCTAAAATTACCCAACATTTATGTTAATTGAGCGCATGTCATTTGACATATTGCAACATGTGTTGATAGAGTAAACTGCAGAATCTTTAAACCTTTAATCTTACAAGATTCAGCTGATTTAGTTTGAGAAAATAAGTGAACATGATAACCTCCACACTGCTGTGTTCGGTACAGTGAGCTCTGCCTGTCTCCGGCAGCTCAAACAAGATGAAACAAAGTGTAGGAAAAAGGTATAGGCGTGGGTCATTTTAGAGACCATTTCTCCTCCACTTGTGGATGGGGTACAGCGAGGTCTCCCAGTGGGGGGGTCTCATTAAAACAGGATCCTCAATCAGAGTGATTAGTCATCTAATCCATCAAAGAAGCTCTA
Organism: Leptoclinus maculatus; assembly: GCA_032191485.1. NCBI lineage: Eukaryota > Metazoa > Chordata > Actinopteri > Perciformes > Stichaeidae > Leptoclinus > Leptoclinus maculatus. Next base: position 11,389,551 of record JAVDOI010000009.1, read on the forward strand.
GAACTGTCTGCATGGATGGAGACGGATGATAATCATTCACGATGACGATAGCTCATATTTTTTTATCTGAAGGATTCAGAGTAACTGAGGAAAATTGAAGCCGTTGTCATTTTCAAAGCATTGAGTCGTACCCAATACCCACAGAAAATACAGAGTTTCAATAGATTAGTGATGTATAAAGTGGCTGCATATTACAGAGGGTGACTTTTAAATGAATTATTTCCTCAGGATTTTTTGTTTGTTGCCTCAATTAAATGTGTTCAGACTTTCCTAAAATTACCCAACATTTATGTTAATTGAGCGCATGTCATTTGACATATTGCAACATGTGTTGATAGAGTAAACTGCAGAATCTTTAAACCTTTAATCTTACAAGATTCAGCTGATTTAGTTTGAGAAAATAAGTGAACATGATAACCTCCACACTGCTGTGTTCGGTACAGTGAGCTCTGCCTGTCTCCGGCAGCTCAAACAAGATGAAACAAAGTGTAGGAAAAAGGTATAGGCGTGGGTCATTTTAGAGACCATTTCTCCTCCACTTGTGGATGGGGTACAGCGAGGTCTCCCAGTGGGGGGGTCTCATTAAAACAGGATCCTCAATCAGAGTGATTAGTCATCTAATCCATCAAAGAAGCTCTAGAACTGTCTGCATGGATGGAGACGGATGATAATCATTCACGATGACGATAGCTCATATTTTTTTATCTGAAGGATTCAGAGTAACTGAGGAAAATTGAAGCCGTTGTCATTTTCAAAGCATTGAGTCGTACCCAATACCCACAGAAAATACAGAGTTTCAATAGATTAGTGATGTATAAAGTGGCTGCATATTACAGAGGGTGACTTTTAAATGAATTATAATATGAAGACCAAAGACTCACTAAGTAGATAAAGTATGAGTTGAGGTATTGACTCTAAATAACGTTTTTTTATTATTTATTTAGGGCCCAGCTGTTTTTTTTTTATGAAGCCTGTTGTTTTTTTGTGGTTGAATTGAATCACTTTGTGAATTGGTTCATATATAAAGACACTGATTCAATTTGCTCTTCAATGATACGTTTCAACTGAATGTAAAAAGTGATGAAATTGCCATTTAATGTGTTTCTTTTATCATTTTGTATTTACATGATGAATAAATGAATACATTTCAAATGAATTAAAAGACAGTCAAATCAGAACAATGTAATAATTAATTGATTCCTGCAAAGGTAAAATAGCTTTTTTCTACTGACACCTCCTGTCCTTTCAGAGAGTCAGAGGTCACTGTTAGCAAACAGGCAAACATTGTCTTGTTCCAGAACATTTGAGGACAGTAAATTACACAAGTACAAGGTGTTCCCTGCTGCCCAGACCAGTAGTTGGAGAGGGAGAATGAAGGCCACAACAGTCGAGTTTCATCAAATGATACCAGAGGGAGTGAGAAAAACGTGTGGCTATAGAGCCAGTTGTGCTGAAATGGACCAAAAAGTATCTATTTTATAGCGAGTTCAGTCGTTCTCTTTCCTTGTGATTATGTGTAGAAAACTGTCAGTGCAGTTATTCCCACTGGCTTGAGAACAATGGTTTGTTATGGCTGGCACAGCGGGAGGTAGCTTACACACTCAGGACCGATGGCTTCACTGAACTGTAACCAACTTAGGATGTTGAAACGCTCTCTGGAAGTCTTGGAGTTGTGGTAAAGGTATGACAATCAATTCATTATTGTAAGCCGCTTTTGGTTAAAAGCGTCAGCTAAAATAATGTAGTGTAAGAAAAAATCTTGACTTTTGTATCCGCACACAAAGTTAGAAAATGTTCAATGAAGTGGGCAACTGAATGTCTCACAGAGAGACAAAAACGCGTTTGTACACATAGAGACACCATGAAAGAAAAATGTAGAAAAGTAAGATTGTGGCTGCCTTCAGGAGGATTTGTTCAGTACATAGTGTTATAGTATGAGCCATTATTGTCCTTCACCAACAAAACAGTCCATTCATCTTATGCATCAGTCTAAGAATAAGTTCATGAGACTTATAGAAGGATCAACTCAATTGTTATCACATTTAAAGGTTCAAAAGAAACTACTTTGATGTGTAAATATGCAGATCACTGATAGAATGTGTGCCAATCATCAAGACATCTTCAACCATCAAACAGCGTCACAATCTTGAGATAACAAATTACAATTGTGTTGTGCATATAACTTTATCAAAAGAAAAAAGAAGAATCAAATCATTGTTGCCATGTGATGATGCTGTCATTTTGAGAGCTTGAATATTGTGTTCTTGTGAGCCAAAGATGGACTGTTGGGACAAGAAAGATTGTCCCTTCAACAAAGGGACAATTATAAGTGACAAGTCGGATAAACCTGAAAGAGTCGGTTGACCATCAGATTTTAGATTGAAAAGTAAGCCAGAATGCAACATTTTAGTTCACTAAAACAAAAGTCTATCTCCATATTATGAACTGAAGTGTGATTACACTTATGTAAAAAAATATGACCGAAAGGCAGATTGCAGCGTTGGAGTCTGCTGCCTTCAGTTTAATTTTGACTGAGTCAAAAACTTCAAACAAAAATATAATGCAGAGTTGGTATTTGACTTGAATAGTTGTCATGCAACAACAGTGCCAATTCGCGTTGTCTTCTATCAGACACACTTTATATTAGAACCTATAACTACATATCCTGACGTTTTCATCAAAGCGGTACAAATAAAGGATGCACATTCCTTTTACTGGAGGATCCATTAGAATCAGTTCCAGGAGCCCTCGTGAATCACTGACTCATGCTTTTTAAACTGAGAGACTCGTCTGTGCACGATCAGGAGAAAATGGGGCCCAGAGGGAGAGAGGGAGAGAGGATAAGGTGAAGAAGCTGTAATCACTTTCTAAGACACTGGGCTTCTATCGATGACTGGATCTTTGGTTATGGACAACACAGTGTATATTTTGGGTTAAAATATTTGGGCTCAGAGTAAACACAGCTGTTTTGCACTGAAATGCTCCAGCATTTTTGATTCACTTGACTTATTCAGTTGAAAAAAAAGTGTAACGATCACTCCATCCTTTATTTCTGGGTGAAGCATTTACTGCGACTTGAATTATTTTCCCCATTTTAATCAAAATGGGAGCACAAACGGAAAACGTGTGTCAGCTTCCTCATTTTCACTTTGAACGATAGTAACCCGAGATAGACCTGCAGCTGTGAAAATCTACCGGTGTTCTTTGACAGAATGAATTAAAATGCAACATGTCTCCTTTCCTCCCCTGTAATTCCGTTGTCGAGGCGAAAACAGACAGAAAACTGTGTGCTGCATCGATATATCACCCTTCAGCTGTACATACATAAGACAAAATAAACAGGCATGCGTGCATTATACGGGTGCAGACCAGAATGATGCGAGGAAGAGGAGAAGGAGGAGGAGGAGGAGGAGGATGGAAGGTTTGCCCGACAGTAACCCCGGCACAGAGAATGAAGGAGCAGGGGAGGTTTGTCCGATAGTAACCCCAGCATGAGGATGGGAAGCAGTACAGGAGGGGGATGGTGTACTGACTGCATATATATGTCTCTACACTGCACAAATGTGTCACAACTGCTTGTTTTACTGGGGGGGGGGGGAATGACTAATTGTCCTCAGAATGCATCTGTTTCAATGCAACATCCGCTTTTCAGCCGAAGTCGTATGCGGAAAGAACCATGCAATACACACGATTTAATAAAAAAACGTTTATTAATGTTGCAGCATTACAGCATCGAATGAAGTGAATAAGCGGTGGGAAACATTTCTCGAAACTGCCACACATTGATACACGATGCGCGCAGAAAAAGACCTCCGCTGTAGGAATACTGTGTTACATAAACATTGTTTTGGGTTTCTCCTGCTTGCAACGTCGGCACTTATGTGGCCTTCACGTGCTGTAGGAAATATTCAAGTTGCAAATGAACGACCATTGATCAACAGAACTGTAAATTAATGAGCCATGTATTCACCTATATACAGTCTATGGTTTCACCATACACAGGTCCTCATCACAATAGCATCATGTAATACTTAAGGCGAGCTCACTGGCTCACTTTTTGTGTTGAGTGTGTTATATTACATGATCATCATTGAGGTTTTTGAATGTGATCAGTTCTCTTGCAGTTTTATTCTTTTTAAGAAATATAGTGCAAACAAATTCAATTAAATTACTTGCTTGTTCCATCTCCTTCTTTGTAGTTGAAGGGCGAAGGCACAAGCTTATTTTTTTCAGGGTGTTTTCCTTTTTTATTTTTGTAGAGCTATCATAAACTTGCCTACTCTTTTCTGCTCATTCACATGCATGAATTGAAAGATAAGAAATACAGGCTTTCTCTAGACCAGAGGTCTTCAACAGGGGGTCCGCGAAACTTTTGGATGATTAGACAATTTTTTATTTATTTTTCCAAACATGAATCTGTCCATTATTTTACTGGTTCAGTATTGTATGCAAGATAACAGGTATGTTTATGCATGGCAGTGGCACTAATAGGCCATCACTCATTTTCGTTTCCACATTTATATTTAAAATAAAAACGTCAATTTGAATAGCTTGTATGCATGATTATCATGCAATTGACAGACAATGTTGATATTGGCATTGGTATCAGTTGACATGGCATGTTTCTAAATGGCAGTGGCACGGCCACCCTACTCACTGTACCTTGCACATGTTTAAAATAAAAACATGAATATATGAACCTGTGTATTATTTGAATAGCTTAGGATTGAATGCACAATAAAGAGGTATGTTTATAAATGGCACTAGGCCCAGTTTAATATAAAACACAATTTTATACAATATATATAGTAGGGGGTCCCTGCTCCATCTCTCTATCAGTTTCTATTCAGGTCCTTGGCCTGGAAAACGTTGAAGACCCCTGCTCTAGACATTAACTATGTGTTAATAGCTTTTGTAGTTGCTCATGTAAGTCAGTGTATTCACTGATTCATCACAGCCCAACTCACCAAAGACCTCCTACCGTGTGACATTTTTTGTGCAATAAACCGCCATCCACTAATAAACTGTCACGTGTAACGTGCTAGCTGTTTTATTACTATTCCGACCACAAGCAATCCAATTCCCTTTGAAATAATCCCCCCCCCCCCCCCCTGACATCTTGAAAATACGAGCTTTGGAAGGGACCGTGAATGCATCATGGTTTGACTGCCTGTTGCCTCGTGCTGCAGTCGTCAGAGAACTGGGTGAAAGGGGAATGATGTCACTGTCCGACTGAGGCCAGAACAATGAAGTCTCCGGAGCTGCTGGAAGTGGTTACTGGGCAAAAATAGAGCAGCGAAGAAGCTGATTATCGTGGGTTTATTCACGAGGGGAATGTTTTATGTATCTGGAACAGCATGTCTGTTGATCGTCAACGACGTTAAAGGGTGCATTGTACCAGTTTTAAAGTAACAGCATATAAATACAGCATATAAATCTCCCATAACATCACATTTCAAACACTGAGATGTTTGCTGCGAATTACGGTAATTACCTATGACTTCATAATGAAAATGATTTGTTTTACAGATCCATCTCTATACGGTATATTTACAGATCATTCTATAATAAATAATAGACAGACAGATCTCTGTATCTATTACAAGGGGTATACTGTAGGTCTAAACTGACAAGAACAATTCAAACATCATCAGTCTAGCTTAAAAAAAATCTGTAGGATTAAAAAAAAACATTTAATGAGACAAATCGTTGGTCTCTGTGCTTTGGCTGAGTCTAATTCCTGACCTCTTTTGTCCAGGACTTTCCCTTTTTCATGCATTCTTCATTTCACGGGTTTCTTTGACGATAATACCTATAGCAGATCACATTTCACAGGCCTCCATATGTAAAACAAGCTCATTTCAGCATGTCTTCAGGGAAAACGTCTTAATTTTTTTATAGTCACCCTGAACCTGACATTTGATTAAATTCAATAAATGCATCTGTTCCTGAATCTGTTTTTTTGATGTCACATATTGTGCCCTAAACATTTCACTGGGTACATTTAGTTGATTGTCATCCCTAACCAGGTGAATGCCCAAAGGACACAAAGAACCATCGAGAATATTTAACTGCTGTGACGTTCCTTGCCACCCACCAGCTTCCCAAAGCACTCTATGTCCACCGATGACATCGTCACCCCGGAGCAGCAGTTCAGTGTGACCTTTGAACAATTCAAAGAGATATTGTTGTGTTTTGTTCAGCAATTTGTTTTTAGATTTATGTTGACGCAGAGCAATATGTTAACACTCTCTTCCTCAAAATCACATTTTGCATTTTGTGCTGGTTTAGAGAGTCTCCAAGGTGTTGACCGCGGGCTGTGTTGACATCAGCAAACATCCTCTGTCTTCCAACGATATGTGTCAAAGTGCAAAGTCTCCTGACAGTCATTTGGTGAGGGTTAATGCTAAATTACCTGAGTAAGCACAGGGCTTCAACAGTTAGAAAAAATGTTTTCTTAAAGGAATAGACATTTTCAAAGGATGATCCTTTGAAGTAACAGTGTGTGGCATTTAGGGTGATCTATTGGCAGAAATGGAATATATTATTAAATAAGTGTGTTGGATTTAGTGAGTAATCACCTGAAAATCAGACTTGTGTTTTTGTTACCTTGGAATGAGGTCTTTATATGTAGCGGGTCCTCTTCACGGAGCCGGCCACCATGTTCCTACCGTAGTCCAGAAAGGACAAACCAAACACTGGCTCCAGATAGGGCCATTTGCGTTTTCACGTTGGCCACCGTAGCTCTCCTAGACCCTTGGCACAAAGGAGAAGTTTCAGTTGGTTGCAAACTAACTTCATCGCTAGATTTTGCCAAAACCTACAAACTGGCCCTTTAGTTTCAAGGTACAAATATCAAACATGTGTAACTGTAGGTTACTGGATTAGTTAAAACATTAACAGACCATTTTAAAAGCACACATTTTTGAATTGTCAGGAAAAAAGCCCAGGTGGAACTAATGTCATTAACAAAGGCTCCGTTCCTTTTGTGCCCCAATTAAGCCTTACCAGTGAGTCATCATGCACACTAGCAGAGTCCTGAAACTGGAAAGACTAAATGGGATGCAGCCCTTGTTAATGTTAATCATTTTTATTTAACTTTTCCTGCTCTGACATGTGAAGATAATCTGCTGTGTGAAAGGTTGTTAATCCCTGCTGGGATTACGGGGTCACTGAATGTCAATGCATTACAGAGCAAAGAAATTTGGATTTTGGATAAGAATAGATGGTTTTTTAAACGTAATGCAACTGACAATTAGGAATATTAAGGACAAAATATTTCAGTTGAACAGAACAAGATATTTGAAACGTGTGAATTTAAGGCACATGAAAATGAATGCATGAGGATATATTCACTCTAAAGAAGTTTAAAAAGTATAAAAAGCTGTATGAATGATGAGCAATTAGTCCCTAAGTCCCTTTCATTTTGAATACGTTTAAATCTATCTAGCAAGGTGAAAGGATTTTAGTATTTATTCCAATATTCTTTGAGGGATTATTTAGCCATATGTCTCATTGTCGTATAACATTTGTACTCCCTTGTGCTTACTAATTGCCGTATACCCAATTATCCACTCTAGACTCAACATTTCTTTTAAAGGTGGGCTGAAAAGTCAGTGTAGCTGAATTTTCAATATAGTAATCAAATCTTGGATTGGTTTAGTATGTCCTTATGTCAGATGGGAAAGGGTGCTTCACATTTCCAGATTACCAGGAAACAAAGTTGAAAATATGATTATTAAAGAACTAACATACCACAGCAGTAAAAGACTGTGTTTGCTCCGGCCAGCTGAAAGTGAAGCCGGCTAGTGCCAACAAGACATCACAACACATGCACTCCGCAAAACCCTTCCCTGGATTTACGAAGCTTTCAAAAGAAACATATTAGGTTGTGTAATTAATCGAGATGGAAATATTGTGGATGTGTCATATTAATGAATAACACAACCCTGTATACCCACGTGTTCAGCTCCAGAGATAAACATTACCCATGTGAGCTACAGTTGACCCCATTTAATAGACTCATAAAAAGACTCAAGGGAAGCGTGTTGCATATGATGCAGAGTTTAGTGTAGGTGAAAGTTGTTTGTTGAATACAGTGTGTTGCATAATGCATTCATATCGTGCTGTCAGTGGGCGACTATCAGCAACTTACAACTCATCCGACCACTGTGTGTGTGTGTGTGTGTGTGTGTGTGTGTGTGTGTGTGTGTGTGTGTGTGTGTGTGTACACAGGGCATCTGTTGGTGTTTGTATCAGAGTGCAATTTAAGGTTGAGTGCGTTTGCATCAACTCGCATCTTTGTTTGTATGTGTGAGTTGGAGTTTCAGAGTGTCTGATTAAATCAGCTGTGTGTTCAGAGGTGAAGCAAGCATGCTTTTTTTTTCAATATCCTTCTCATCTGTCTTTGCTGATGAGGGCTTTTCTTTTTGGAGGGTCAAATGTTCAAGGTCCAGTGGTGTGTGCATGGATACATCTGAATCTAAAAAAAACAAACTTCAGATTGTTTCACTTTTTTGGTCATGTGAGTGTTCTCTCTGGCCTTTCTAAACTGTACTGTGTGTGTGTGTGTGTGTGTATCAGTGTGCTGACTCACCATCTGCCGCCCTCTGTTCTGTATACTGGTCTATTCATCCCAAACAGCTGGTGGCCATCCTGACCCCTGTCTATTCTCTCTCTATCTGTCTGTCTGCTGTTCCGTTCTCAGTATTCAGGGCTCCCACTGCATGTGGAATCCTTGGACTATCACAAACATCTAATACATCGTTTTGAAGATTATAGATTCTTTTGGGGATTTCAGAGAATATCATGGTTTTCAGTCTAACTGTAAATCTGTCACGTTGCTGAATCACTGAAATTCATTATGTTTACAGGTCAGTAGTGACTATTTTTGACAGAAACTCACACTTAAAAACTCAAATTTAGTTTATTTCAGTTCCCACATATAAAGTGTGCTGTGATGATCATTTTATATTAGAAGTTCAATTTAAATTTTTTATTTAACCTTTATTTATGCAGGATTTTCCCATTGAGATTTAAAATGTCTTTTACGAAGGAGTCAAGACCAAATGGTGTTCAAATAACAGACTTTTACACAAAAGCCCAAATAACAGAACTAAAAACAAAACAGCAAAAGGTTAAAAACAACATAAGAGATATCACATGACCAGTGTTGTTTGGTAACATGTACATTCAGTGTTCAAATAGTCCTGGATCCTGTTTTTAAAATCGTGCATGCTTATAAAAGGATCTAGTTCATAATGTTTCTGTTGCTCACACCATGTTGAGGGTGCAAAACTTTAAAAGCGCTTTCACCAAAAACATTTCGGGTTCAAAGAATGACATACCTTATTTGTCCGCATGACCGAAAGTTACAGCTACTGGTAGTTTTTGCCATCAGTGGAGAACAAAGATAAAGAGGCCGTTTGTGTAATATGGCCTTGTACAGAGAAAAACGTATCAGAGACATCTCATAATGCAGCATGGTACACTGAATCATTTTCAAAGATGAATTTGCATGCATATATAGATATCACCATAATCAATTGCTGATTAAAGCATCACTTGAATTACTTTTGTCCTTGCAGAAGAAGAAAACCGCATTTGTTTCTCTGATAGAAACCGAACTTCACCCTCAATATGATGTCAAACAGACAGATTGTCTTTCAGGGAAAAACCCAGGTAGTTCACAACTTTTATTTTCTGTGTCAAAACTAATCTATGTGACACAAATATACAAAAGTATGGTGGCCGTGCAGAGCTCGACACACTGTAAATAGACAAAACACAAGCGAAATGAGAAAACATCTTCACCAATTTGACAACACACAACTGCAAATAGAGAAAACTCCGCAAAATACAAAAACATGCAAAAGGGTCATAGAGGTAAACATGAGTATTAATAACTCACATATCTTGCCATTTGATTGAAAAGAGATAGCGATCTCTTCAATCTGCTGTTTCTCTGTGTTTTACACGTTTTGTATCCAGCTGAAAGACAAGAGAAGCTGCATTACAACAAAGGGAAACAATGAAGCGTTGAATGTTTGCTACATCGGTGGTGTCCTTGAAGCAAGAATGAGGGGAGGATGATGTGGAAATGTTTCATGATGCAACAAAAAAATGAATTGAAACTAACCCAAACAACAAACCAGCCCAAATGTAGCAGGTGAACCAAATTCTGCAGGGAGAGACTGAGGAAGGGTGGAAGGCCTGTGGAAAGAGGGGTCATTACATTGCAATATAATGTGTGTGTGTGTGTGTGTGTGTGTGTGTGTGTGTGTGTGTGTGTGTGTGTGTGTGTGTGTGTGTGTGTGTGTGTGTGTGCATACAAGGCCTTAGTTTAAACAGCTTCACATTTTAATCATACACTGTTATTGCTGCATTCATTTTGGAACAAATAAATTGGACTCTCGTAGTTTGTTGACACCAATAAAATTGGTGTCAACAAACTACGAGAGTCCAATGTTTTAGAAGTGCAGTGAGGAGTGTCTTCATCTCTCTTTCTCAGGTCATTTGTTGCTATTACTCTCCATCTGTTCCTCTGTTTTTGTGTCTCTCTCTGTCTCCCGTACTTTGCATCTGTCGCTCGCATAATTAATCTGTAATCTGCATGTGCACTTTTAGCCGTTTGAGGAATAGGGTCTATGTTTGGAGAGAGAGTAACACTGTGTTGTTGTGTTTGTGCATTTACTCTCTCTCTCTCTTTCTCTCTCTCTCTCCCTCCCTTTTCTGCCTCTCTCGGCCCACCATCTGGAATAGTTGTCCCATATTTTTCTTTCTCTCTTTCTGCTGCGGTGGTTGTTTTCTCCGGTTCATGCCTCTGTCTGACTCTGCTGATTAAGCAAAATGTTTTCTTGCCCCATGCAAGTTATTCCTGTAAACACACACACACACGCACACACACACACGCACGCACGCACACACACACACACACACACACACACACACACACACACACACACACACACACACACACACACACACACACACACACACACACACACACACACACACACACACACACACACACACACACACACCTAACGAGTGGACATGCCATGCTCAGAGTTACCTGTGAGTATTAAATGAGTGAGTAGTAAATCTCTATTATAATTGAGTTACTTGGCTATAAAATATGTAAAAAACTTCCACTAAATATCAGAAAAGTAAAAGAAAGAAATGAGTGGAAGGAAATAGTAAAAAAAAAATATGTGATGAATGTTAGAATTTCTTTTGAATAATTTACAAAAACAATGTTTTGAAAAAAATGTGAAAATTATTAGTAGAATTTGTAAACAATTAGCTGAAAAAAATGTGAAAATCAGAGAGGACTGAGATGGAGATGGGTTCACCTTCATCTTAAAACAAACATTTTAGCGACTTAAAGTAGTTTGAAAATGATATATGAACCCAGTGGAAGAGGGAGTGCAGCTGTTCCAACTATGAATATGATATTTGACCAAAATAACCACAAGATTAACAGTAGTTAAAATACATGACATCAATGTAAGTTAGTGACGGAAAGTTTTTCATTTTCAATGACAACAAAATATGAACATCAGTTTAAACAAGTCTGTATGTTCTCTGTAACCCAGTTGACTTGAAGACGACTTCACACAGTGTGATCGCTCTGTTTTAAATCTCATGACATCATGAAAATATCCTCAGAGCACCGAGTTACCAGACGATTGGACCAGTAAATACCTGCTGCACATACTGTAAACCCTAAAAGCATACTCTGCTTTATGGTCTATTTGACTCTAAATGGACCATAATTTACTAAATGAACATCATGCTGTATTGAAGAAGACTTGAAACTAGTGATTGAGACCATAAACTCATGTTTACAATGTTTACTGAGGGAATAAATCAAGTAGAGTCATTTTCTCAGACTTCTACAACCAGAGGAGTCGCCCCCTGATGGACACTAGAGCAGCTTTAACACAAGAAGCATTGACTTCACTTTTCAGAAGGTTAACGCCTGGTTTGAACATGTAATATCATGTCTAATAAGTGTGTGTGTGTGTGTGTGCAGCTCCCGGCCGGTCCATGGGGGAGGTCAGAGTGCAGCGTTGTCAGAGATACAAAATGTTATCTTATCCTTATCGTCCAGCCCTAAAATGAACTCATAAAAGTGCAACAAATACTCACTAGAGCACCAAATCCTCCTCTTTGTTTGATAAAAACTAAAGTGAACAGCTGTTTTAAGAAGTAAACACTCTTCTGTCATGTTGTTTTGTGTTCTTTTCATAATTATAGTTATAGTATTATTACTATAGTATATAGTAATAATACATAATACATAATCTGAATCTAAAAAGTAAACTAAAGCTGTCAGATACATTTTGTACAGTCAAAAGTACAATATTTACTTCTGAGATGTAGTACATTAAAAATTACAATTTACTTCTGAGATGTATTGGAGTAGCAGTATAAAGTAACAGAGAGAATATAAATAAAGTACATGCAGTGGTGGAATGTAACAAAGTACTGTACTTTGATGTAATACTTCTATTCCACTATAGTCATCTGAGATCTTAATTGATCTTAAAACTAAAATTATGTTTAACTCCACTTAGACTGGCTACAACTTTACAACATAATTAATACTAATGTTATGGTAATATTAATCAGATAATGTAGTAAATAACACGGCAGAATTACAGTGACGGGGTCATTCTGCTGCCTAAAAAGTACTTTTACTTTTGATGCTTTGAGTAGTTTTTGGATGCAGGACTTTTATTTGTCACAGAGTTGTTTTACAGTGCGGTATTGCTGCTTTTACCTGAGTACAATATCTAAATACTTCTTCCACTGTCGAGTACAAGTACTTCAAAGTAGAGTATCTGTGTAAAAGTACTTTCATACACAAGATCTAAAGTTGAGTTTGTTCAATGCGTCAAAGCTCCGACACTGTTTTACCAAAAATACCACTGTGATATTGATGTTGAGAGATTTGACCAAAAACAACAGAGTACTGCTAACACACACACACACACACACACACACACACACACACACACACACACACACACACACACACACACACACACACACACACACACACACACAGATAATTACAGCAAAGCTCTGCTGTAGGTCCCAAAGGAGATCTCACGGCTATTTTCGGCAGTGTGGAGGACTTAATACTCAGTGAGAGAGAGTTTATAGACGGGATTGAATAACATAGGCGATCGTCTCTCGACTGAAGGAGAGTCAGGATTATTGCTGGTATGCTCATTGGCACGATGACATGGCAAGTCAAATCTGAATTTTAAAGGAATAGCTTAACATCTCCAGATATATGCAAAGAGTTTGATGAGAAAATCAATACCACTCATGTCTGTTTACTGTGTATCTTGAGCCTGCAGCTGATTGGCTTAGAGATTGGAAGCGCAAGGAAACAGCTGGTCCGACTCTGTCCTAAAGTAAATAGGATTGGGCCAGTACCAGTTCTATCTTATATGTTGTTTGTATAACATGCAAAAAAAGTGTAAAATGAAAATAAACAAACAAGATATAACATCTAGACACAAAAGTGTATTGATCTGCTCAACAAACTCTCGTTAACAAAGCAAATTAATATATTTTCCAAAATATATTCAAATGAAAAATGTCCAACTATTCCTTTAAAGCTCGACGAGATTATATTACAAAGCAGTGCTTTGCTCATGAATAATTTGTGTCGTTTAATAGTCCAAAGTCTTCTTCACAGTTTCCGGTTGTCTTAAGATATCCTGTGGGACACGGAGATAGTGTCCAACTGTCAGCGCCACAGAATTATGTTTTATTGTAGCCTGTACTTTCATCAAAATAATATGTTTCAGCAGCTCCTGCAATGTTATTGCAAAAAGGGCTGTACTTTCATCCAGAGGCAAGCAAAAAAAAACGAGGTCAAAAAACGAGCAACATAGGGGAGAAAAGCGTGGACAAATGAGGAGAGGAGAGAGAGGAGGTGTGCAGGTGAGACGGGAGGAGACGGAGAGGGGAGAGCGAAGCAGCACAGCTGCCCCGCTAAGAAACAGATGAGCCTCTTTTTCGTCTCCCCCTCGCTGCATCCACGTGAGAGAGGAGGGGGGGGGGGGGGGGGGGGGGAAGTTGGGGGGGGGGAGAAAAGAGAAGAAGATCCGAACTGAGGAACACCGCTGCTTGGCAATCCTGCTCCATCCATTGGCCAAAAATCCGCAATTTGAACATGTAGAATACACACAAAAAAGAAAAAATGCACGACAGCAAGTCAATACCATCAAGAAATGTAGACCAACAATTTCAAAATGGTCTTTCATCAAATTTAAAATTCCACCAGTATTGAGAAAGTTAGTCTGTCTTGCTTCTTGAAATATACTTTGCCTCCAAAGAATAAGTGAATATGATTAAATATTTAGGAGATTTGTGCAGCGAAATGTCACAGTAAAGACGGTTGCAGATGTTCACATGAACATACACACAAACACACGTGCTTGGACTCAGAGTAAGCTGGTTTGGTGATTTTTCTGGTTTGATGAGTTGGGGATAGAAATAAATCTCTTTTGGTCAGGGGAATGGGGAAATCGACTTCAGTATTCCATCATCATTTAGTCAGCCATGTTCGGCCTAAAAAAAAAAACTCTAGGGAAAACTCATCCTTGTGCATTCACATCATGTATTTTATACTCAAAAGGGATTTAAATGGGTAAAATATATCAAATTTTGTCTAGAACAAAAGGAAACATTTTGCTTATAACGTCTCATGTTTCCCTGGAAATTAAGTGGTAAGTCACAACCTTATTTTGTGGGAGAAGGGCCTTTGCTTTAAAGGAAGTGGTCAATGTGTCATTTTGAAACCAGCCTCAAAGGAGGCCTCTTTCCGAAAATGTAAGAGATCCGAGTAATTCACGAATGCAGGCTTAGTTTGGCCGTGCGCCCCGACGTGAATCAGCAAGTGTCGGGTAATCACTAGGGGTGTAACGATACGCGTATTCGTATTGAACCGTTCGGTACGAGGCTCACGGTTCGGTACGCATGAAGAACCGAACGAACCTTTCATATGTTTTTTTTATTTTTTATTTTTTATTTTTTATTTTTTATTTTTTTTTTTTAAGGGGGCGACCGTGGCTCCCTGGGTTAAGAGGGTTGTCTGGTAACCGCAAGGTCGAAGGTTCAATCCTTGACTGGGCCGTGTCATGTGTCGAAGTGTCCCTGAGCAAGACACTGTACCCCTAGCTCCCCGGGCGCCTGTCATTGGCAGCCCACTGCTCCCTATATACAGGGATGGGTCAAATGCAGAGAAAAATGTCCCCCATAAAGGGATAAATATAGTGTATATATACATTATATATATATAGACATTCTCATCTTTCTGAAAAAAAACGTAAACATTGAGTAGAAACACACACACACACACACACATAGTTCCATATAAAACAGGATTGTTTCTTTTATTTGTTTATAACTACAGCAAACAATGCTACATTTTAGTTTTCATAAGAAACTGTTTTTATTTTACACGCTGCTAAGAAGACACCCCAGAAGATGGGTCACTCAGGTATAGTTCCATCATTGTTCAAAGAATAACTTTATGATGTTAGTTTTAATGAATAAATATATTTTAAAATCAAGTACGTTTCTCTGGCATTTATAGTTTTCTACTGTATTGAAAACGTACCGAAACGTACCGAAAACGTACCGAACCGTGGCTCCACTGTACCGTACCGAACCGAACCGTGGATTTTGTGAACCGTTACACCCCTAGTAATCACGGATACTTCTTCGAAGGAAACGCCTGTTATTCTCAGCTGCTTGTCCCTGCATGCGTGAGAGGGTCAAAGCGCGGGACGTTTCTCCGTCTGTATATCTTTGCTGAAAGAAAAAAGCCTCTCACTCATGTATAACCTCTGCCATCATTAGCAGGGACCATCATCTGTTTTACAAACCTAAACTGAAACAAAACCAACCCCCTGCCCTGCAGTGTGAACAGTCTTGCTATATGTCCACAGCTTTTATTTAATATTCCACGAATAGCATTAAAACTAGAAGAGTGGCTTTCAACTTTTTTTACTCAAGAAATAAAAGAAAGAGAACAAACTGCAACCAGTTCAACAAGCCTCATTTCAGAGGACGTTATCCTTGAATTTCACATTTTTCACACTGCTTCTGATTAAAATGTAATCACTACACCATTTGAATTATATGTTTTGACAATCTTAATGTATCCTTGTTTGACATAACACATTTTTAATTGCATCTGACTGGCCTTGTTCACGGCACACATGTTGGAGCACAGGTGTTACTAATTACATTAACTATGGCCCTGTTCTATTCAATTGTCCCTGTAAACATGACGGCGTGACAGTGGGACGTCAGGAACGATACCAGGACCCTGACACTGCAGCAGCTAAATGGAATTCAGCCAGTTTATCTAATGCAAATCAACTTGTTTCAAAAAACCTCTTGAATTATCTTGATATAATTTGTCTATTCTGTAGGATATTCATTTAAGAAATTGACTCACTACTTGACACAAGTGAAACTTAATATTGTCTCTGTCTTCTTCTCTCCTCTTGTACCTCACCTGTTTTACTCTCTCTCTCTCTCTCTCTCTCTTTATATCTACACTGCTCATTTTAACAGCGTCTCATTCCCGGTAATGAGTATCTTCGTCTGGTCTGGTTCGTCTGAGCCATTTCAGCCTCACAGGGCCATTATGTCCTCTGTCTGTGACGCACAATGTCACAGTGCAAGAGTGCATAATACTTTGTATGTGTTTTCGTGTGTTTTTTTCCATGTGAACCAGTGTTCTGTGTGACTTTTCTTTTATTTGTGGATGTACTATGTGTGTGTTCATGAGTTTGCCAGTGTTTGTTATATAATCACGTTTTTTCCAAAGTCACCCGCCGGTCTGAACCTTTGGAGTGACTCATCCTCTCCTCCTTGGACAGCAGCAGTGGAAAAGATGGACTCCAGTGCCATCTACTGTACTGCCTGTGGAAAAGCACTTCTATGGGACAGAAAAAAACTCAGTTTATTTGTGTGTGTGTGTTTTGGCATTTTATCTATTATTTGTTTATTGACCAATATTTTTCTAATATTTACTATTTTTATGTTGGATATATAGGATGGATATATAGTCTATAAATATAGTAAACACCATCAATCCATCATTTACAGGGGACTGTCAATGATCAACCGCTCTGGTTGTAAAGGCTGGTTCAGAGTTGTTAGTACATTGATTTTACTAAGAGTAAGGACATATTGACCACATTTTCCACAGAAGGTTCTTTTTTGCCTCCATAGGCTCAGGGGTGCAGCAGTGAAACCAACAGCCTGACAAGAGAGGAGTTACCTTTACCACCAGATAGCAGTAATGATCTAACTGGCAGTCAGATATAGTCGTTTGGATTTGTTTGTATAGCCTGGCACCACTGTAAAACACGCCAAATTGGTAACACAGCTATGCTGTGACGTTACAACTGCTTTTAAGGGTAATAATTAACCAATATTATGAACCAATAATAAACCAATCGGTGACGTCACGAACACTCCGTCCATTTCTTATATACGGTCTATGGCTGGCACTTGAGGACACATGACACCGTTTAGTCTCCCCGCTCTGTTCTCAATTGAACCAAACTCGAACTGTCGTCATATTTTCTCAGTTTAGCGAGTTTGGGCTCAGCGTCACTTGACTATGTGGACTGACTCAAGTATTTCTCCATGCTCGCCGGCTAGCTCGATGGCTAATAAGCAAAGCTAAGCGACAACAGGAAGCGGTTCGTTGCACCCTGAGTGAAGTGACTGATTCACTTTTTAATCACACAGCACACAATGTTTTCTACTTAGAAACTTATTTCGCAGCTTTCCTGCCAGAGTACCACGGACCTCTAGGAGTCCCGGCCCGGACCCTATCTTGAGAATCACTGGTTTACTTTTCACGTAGTGAGCCCAACCATGAGGTTTTTCCCGAACCAAATCAGTCTGACAACACTTGGTGAAAATGTTACCAAAGCTAACCTGACCACACACAGGAGAAGTGGAGAATACAGGCGAACTCCCAATAACACGGGACAGAAAACAATTTGAACTTCCGCACCAGTCACAGCAGAGCAGAGAGGGGGGGGGCAACATGAAGTGTGAAATCTCTCACGTTAAAGCTAAATATCATCTCTACATCCATCCGACACTCATCCTGCATCATCTTCCTCAGATGGAAGACAGTTACTAAATGACTGGTATGCTGGTATGAAATAAGAGACAAAGAAATACAGTATACTTATTTTAGACAGCTACTTTTATACAGGCTACTGTCATCTCTGGTGATGTGTTGAGGTACATTGAGAGCTGTGAACAACCTAAAACCACTTCCTTCATGTGTCAACAATGAAGTTGATTGTGGTTGATTGTACAGTAACATGTACAGACATGCTACTAATATGTTATCAATTAGTAAAGTTACATCCTTTAAAAAACATCAAGTTTCTACTAAAAAGTTGTTTAGTTGGTCAAAAACAATGGGAGCACAGAGAGTAATACAAGTGTGATATAGGGGTTGTGTAAATGTCTCTGGAGAGAAGACATTTGTCCAACTATTGCCCAAAGACAGACAGGATGTGGACCAGAAAACAAACTACAGAAAATATATATATTTATTATATTGCAAATTGATGTTTGTGTCACTTATTCTGAAAATCTGGCTTCCTGTCTCTAAAAAATAGATCATAACAATGGAGGAAACAGTGTCCAACCTGACGCCCTCAAAGCTCCATGCAAACATGCATTTCTATATTATTGGACATTATATGAGACGGTGTTTTGTAACAGGCATGAGTGGAGAATTAATTTCTGGTTAACACCTGGGCAGGTCACGTGACTCCCAAACGTGACAGGAGACCGTGAGTCTAAAGCTAGCGTTATTATTTTAGCTTATGTCCATCAGGATATTCCTCTTAAGGTTGTATTTAATAGCTGTTTGTGCAGCGGAGGACTGTTGATCCGGACCTGATGGAGACTCTGAGGTAAGACCTGTTCTCAGCAGGGACCTGAACGTTCTGTCGTTACCATGTTTACCAAAATGTGCATTTTTTCTAAATTCACGGAGTCTGTCCAGAAACGAAAGTTCTATCAGTCAGAAAAGCAGAAATATCTACCTTCACTCAACGAAATCTCTCAAAAGAAACCTTCAAACTGTGATTCTTTGCATCAGGAACTCTACTTGTGACCTACTGTCAACGTTTTGAGAACTTCGTGCTGCAAAGAAGTGAGATTTATACACTTTATTTATACACGATTGACTTTTGACTGTTGTGACCAAGTTTAAACAAGTTTTTGTCTTAACTTAAACCAAAGCTTTTTTTTTGGTAAGCTAACGTTAGCTTTATAGACCCGACCGTATAGCATTAAGCTAGCATACACTGATACATGCTAATAAAAGTATTGTTTCTATATATTTATACAACTTCTAGGTGATACGATCATAAGCGATGCACGCATGACAATATATTTAATCCGTATTATTTCAAACTTGTCACTTTTATGTCGTGCCCTGAACATGAACACAAGAGCAGCAGAGAGTGAAACAACCACAAAAATATATATTTTTTATAGAAAAGGCGCCGACATGTTTCCCACTTTTAGTCAATCAGCAAGACAGCTTTAAATTGACATTTTTCTGGTGTAAATCTCGCTGTGTAAAATGTATCTGAGTGTAGATGTACTCTGTGTAAACTGTAATAACGCTTCCAGACTGATAGTAATTATCTGCACACGTGATGAGTGCACGCACATATTAATGTTTACAATAAACAGCTGACAGAAATCAGTACGTTATACAGCCTAATCCTTCATATGCTCAATAATAATGACAACAAAATGGTGCTGTGAATATCAGAGCAGGTCAGGTGTCATTTTAATCATGTGACAGTAAACTGTGTTGTGTACAGTGAAACTACCAGTGGTGACTGTGTGTTCATGGGTTTGATAGCAGCAGCCTGTAGACATATGGAAGGCCTCCTGCAGTAACAACACTGTGACAGAAATGCAAACATTTTGCACTTTACTGTGTTTTTTTCTGCATATACTTATAGCGTATCATTTATTGTATGACATTTACTTTCTGTCTAGTCATACTGCTTTGTGCTACTGATCCTTTTAATGTGATGTGAGAAAGTACCATGATGTGCATCAGTGGTCTGAGGGTTGTGTGTGTTTTTACCCTCAGATGCCCCGACGGTTCGCATTCACTAGCGTCCAGATCCCGGACCCTAACCGGCCCGGAGTCTCACGGACCATCCTCAGGATGAGAGGACCTGCCTCCCTGATCGGCACCTCACCTGGTTCTTCCCGTAGCATTCTCCCAAGCTCCCCCCAAAGGCGAGGCAAGAGAAGGTACGTTTTATTTACTCAGCACATTTCAGCAACAAGGCCATTCAAAGTTTTCAAACGCATTAAGACAAAAGAAACACACCACAAAATGACATTCAAATACAATTAAAAGCATTAAAGAGCCAAGAGAAGAGGAAACTAAGACTAGCTAAAATAGAATAGGACAGGAATAAAATACAGGACTAACAGTTGGAGTGCAGTGTCAGAAATGATTTGATAAAAGACAGCGGCGAATAGAAAGACTTCAGTTGGAGCCGACCTGCACTTTTCTGGGAGTTTACTCCAAATAAATGGTGTATGGACATGTTTTTATAAATCCTGCTGAGACATAAATCCTTTAATCCTTGATCTATCCTGAAGGTGCTAGTAGGCTGACTTTGTAATTGTCGTCATGCGGCTGTTGAAATCCAGAGTCCATAGCTACACCTAGATTTCTGGCTTGGTCTCTGGTTTTCAACATTGTCGATCTAAGCAGAGCGCTGACTTCTAATTGTTCCTCCTTGGCTTCAAAACAACTACCTCACTTTTGTCTTTGTCAGTTTTGCTCGTACTGGTGATATGGTTATGTAACATTGTGTGTCAACTGCATAATTATGACAACTGATTTTGTTGTTTTTCCAAAGCTTCTCTGAACCACCTGAGGGACCCGGTGAGCCTGTAAAGGTTAGTCCACCTAAACCCCCTCAGGGACCCGGTGAGCCTGTAAAGGTTAGTCCACCTAAACCCCCTCAGGGACCCGGTGAGCCTGTAAAGGTAAGTCCAAAGAACAGGAGGCTTAATCCGGTGGAGTGGAGGAACCAGTTTAACAAGTGGTGGGGCAACAAGGCCCCTGGACCTCCAGGCATTGTGAAGCACCAGGAACAAGGTGGATCTATTCAGGTAAGTCCACCTAAACCCCCTCAGGGACCCGGTGAGCCTGCAAAGGTAAGTCCACCTAAACCCCCTCAGGGACCCGGTGAGCCTGTAAAGGTTAGTCCACCTAAACCCCCTCAGGGACCCGGTGAGCCTGTAAAGGTTAGTCCACCTAAACCCCCTCAGGGACCCGGTGAGCCTGTAAAGGTAAGTCCAAAGAACAGGAGGCTTAATCCGGTGGAGTGGAGGAACCAGTTTAACAAGTTGTGGGGCAACAAGGCCCCTGGACCTCCAGGCATTGTGAAGCACCAGGAACAAGGTGGATCTATTCAGGTAAGTCCACCTAAACCCCCTCAGGGACCTGGTGTGCCTGTAAAGGTAAGTCCACCTAAACCCCCTCAGGGACCCGGTGAGCCTGTAAAGGTAAGTCCACCTAAACCCCCCCAGGGACCCGGTGAGCCTGGAAAGGTAAGTCCAAAGAACAGGAGGCCTACTCCGGAGTGGAGTAACCAGTTTAACAGGTGGTGGGCCAACAAGGCCCCTGGACCTTCAGGCATTGTGAAGCACCAGGAACAAGGTGGATCTATTCAGGTAAGTCCACCTAAACCCCCTCAGGGACCCGGTGAGCCTGGAAAGGTAAGTCCACCCAAACCCCCTCAGGGACCCGGTGAGCCTGGAAAGGTAAGTCCCGGTGAGGATAACCCTGAGCCGGAGTGGGCGAGGAAGGTGAGGCTTTATCTGGAGAGGAGAGACCAGTTCGAAAGCTGGCGGCGCAACAGAGACCCTGAACCTCCAGGTAATGTTCGGCACCACGGTCCAGGTAAGCACCGTTATTCATTTGAACCGAATTTAGCTGACTTTGAGATAACTTATTTAGACTGAAATGATTGTGTTGAATTGTTTAAGTTGTATTAGTTTGTATTAAGTTATTAATACATTATTAATACAATTAATAATATTCATTTATATTCATTTCTATACAGCTGCATCATTTATATGTTCACCTTTATTCTGTGAAGATTTTAACTCTACTTACTGTTGTCTGTATTTGTTTTTTTTAGAGAGGAGAGGTGGTGGAGGGCAAGTGTGAACCCTTCTAAGGAAAAGGTGACCGCCAGCTGCCTTACGAGGAAACATCTGGACCAAAGAACTCAGTCCACCTCGACGACTCCATCCCTGCCAAAGAGCTTTTCATTCCCTCTTTCCCTCCACTGTCCCACCAACAAGGCTTCACTCTTGGCCCAGTTCACCCGTGCAGATGAGGCCTTTTCATACAATGACAAGGTATCCTGCAGACATTGAACGTCCTTCTGACTAGAGACAAAAACACATCATCTGCATAAGCAGATACAGTAGGAGGACGATCAAGACTGGAGGACCCTGGCAGAGAGAGACCGCTGAGTTGGCTGTCGCCGACCGGCCCTCCATATCCTCTCTCACTAATAAAAGTACTAATTGATCAGAAACATGATCCCTGTCAGTGTTTTACTATTATATATGGATATTACATATTTATATTTGTTTGGATCATTATTTCTGCTGCAGATGTTTCAGGTGGAGCTCATTTTAACTCCTTTGTACTCTGTTGTTCAGATCATAACGTTTACTCTTACCACTCACGGCTTATCAGAACCAAACAATTTACTTTTTATAAAGAGGTGGAATAATATAGAGCAGGATCCAGTTCAGTCTATTGATCCGGCCCTCCACAGCAGGCCCTGTTTCTCATGTGCACCCCTGGTCCAGAGAGAGAGATTCAAGTGTTCTGGAGGTGAGCGAGCCCCAATGAACATTACACAAAGAGAGAGAGAGAGAGAACTTAAAGTCTGGTCAAGAATCAAGACGAAGGCTTTACATTCAGTTCAGTTACTGTGTTATGTCCAAACCCTTCCACGTCTTCCTCTCAAAGGAAATGCAATTTCAGTAAAGAGGTAATTATTATGGGTGATTTTAACATCAATTGGGAGGACAAATCATCTAGAAAGAATCTTTTTTCCAAAGTCACCCACCGGTCTGAACCTTTGGAGTGACTCATCCTCTCCTCCTTGGACAGCAGCAGCGGAAAAGATGGACTCCAGTGCCATCTACTGTACTGCCTGTGGAAAAGCACTTCTATGGGACAGAAAAAAACTCAGTTTATTTGTGTGTGTGTGTGTTTTGGCATTTTATCTATTATTTGTTTATTGACCAATATTTTTCTAATATTTACTATTTTTATGTTGGATATATAGTCTATAAATATAGTAAACACCATCAATCCATAATTTACAGGCGACTGTCAATGATCAACCGCTCTGGTTGTAAAGGCTGGTTCAGAGTTGTTAGTACATTGATTTTACTAAGAGTAAGGACATATTGACCACATTTTCCACGGAAGGTTCTTTTTTGCCTCCATAGGCTCAGGGGTGCAGCAGTGAAACCAACAGCCTGACAAGAGAGGAGTTACCTTTACCACCAGATAGCAGTAATGATCTAACTGGCAGTCAGATATAGTCGTTTGGATTTGTTTGTATAGCCTGGCACCACTGTAAAACACGCCAAATTGGTAACACAGCTATGCTGTGACGTTACAACTGCTTTTAAGGGTAATAATTAACCAATATTATGAACAAATAATAAACCAATCGGTGACGTCACGAACACTCCGTCCATTTCTTATATACGGTCTATGGCTGGCACTTGAGGACACATGACACCGTTTAGTCTCCCCGCTCTGTTCTCAATTGAACCAAACTCGAACTGTCGTCATATTTTCTCAGTTTAGCGAGTTTGGGCTCAGCGTCACTTGACTATGTGGACTGACTCAAGTATTTCTCCATGCTCGCCGGCTAGCTCGATGGCTAATAAGCAAAGCTAAGCGACAACAGGAAGCGGTTCGTTGCACCCTGAGTGAAGTGACTGATTCACTTTTTAATCACACAGCACACAATGTTTTCTACTTAGAAACTTATTTCGCAGCTTTCCTGCCAGAGTACCACGGACCTCTAGGAGTCCCGGCCCGGACCCTATCTTGAGAATCACTGGTTTACTTTTCACGTAGTGAGCCCAACCATGAGGTTTTTCCCGAACCAAATCAGTCTGACAACACTTGGTGAAAATGTTACCAAAGCTAACCTGACCACACACAGGAGAAGTGGAGAATACAGGCGAACTCCCAATAACACGGGACAGAAAACAATTTGAACTTCCGCACCAGTCACAGCAGAGCAGAGAGGGGGGGGGCAACATGAAGTGTGAAATCTCTCACGTTAAAGCTAAATATCATCTCTACATCCATCCGACACTCATCCTGCATCATCTTCCTCAGATGGAAGACAGTTACTAAATGACTGGTATGCTGGTATGAAATAAGAGACAAAGAAATACAGTATACTTATTTTAGACAGCTACTTTTATACAGGCTACTGTCATCTCTGGTGATGTGTTGAGGTACATTGAGAGCTGTGAACAACCTAAAACCACTTCCTTCATGTGTCAACAATGAAGTTGATTGTGGTTGATTGTACAGTAACATGTACAGACATGCTACTAATATGTTATCAATTAGTAAAGTTACATCCTTTAAAAAACATCAAGTTTCTACTAAAAAGTTGTTTAGTTGGTCAAAAACAATGGGAGCACAGAGAGTAATACAAGTGTGATATAGGGGTGTGTAAATGTCTCTGGAGAGAAGACATTTGTCCAACTATTGCCCAAAGACAGACAGGATGTGGACCAGAAAACAAACTACAGAAAATATATATATTTATTATATTGCAAATTGATGTTTGTGTCACTTATTCTGAAAATCTGGCTTCCTGTCTCTAAAAAATAGATCATAACAATGGAGGAAACAGTGTCCAACCTGACGCCCTCAAAGCTCCATGCAAACATGCATTTCTATATTATTGGACATTATATGAGACGGTGTTTTGTAACAGGCATGAGTGGAGAATTAATTTCTGGTTAACACCTGGGCAGGTCACGTGACTCCCAAACGTGACAGGAGACCGTGAGTCTAAAGCTAGCGTTATTATTTTAGCTTATGTCCATCAGGATATTCCTCTTAAGGTTGTATTTAATAGCTGTTTGTGCAGCGGAGGACTGTTGATCCGGACCTGATGGAGACTCTGAGGTAAGACCTGTTCTCAGCAGGGACCTGAACGTTCTGTCGTTACCATGTTTACCAAAATGTGCATTTTTTCTAAATTCACGGAGTCTGTCCAGAAACGAAAGTTCTATCAGTCAGAAAAGCAGAAATATCTACCTTCACTCAACGAAATCTCTCAAAAGAAACCTTCAAACTGTGATTCTTTGCATCAGGAACTCTACTTGTGACCTACTGTCAACGTTTTGAGAACTTCGTGCTGCAAAGAAGTGAGATTTATACACTTTATTTATACACGATTGACTTTTGACTGTTGTGACCAAGTTTAAACAAGTTTTTGTCTTAACTTAAACCAAAGCTTTTTTTTTGGTAAGCTAACGTTAGCTTTATAGACCCGACCGTATAGCATTAAGCTAGCATACACTGATACATGCTAATAAAAGTATTGTTTCTATATATTTATACAACTTCTAGGTGATACGATCATAAGCGATGCACGCATGACAATATATTTAATCCGTATTATTTCAAACTTGTCACTTTTATGTCGTGCCCTGAACATGAACACAAGAGCAGCAGAGAGTGAAACAACCACAAAAATATATATTTTTTATAGAAAAGGCGCCGACATGTTTCCCACTTTTAGTCAATCAGCAAGACAGCTTTAAATTGACATTTTTTTTAACGTAGTCTGGTGTAAATCTCGCTGTGTAAAATGTATCTGAGTGTAGATGTACTCTGTGTAAACTGTAATAACGCTTCCAGACTGATAGTAATTATCTGCACACGTGATGAGTGCACGCACATATTAATGTTTACAATAAACAGCTGACAGAAATCAGTACGTTATACAGCCTAGTCCTTCATATGCTCAATAATAATGAAAACAAAATGGTGCTGTGAATATCAGAGCAGGTCAGGTGTCATTTTAATCATGTGACAGTAAACTGTGTTGTGTACAGTGAAACTACCAGTGGTGACTGTGTGTTCATGGGTTTGATAGCAGCAGCCTGTAGACATATGGAAGGCCTCCTGCAGTAACAACACTGTGACAGAAATGCAAACATTTTGCACTTTACTGTGTTTTTTTCTGCATATACTTATAGCGTATCATTTATTGTATGACATTTACTTTCTGTCTAGTCATACTGCTTTGTGCTACTGATCCTTTTAATGTGATGTGAGAAAGTACCATGATGTGCATCAGTGGTCTGAGGGTTGTGTGTGTTTTTACCCTCAGATGCCCCGACGGTTCGCATTCACTAGCGTCCAGATCCCGGACCCTAACCGGCCCGGAGTCTCACGGACCATCCTCAGGATGAGAGGACCTGCCTCCCTGATCGGCACCTCACCTGGTTCTTCCCGTAGCATTCTCCCAAGCTCCCCCCAAAGGCGAGGCAAGAGAAGGTACGTTTTATTTACTCAGCACATTTCAGCAACAAGGCCATTCAAAGTTTTCAAACGCATTAAGACAAAAGAAACACACCACAAAATGACATTCAAATACAATTAAAAGCATTAAAGAGCCAAGAGAAGAGGAAACTAAGACTAGCTAAAATAGAATAGGACAGGAATAAAATACAGGACTAACAGTTGGAGTGCAGTGTCAGAAATGATTTGATAAAAGACAGCGGCGAATAGAAAGACTTCAGTTGGAGCCGACCTGCACTTTTCTGGGAGTTTACTCCAAATAAATGGTGTATGGACATGTTTTTATAAATCCTGCTGAGACATAAGTCCTTTAATCCTTGATCTATCCTGAAGGTGCTAGTAGGCTGACTTTGTAATTGTCGTCATGCGGCTGTTGAAATCCAGAGTCCATAGCTACACCTAGATTTCTGGCTTGGTCTCTGGTTTTCAACATTGTCGATCTAAGCAGAGCGCTGACTTCTAATTGTTCCTCCTTGGCTTCAAAACAACTACCTCACTTTTGTCTTTGTCAGTTTTGCTCGTACTGGTGATATGGTTATGTAACATTGTGTGTCAACTGCATAATTATGACAACTGATTTTGTTGTTTTTCCAAAGCTTCTCTGAACCACCTGAGGGACCCGGTGAGCCTGTAAAGGTTAGTCCACCTAAACCCCCTCAGGGACCCGGTGAGCCTGTAAAGGTTAGTCCACCTAAACCCCCTCAGGGACCCGGTGAGCCTGTAAAGGTAAGTCCAAAGAACAGGAGGCTTAATCCGGTGGAGTGGAGGAACCAGTTTAACAAGTGGTGGGGCAACAAGGCCCCTGGACCTCCAGGCATTGTGAAGCACCAGGAACAAGGTGGATCTATTCAGGTAAGTCCACCTAAACCCCCTCAGGGACCCGGTGAGCCTGCAAAGGTAAGTCCACCTAAACCCCCTCAGGGACCCGGTGAGCCTGTAAAGGTTAGTCCACCTAAACCCCCTCAGGGACCCGGTGAGCCTGTAAAGGTAAGTCCAAAGAACAGGAGGCTTAATCCGGTGGAGTGGAGGAACCAGTTTAACAAGTTGTGGGGCAACAAGGCCCCTGGACCTCCAGGCATTGTGAAGCACCAGGAACAAGGTGGATCTATTCAGGTAAGTCCACCTAAACCCCCTCAGGGACCTGGTGTGCCTGTAAAGGTAAGTCCACCTAAACCCCCTCAGGGACCCGGTGAGCCTGTAAAGGTAAGTCCACCTAAACCCCCCCAGGGACCCGGTGAGCCTGGAAAGGTAAGTCCAAAGAACAGGAGGCCTACTCCGGAGTGGAGTAACCAGTTTAACAGGTGGTGGGCCAACAAGGCCCCTGGACCTTCAGGCATTGTGAAGCACCAGGAACAAGGTGGATCTATTCAGGTAAGTCCACCTAAACCCCCTCAGGGACCCGGTGAGCCTGGAAAGGTAAGTCCACCCAAACCCCCTCAGGGACCCGGTGAGCCTGGAAAGGTAAGTCCCGGTGAGGATAACCCTGAGCCGGAGTGGGCGAGGAAGGTGAGGCTTTATCTGGAGAGGAGAGACCAGTTCGAAAGCTGGCGGCGCAACAGAGACCCTGAACCTCCAGGTAATGTTCGGCACCACGGTCCAGGTAAGCACCGTTATTCATTTGAACCGAATTTAGCTGACTTTGAGATAACTTATTTAGACTGAAATGATTGTGTTGAATTGTTTAAGTTGTATTAGTTTGTATTAAGTTATTAATACATTATTAATACAATTAATAATATTCATTTATATTCATTTCTATACAGCTGCATCATTTATATGTTCACCTTTATTCTGTGAAGATTTTAACTCTACTTACTGTTGTCTGTATTTGTTTTTTTTAGAGAGGAGAGGTGGTGGAGGGCAAGTGTGAACCCTTCTAAGGAAAAGGTGACCGCCAGCTGCCTTACGAGGAAACATCTGGACCAAAGAACTCAGTCCACCTCGACGACTCCATCCCTGCCAAAGAGCTTTTCATTCCCTCTTTCCCTCCACTGTCCCACCAACAAGGCTTCACTCTTGGCCCAGTTCACCCGTGCAGATGAGGCCTTTTCATACAATGACAAGGTATCCTGCAGACATTGAACGTCCTTCTGACTAGAGACAAAAACACATCATCTGCATAAGCAGATACAGTAGGAGGACGATCAAGACTGGAGGACCCTGGCAGAGAGAGACCGCTGAGTTGGCTGTCGCCGACCGGCCCTCCATATCCTCTCTCACTAATAAAAGTACTAATTGATCAGAAACATGATCCCTGTCAGTGTTTTACTATTATATATGGATATTACATATTTATATTTGTTTGGATCATTATTTCTGCTGCAGATGTTTCAGGTGGAGCTCATTTTAACTCCTTTGTACTCTGTTGTTCAGATCATAACGTTTACTCTTACCACTCACGGCTTATCAGAACCAAACAATTTACTTTTTATAAAGAGGTGGAATAATATAGAGCAGGATCCAGTTCAGTCTATTGATCCGGCCCTCCACAGCAGGCCCTGTTTCTCATGTGCACCCCTGGTCCAGAGAGAGAGATTCAAGTGTTCTGGAGGTGAGCGAGCCCCAATGAACATTACACAAAGAGAGAGAGAGAGAGAACTTAAAGTCTGGTCAAGAATCAAGACGAAGGCTTTACATTCAGTTCAGTTACTGTGTTATGTCCAAACCCTTCCACGTCTTCCTCTCAAAGGAAATGCAATTTCAGTAAAGAGGTAATTATTATGGGTGATTTTAACATCAATTGGGAGGACAAATCATCTAGAAAGAATCTTTTTTCCAAAGTCACCCACCGGTCTGAACCTTTGGAGTGACTCATCCTCTCCTCCTTGGACAGCAGCAGCGGAAAAGATGGACTCCAGTGCCATCTACTGTACTGCCTGTGGAAAAGCACTTCTATGGGACAGAAAAAAACTCAGTTTATTTGTGTGTGTGTGTGTTTTGGCATTTTATCTATTATTTGTTTATTGACCAATATTTTTCTAATATTTACTATTTTTATGTTGGATATATAGTCTATAAATATAGTAAACACCATCAATCCATAATTTACAGGCGACTGTCAATGATCAACCGCTCTGGTTGTAAAGGCTGGTTCAGAGTTGTTAGTACATTGATTTTACTAAGAGTAAGGACATATTGACCACATTTTCCACGGAAGGTTCTTTTTTGCCTCCATAGGCTCAGGGGTGCAGCAGTGAAACCAACAGCCTGACAAGAGAGGAGTTACCTTTACCACCAGATAGCAGTAATGATCTAACTGGCAGTCAGATATAGTCGTTTGGATTTGTTTGTATAGCCTGGCACCACTGTAAAACACGCCAAATTGGTAACACAGCTATGCTGTGACGTTACAACTGCTTTTAAGGGTAATAATTAACCAATATTATGAACCAATAATAAACCAATCGGTGACGTCACGAACACTCCGTCCATTTCTTATATACGGTCTATGGCTGGCACTTGAGGACACATGACACCGTTTAGTCTCCCCGCTCTGTTCTCAATTGAACCAAACTCGAACTGTCGTCATATTTTCTCAGTTTAGCGAGTTTGGGCTCAGCGTCACTTGACTATGTGGACTGACTCAAGTATTTCTCCATGCTCGCCGGCTAGCTCGATGGCTAATAAGCAAAGCTAAGCGACAACAGGAAGCGGTTCGTTGCACCCTGAGTGAAGTGACTGATTCACTTTTTAATCACACAACACACAATGTTTTCTACTTAGAAACTTATTTCGCAGCTTTCCTGCCAGAGTACCACGGACCTCTAGGAGTCCCGGCCCGGACCCTATCTTGAGAATCACTGGTTTACTTTTCACGTAGTGAGCCCAACCATGAGGTTTTTTCCGAACCAAATCAGTCTGACAACACTTGGTGAAAATGTTACCAAAGCTAACCTGACCACACACAGGAGAAGTGGAGAATACAGGCGAACTCCCAATAACACGGGACAGAAAACAATTTGAACTTCCGCACCAGTCACAGCAGAGCAGAGAGGGGGGGGGCAACATGAAGTGTGAAATCTCTCACGTTAAAGCTAAATATCATCTCTACATCCATCCGACACTCATCCTGCATCATCTTCCTCAGATGGAAGACAGTTACTAAATGACTGGTATGCTGGTATGAAATAAGAGACAAAGAAATACAGTATACTTATTTTAGACAGCTACTTTTATACAGGCTACTGTCATCTCTGGTGATGTGTTGAGGTACATTGAGAGCTGTGAACAACCTAAAACCACGTCCTTCATGTGTCAACAATGAAGTTGATTGTGGTTGATTGTACAGTAACATGTACAGACATGCTACTAATATGTTATCAATTAGTAAAGTTACATCCTTTAAAAAACATCAAGTTTCTACTAAAAAGTTGTTTAGTTGGTCAAAAACAATGGGAGCACAGAGAGTAATACAAGTGTGATATAGGGGTGTGTAAATGTCTCTGGAGAGAAGACATTTGTCCAACTATTGCCCAAAGACAGACAGGATGTGGACCAGAAAACAAACTACAGAAAATATATATATATTTATTATATTGCAAATTGATGTTTGTGTCACTTATTCTGAAAATCTGGCTTCCTGTCTCTAAAAAATAGATCATAACAATGGAGGAAACAGTGTCCAACCTGACGCCCTCAAAGCTCCATGCAAACATGCATTTCTATATTATTGGACATTATATGAGACGGTGTTTTGTAACAGGCATGAGTGGAGAATTAATTTCTGGTTAACACCTGGGCAGGTCACGTGACTCCCAAACGTGACAGGAGACCGTGAGTCTAAAGCTAGCGTTATTATTTTAGCTTATGTCCATCAGGATATTCCTCTTAAGGTTGTATTTAATAGCTGTTTGTGCAGCGGAGGACTGTTGATCCGGACCTGATGGAGACTCTGAGGTAAGACCTGTTCTCAGCAGGGACCTGAACGTTCTGTCGTTACCATGTTTACCAAAATGTGCATTTTTTCTAAATTCACGGAGTCTGTCCAGAAACGAAAGTTCTATCAGTCAGAAAAGCAGAAATATCTACCTTCACTCAACGAAATCTCTCAAAAGAAACCTTCAAACTGTGATTCTTTGCATCAGGAACTCTACTTGTGACCTACTGTCAACGTTTTGAGAACTTCGTGCTGCAAAGAAGTGAGATTTATACACTTTATTTATACACGATTGACTTTTGACTGTTGTGACCAAGTTTAAACAAGTTTTTGTCTTAACTTAAACCAAAGCTTTTTTTTTGGTAAGCTAACGTTAGCTTTATAGACCCGACCGTATAGCATTAAGCTAGCATACACTGATACATGCTAATAAAAGTATTGTTTCTATATATTTATACAACTTCTAGGTGATACGATCATAAGCGATGCACGCATGACAATATATTTAATCCGTATTATTTCAAACTTGTCACTTTTATGTCGTGCCCTGAACATGAACACAAGAGCAGCAGAGAGTGAAACAACCACAAAAATATATATTTTTTATAGAAAAGGCGCCGACATGTTTCCCACTTTTAGTCAATCAGCAAGACAGCTTTAAATTGAAATTTTTTTGAACGTAGTCTGGTGTAAATCTCGCTGTGTAAAATGTATCTGAGTGTAGATGTACTCTGTGTAAACTGTAATAACGCTTCCAGACTGATAGTAATTATCTGCACACGTGATGAGTGCACGCACATATTAATGTTTACAATAAACAGCTGACAGAAATCAGTACGTTATACAGCCTAATCCTTCATATGCTCAATAATTATGAAAACAAAATGGTGCTGTGAATATCAGAGCAGGTCAGGTGTCATTTTAATCATGTGACAGTAAACTGTGTTGTGTACAGTGAAACTACCAGTGGTGACTGTGTGTTCATGGGTTTGATAGCAGCAGCCTGTAGACATATGGAAGGCCTCCTGCAGTAACAACACTGTGACAGAAATGCAAACATTTTGCACTTTACTGTGTTTTTTTCTGCATATACTTATAGCGTATCATTTATTGTATGACATTTACTTTCTGTCTAGTCATACTGCTTTGTGCTACTGATCCTTTTAATGTGATGTGAGAAAGTACCATGATGTGCATCAGTGGTCTGAGGGTTGTGTGTGTTTTTACCCTCAGATGCCCCGACGGTTCGCATTCACTAGCGTCCAGATCCCGGACCCTAACCGGCCCGGAGTCTCACGGACCATCCTCAGGATGAGAGGACCTGCCTCCCTGATCGGCACCTCACCTGGTTCTTCCCGTAGCATCCTCCCAAGCTCCCCCCAAAGGCGAGGCAAGAGAAGGTACGTTTTATTTACTCAGCACATTTCAGCAACAAGGCCATTCAAAGTTTTCAAACGCATTAAGACAAAAGAAACACACCACAAAATGACATTCAAATACAATTAAAAGCATTAAAGAGCCAAGAGAAGAGGAAACTAAGACTAGCTAAAATAGAATAGGACAGGAATAAAATACAGGACTAACAGTTGGAGTGCAGTGTCAGAAATGATTTGATAAAAGACAGCGGCGAATAGAAAGACTTCAGTTGGAGCCGACCTGCACTTTTCTGGGAGTTTACTCCAAATAAATGGTGTATGGACATGTTTTTATAAATCCTGCTGAGACATAAGTCCTTTAATCCTTGATCTATCCTGAAGGTGCTAGTAGGCTGACTTTGTAATTGTCGTCATGCGGCTGTTGAAATCCAGAGTCCATAGCTACACCTAGATTTCTGGCTTGGTCTCTGGTTTTCAACATTGTCGATCTAAGCAGAGCGCTGACTTCTAATTGTTCCTCCTTGGCTTCAAAACAACTACCTCACTTTTGTCTTTGTCAGTTTTGCTCGTACTGGTGATATGGTTATGTAACATTGTGTGTCAACTGCATAATTATGACAACTGATTTTGTTGTTTTTCCAAAGCTTCTCTGAACCACCTGAGGGACCCGGTGAGCCTGTAAAGGTTAGTCCACCTAAACCCCCTCAGGGACCCGGTGAGCCTGTAAAGGTTAGTCCACCTAAACCCCCTCAGGGACCCGGTGAGCCTGTAAAGGTAAGTCCAAAGAACAGGAGGCTTAATCCGGTGGAGTGGAGGAACCAGTTTAACAAGTGGTGGGGCAACAAGGCCCCTGGACCTCCAGGCATTGTGAAGCACCAGGAACAAGGTGGATCTATTCAGGTAAGTCCACCTAAACCCCCTCAGGGACCCGGTGAGCCTGCAAAGGTAAGTCCACCTAAACCCCCTCAGGGACCCGGTGAGCCTGTAAAGGTTAGTCCACCTAAACCCCCTCAGGGACCCGGTGAGCCTGTAAAGGTAAGTCCAAAGAACAGGAGGCTTAATCCGGTGGAGTGGAGGAACCAGTTTAACAAGTTGTGGGGCAACAAGGCCCCTGGACCTCCAGGCATTGTGAAGCACCAGGAACAAGGTGGATCTATTCAGGTAAGTCCACCTAAACCCCCTCAGGGACCTGGTGTGCCTGTAAAGGTAAGTCCACCTAAACCCCCTCAGGGACTCGGTGAGCCTGTAAAGGTAAGTCCACCTAAACCCCCCCAGGGACCCGGTGAGCCTGGAAAGGTAAGTCCAAAGAACAGGAGGCCTACTCCGGAGTGGAGTAACCAGTTTAACAGGTGGTGGGCCAACAAGGCCCCTGGACCTTCAGGCATTGTGAAGCACCAGGAACAAGGTGGATCTATTCAGGTAAGTCCACCTAAACCCCCTCAGGGACCCGGTGAGCCTGGAAAGGTAAGTCCACCCAAACCCCCTCAGGGACCCGGTGAGCCTGGAAAGGTAAGTCCCGGTGAGGATAACCCTGAGCCGGAGTGGGCGAGGAAGGTGAGGCTTTATCTGGAGAGGAGAGACCAGTTCGAAAGCTGGCGGCGCAACAGAGACCCTGAACCTCCAGGTAATGTTCGGCACCACGGTCCAGGTAAGCACCGTTATTCATTTGAACCGAATTTAGCTGACTTTGAGATAACTTATTTAGACTGAAATGATTGTGTTGAATTGTTTAAGTTGTATTAGTTTGTATTAAGTTATTAATACATTATTAATACAATTAATAATATTCATTTATATTCATTTCTATACAGCTGCATCATTTATATGTTCACCTTTATTCTGTGAAGATTTTAACTCTACTTACTGTTGTCTGTATTTGTTTTTTTTAGAGAGGAGAGGTGGTGGAGGGCAAGTGTGAACCCTTCTAAGGAAAAGGTGACCGCCAGCTGCCTTACGAGGAAACATCTGGACCAAAGAACTCAGTCCACCTCGACGACTCCATCCCTGCCAAAGAGCTTTTCATTCCCTCTTTCCCCCACTCAAGTCCACCAGGCAGACTGGGCGCCGCCCGTTCCCTCCACTGTCCCACCAACAAGGCTTCACTCTTGGCCCAGTTCACCCGTGCAGATGAGGCCTTTTCATACAATGACAAGGTATCCTGCAGACATTGAACGTCCTTCTGACTAGAGACAAAAACACATCATCTGCATAAGCAGATACAGTAGGAGGACGATCAAGACTGGAGGACCCTGGCAGAGAGAGACCGCTGAGTTGGCTGTCGCCGACCGGCCCTCCATATCCTCTCTCACTAATAAAAGTACTAATTGATCAGAAACATGATCCCTGTCAGTGTTTTACTATTATATATGGATATTACATATTTATATTTGTTTGGATCATTATTTCTGCTGCAGATGTTTCAGGTGGAGCTCATTTTAACTCCTTTTACTCTGTTGTTCAGATCATAACGTTTACTCTTACCACTCACGGCTTATCAGAACCAAACAATTTACTTTTTATAAAGAGGTGGAATAATATAGAGCAGGATCCAGTTCAGTCTATTGATCCGGCCCTCCACAGCAGGCCCTGTTTCTCATGTGCACCCCTGGTCCAGAGAGAGAGATTCAAGTGTTCTGGAGGTGAGCGAGCCCCAATGAACATTACACAAAGAGAGAGAGAGAGAGAACTTAAAGTCTGGTCAAGAATCAAGACGAAGGCTTTACATTCAGTTCAGTTACTGTGTTATGTCCAAACCCTTCCACGTCTTCCTCTCAAAGGAAATGCAATTTCAGTAAAGAGGTAATTATTATGGGTGATTTTAACATCAATTGGGAGGACAAATCATCTAGAAAGAATCTTAAACTGATAACTGATGACTTTGACCATGTGCAGTTGATCAGTGGGCCCACAAGAATAACAAATTCCTCCAGGACCCAAATTGATTTAATATTTAGTAATAGGCCTGATAGAGTTCTAAAATCTCTCAATATGGTAACTGGTCTTTCTGACCACAATCTGACTCTGGTAGCCAGGAAACTAACCAGCAAGCGTTTTAGGCCTTCTGTCAGGGATGATGAATCTTTTAGAATCCCCAAAAACAATCAAGAACATTTTAAAAACACTGTTCAACTAATTGACTGGGATGAACTACTTTTTGGGAATAGACACTGAGGAAGACAGTCAACAATTCTCACAAAAATTAGAGAACACTATCAAGGATTTTAATTGCAAATTTAGGCACAAAAATATCAAACACACTGTTCCTTGGATAAATGATGATATCTTAAAATGAATGAAAGAACAGGATTGTGTCTTAAAAACTGCAATTAAAAATAAATCGAGCCATGACAGACAACATTTTGCTATGCTGAGGAACAAAGTGGTAAAGAAATTAAGAAAAGCTAAGGCAGATTTTTTTCCTGACTATAATAGAAAAAGCAAGCGGTAATACTAAAATGATATCTGGGATCAGTTACACAAGCTAACGGGACATTTCAACAAAGTAAGGAAGCTGCAGGAACTTAACATAAATGGAAAGTTGTCAAATAACCCAGCTGAAGTAGCAAAAGCTTTCAATCACTATTTCATTGATTCTGTAGCTACTATTGCTAAATGTTTCTCCCCTGAGAATACACACGTCTGTACAGTAAACTCATTGGAGCCGACCTTCAGCATAAGAAATGTTACTCAATCAGAGGTCACGAGAATAATCAGTTCTCTTAAACCTTCCAAAGCAAATGATGTATTTGGTATGGATGCAGTTATGCTCAAAGAACTTAACACAACACTAACATCAGTAAAATCATCAACCTCTCAATCTCTCAGAGCATGTTTCCCAGTGTTTGGAAGTCGGCTGCTGTTGTTCCAGTATTCAAAGATGGAGGTCCCCTTTCTATCTGTAATTACAGACCCATCAGTATCCTGCCAACAATATCAAAAGTTGCAGAGAAGTTGTTAGCTGAGCAAATTATCTGCCATTTGAATACCAGTTCTTTTGCCCTTCACCCAATGCAATTCGGCTTCAGAGCCAATTATTCTACTGAGACAGCCACCTGTTTCTTCACAGAAAAACAATCTAATTTCTATTGGACAAAAGGGGTGTTGTTGGAGTTGTATTTCTTGATCTCAAGAAGGCATTTGACACTGTAAATAAATAAATGCTTTGTAAGGCATGAATAGTCCTCACTTTAGATGAGCTCACACAAAATACCTTACTAAGGACTAGTAACTACCTTAATAAATCATTAATTAATCATGAATTGCAGTATTAATACACATTTATAAAGCATACGGTATATTAACATAGTCCCTAACCATTAGTGCATATCTAAATCATTATATATATATATAAATGCATGAATAGTGTACATCTAAATAAGTTATTAATCATTTATAAAGTATGAAAACACAATAATGAAACACATAATAGACAAGCTTATTAATCAAGAATAAAACATTTATAACTTGTTATGAACTGCATACTAATGCATTATTAATGTAGGAACAATGCTTTGTAAATGATGAATTAAGTGTTTACTCATACTTAACTAATGCTTCATAGTGTGTAGTTATTATAAAGTGTTACCAATAATTCTGCTTGTGTGAAAAGGGAGAGAAGGAGTAAAAAAGAAAGTAGTTCTTTATTGAAAAGGTTTTTTTCTTTTAAATTATACTGCATTCATAATAAAAGGTGCAGGTTATGTATTGTGTTCATCACATTTGTAAAAACTAGTTCTATCTATCTCTCAAGGCTTCAGCATGAAGACCCAGTCAACTCATATTTCTACTGGTTTTTATGCCTCAGCATATAAAATAGATTGTACTGCCAACTTACCTGTCATCCTCCAGCTATTGTGTTATATGGCACCCTTCTGTTATATTTTTGCGTTTATGCATTATCTACAAGGGGGAACTGTGAAAATCTTGGTTTTAGAATCTTCTATTATCAAAATGTACTGTCTTGTTGTCTGTCAAAGCTCAACATTTGCATGAACTCATTTAGAAAAGAAGCAACATGTCTCTTTTTTACAATATTACATTTTGCAGTACTGGTGACTGATAAAATTAGCACCTCAGTCTCTTTGTTTTTCAACAAAATGTAATTTCCTGTCTTGGAAACATCAGTTTAAAAGCAGTGATTGTCAGAGATCTATTTAGGCAGATACACACTTTTAATAAGGTATTCAAAATAGTTTCAAAGAGCAGGTTGCAAAGGTTAATTCAACATTGTAGGCTACATCAGCAATGAGTCATGTTAATGGGCAAGCAAACAATGGTATCCTAGTGTGAAAACCCTGGATGACATTTGAAGATTCCTGTTTAAAGTGAGTTCTGGGAAAGTGCAAAAAAAGTGTGAAAAAAACATGAATAAGAGGATTACACTTTCCCAATATCTCACCTCGTAGATCATTTTCTAGGTGCCACTGGTCGGACTGTAAGAGGTCTGAAACAACTGCAGCTCTTGTGTCTCTTGTATCTCATCACCAGTTAATGATATTCCTCACATGTCCCCACAGCTTAGTGACCCACAGGTTAGCCCCCAGGTCTGTCAAATATTGAATTTCTTGGGTTAACATCTTTCGGCACAACTCCTGATGTGCTTTGTTTACGTTTTTGTTCAAATTGTATCCTTCTATTGACTTCTCCCCGATGGGCTGCCACGGCAGCATGGCCTCCTCGTGAACACTTCCAGCCTCGACGGAGTGACCTCCCTCAATGCAGATCTCCACCAATTCTGCGTTCCTCCTCTTTAGTTCGGCGACCTCCTCTGCCATTCGTTGTCGTCCAAAAACCTCCACCTTCTCCCAAAAGGTCACGTTAAAATGTTTGTACAGCTTCCAGTCGATGCCGTTCCACTGCAGGGCCTTCGCCCTGAGCTCAGGAGTCAGTTTAGATACGGTGGATTCCTTACGGGAGTTGAGCTTGAAGAAGACGATGTCGTCCGTCTCCCAACAGAGAGCATCCCGAAGCAGGATGAGGGATTCCTCAAAGTGCTCCATTAGCATGACTAAGTGAAAACGCTCAGCGATGACCCTGATGCCCCCCTCAACACGCGGGTCGTCTGGATCCAGAGTGTTGTCCTGCCCAAAGTCAAAGAACAGCAGGTTCTTCAGGTAGAAAGAGTTAAATCCATCTGGGCTGAAGTACTGTTTAGGGTCACCCAGGAACTCAGCCACCTTATCCTCACCTGGTATCCTCCAGGTCAGAGGAACGGCGTGACCAAAGTAATGAAAGGCTGACTCAAAGAGCTCTGCTGGATCACGCAATATTGTGATGTAGAAAGTGTCTCGGGGCAGCACTCTGGCCACCTCGGTGGCATTGAATCGCATGTGGTTACACATGATGTTAAAACACATTCCAGATTCGTAGCCTTGAACGTACGCGCGCTGAAAAGGGGAGGGGTAGGAGAAGTCGTTCCGGCTGTTAGGGAAGGCAAATCTGAGTTTGTGCTTCTCTCCAAAGCGGAACAGGATGTTGAGGAAGGTGCTGCTGGCAGTTTTATGGGTCTTCATAAACATGACGTCTACTTTAGGAACACAGATGTTTTTGTCTGGCTGTGAGATGTTCGTGGTTGGCTGGGTGCTTCGCTGGTCTGATGAGGGAGCACAGGAGCGAGGCACTGGAAGCCTATGAAGTCAGCACGGGGGAAATGATTGAGTGTCACCATAGTTAATCATAGCATATTTACAGTTATGCACTGAAAGCTGTGTACGATCAGAAGATACAGCGTTTAAATACTTCTTTCTATCAGATTATTTCTTATTTTATGTCAAAATGCAAAGTTTTCAATGTGTTGTGAAAGCTTGAAGCCATACAACACAAGCATAGTATCACTGTACTATAATTAAAATCCAAAGATTGATCTGTAGCTCTTGTTCTGCAGCACATCAACTGTCACTACAATATTAAACACATGCTGCCCTTAAACGTAATTGAGACAATTGTAATTGAGAATGTCTCAAAAGTGATGAATACATTACTGAATGTGAAATATTAAAATGCCAAGATATATTGTTTTCACTGTTATTCATCACTGCTGATTGCAGTGGCGGCTGGTGGAAAATGTTCTTGGTAGGGCTGTGCCACATCCAATCAATTTCAGCAAACATCCCAGAATGATTTAATGCAAACAAATTAAGGTATCAAACACGCATTACTACTTTGCAGTTAAATATTTAACATTTATTCCAACACGAAAAAAAGCAGTAAATAACACTTTCACAAACACGTCAGGACATCTTATTTTAGTCACCCTCACAGGGAATTCAGTATAATATAATATATATAACATATAATAATATTCTGTATAATATAATAATATATATATATATCATATAATATTCTGTATAATATAATAATATATATATCATATAATATTCTGTATAATATAATAATATATATATATATATCATATAATAATATTCACTATAATATAAAACACACACACACACACACACATACATATATATATATATATATATATATATAATAATATATATATATATATATATATAACTATATATCCATTTCTCAGACAGGTGCTTCATGTCCCTCACTCCCTAACTGTCCATGCTGGTTCTGTCCCCGTTGTTTTAAAAAGATAAATAAGTTATTATCATGACCTCATCCAGCTAGTCAAACCTGTCTGGTGTACAGCTAGTAGAGAAGCTTCATGTACTGCTTCTCTTTCCTGCTAGTCTGCTGTCTGATTGTGAGGTCAGGCTGATCTGGGATCAACTCTTTCAGTAGTTTCTCCTCTCAGTTCTCCTCTCAAACGGGTCTTGGAGGAGTAGTGCTCACACTGGCGCTCTCCTGTAGAGACTTCTCCTGACGAGAACGCGCAGCTTGGGGCAGGAAAAAAACTGCCCCAAGCTGAATCTATTTGAGGACGCTGATTGGCTGAATTGTATGTCACTCATTTATATCTTTACTCAGCATTGGCTAAACTGCTTTATAGACCCGCCTCTTTGGGGCAGTTTTTCCAGCGCCCCAGCAGCTGAGACGTGCACACACAGAGAGGAAGAGCAGACAGGCAGAGAGGACATGCAGGAAAAGCATATATTTACCGCAGATATCATATTTTACACATATTACTGGGTGATTCCATGTTTCAAAAACACAAATATTGACAATTTGTATAGTTTATTTTTATTTTAAATTTTATTTTTATCTATATTTTTAATTTTATTTTAATTTTAATTTTTTGTAGCTCTAGGGGGGGCGGCGCCCTAGCGCCCTCTATGGACCAGCCGCCACTGGCTGATTGTCTTTTAGGTGCCAACACTACACTGTATACTACACAACATGTTGTAGTCAGTAAATTAACATAATATCTATACAGTCAAATATTCTTCTCTTTATTTGCATTTGCAGAATTAGTGATTACTTTATAACTGGTGCCAATAAATAAATGATTAGTTTAAAAAAGGTTAGCAAAATACCCAGTACAAAGAAGTATTATTGGATTCATACCCCAAAGTTTATCATTTAAAACATAGTCGATCATTTGTGATACCATTACCAATATGGAACATGCACTGAGGTAATTGTATGATCTTTTTAGAGGCATTTTTTGAAAGCCTATGTTTATTGTTCCAGAAAACTCTAAAATAAAAAAGGGAGTGGGGAGTCATTAAATTCAATCTCTTAGGCACATACATTGAATTCTATATTAATATTCTATACAATAATTGAAGAACCGACTCTTTGAAGTTGAACACGTCATTACCAGGAACCAGATGTCTGTTATACATTTAGGCCTGTCTTATCTATAGATAAAGACACCTGTAAATGGTCACAAATGAGTATATAAACAGGTTGTAAAGTGCTAAAGTTAGCTAATAAAGGTTTGTAGATACCTTTGCAGCTGTGTTTTTATAGCACTCAGTGGTTTCTATGAGACTCTTATATTTGCCCTTTTGTCTAAAAGCCTTACTCTGGTGGAGTGAAGTTCATCTGTACTGTCGAAAGAGCGTAGAGCAGAGTTATACTGATGAGGAGACAACCCACAGTGACACGGTTGTTCTGGAGCTTCCACCACTGCCTCTCTTGTTTTTGGAACATGGTAACAGGGAACTGAAAAAAAGACCACCTCGTGACAAGACGAAGAACAAAAATATGAGGGCAAGCGCACACATTATTTGAGTCACACTTTGTTTGACACAAATAACACGCTTCGACTTTTGTATTTAATAATAGAAAGAGTTCCAGTACCAGATCAATCAGGAATGTAATGATCCAGGTGGGAATTTGAAAAATAAATTGCATGTAAAAAATGGTGCAGAAAGGTGCCACAAGAGCAACAAATACAAAGCACAAACAAGTTATTTGTATAATTACAAAGACTAAATTTGTGGTTGATCTGTATCAAAACTATTCTATCGATTTGTAGAAGTGCTTTCTACTTTTCGCAGAATTTCGAGGAGACATTTGAGTCTAAGAAGTGAATCTAATCTTAGAATCAAGTCATAAAGATTATCTTTGAACTTAAAACCAGAGAGCAAAGTCTAATTCAATTCTATAACTGATCCGGAATGCAGACTGGTCAAATTTAATACTCAGAGATATACAGTACATTAAATGGCCCATGTTAACCTTCCTATTAGAAGCACTTGCAAGTTAAATTAGATTACATTTACTCCAATCAATCATCAGTTTTAACATTGTGAAAACTGAGAGTACTTTAAATAGATAGTCATCATATTTAACTGTGTTTAAATAATTAATGCAAAACCCTCTGTTTATATGTTATGGTCATAACTAATGGGTATTATTAATTTTTCCATTTAAAATGCTGTATAATCAGCAGACATCTGTTGAAGAGCAGACCACGAAGGCTTACTTCCATCATTGAGATGTTTTCTCTACACTTTCTTTTATGTCTTTGTTCAGCATTTAGATATTCAGAAAACATCACCAGTTTACTTTCGAACCAAAAGGCATACAAAACTGAAAATCCAAATTTAAAGTGGTATTTGTGAATACTAGAACGACAACGACAACCCAGAATATTTTGTTTTGTTGTTATATAAAACTGTACAGTTGTCCTCTGCTCACTTGAACCAATTGGAAATAGTAAATCCATTGAAGAAGAACAAGAAATAAAAAACACTGCCTTGCCAAAAAAAAAAGTTGAAAGATAAGTAAAGTGCTTTGGAAATGTAAATCAACAGATGCTACTCAAAACATGACATAAGATTTTGCGGAGGGAAAAGCGGACCCTTACTATTTATGTGGAATATACCAGTCTCTGGACTCTCACATCAAGTTTCTTCCTGCCATGGCGAGTATTCCAAATCGTATCTTTTTATTACCCTGTTTACCTTACTGTAGCCTGGAAGCACAATCTCCACAGTGACCAAAATCAGACTGGATACAAAAGCCTGTCCTGGTGTCAGGTTTTGTGTTCCAGGTGTGGAGGAGCAAAGAAAAGGTAGGGCACATGCATCCCAGCTGTCACGCCTTACTGCAGTATCCTGGCCGCTCAGCAGAGGGCCTCATCTCATCGCTTAACCGAACTGAGGTTGATTTCACTCAAACTCAAAATGGAAATGATCTAATGATCTAAATAAATAATCTTTATTTTATGAATTCATAGCAGGCTGTAAGCGCTCCCCTGCTCCAAGAAGCTACATGCTTTTAAAATGGACCGTGACCAAGTCTGCCGTGCTGATCTGCACACTGCTTTTTTTCTTCAGCACCACTACAGTCCTGTTTCTTGAACTCCACTCGCACTGCACTTTACTTTCAAATTGTACTCATAGATTACTCCTGACATGTAAAATAAG
The DNA here is from genome assembly GCA_032191485.1 of Leptoclinus maculatus. Taxonomy (NCBI): domain Eukaryota; kingdom Metazoa; phylum Chordata; class Actinopteri; order Perciformes; family Stichaeidae; genus Leptoclinus; species Leptoclinus maculatus. The sequence goes on from JAVDOI010000009.1 coordinate 11,433,318, forward strand.
TGATACGCAAAAGAAGAAAAAAAAAATCCACACACTTCATCATTCATGAGCCCTTCACTCACGCAGTCGGGGGAAAAAGAATATAACATAAATTACAGTAATTAGCCTTATTGCAAAACATCTGTGTATTCCTGTCAAGATCACGCCAAAGGGTCGTATGGACTTCAGATTACATCGATTATAAAATAACATAATTTATGACCATCATTAGACAATTGTTCCTTTTTTTTATACTGAAGATAACGACATGCAGCTGTCAGGGAGCTCCTTTGAAAAAAAATGTCAGTTTCATTTTACGACGCTGCAGATGCAAATATGATATTGTAATTTTTATGATGTGCTTTAAATAATACAATACTTCCACACAATAGTTCTCTTATGTGAATGAACAAAACCTTTCCCATCTAATGCATCTCAGTGTGTACAGCAGTTGTGTGACAGTGACCTCTAGTGAATTGTACAGTAACATTGTCATGGTTTTGCAAAGGATAGTCACAAGAACTTTAACATAAACAGTTTGGGGATAGGCTGAAGAGTAAATAGCATCAGTACATTTAGCAGGAGTCTTTTGGGAGTTTAAGCTGAAGCAACAAAAACACCAGAGGGAGACGTTTGGTGGAAAAACACATCTGTCTCAATTAGTGTGCATCATAAGTCCGAGCATGTTGTCTGATTTCAAAAAACTTGCAGCTTTCTTTTACCCAAATTTGCAGAAAACAAGTGGAACTTCACCAGTCTGAACTACCGGAGCCAAACATTGGGTTTTGTTTGAGTGACGCTGTCAGTTCTGTTTTGGTTCCCTCAAAGTCCTGCTGCTCATTAGTCAGCTGTGAAAGAACGCAGCGTTCCAGGCTTGTAGATCTGTAAATGTGAAATACCATATTCCTGTTAAGAATAAACAAACCTTCTCATCTTAACTACATGCTGCTGGATAATTAAGAGTTTAAAAACCTAATCGCTAGCTGGCAGAAGCTGTTTTACAGCCACAATTACTCTCTATTTCTGAAAAAGAACGTGAAGACGGTGTTTACAGATTTTCATTGATGTAAAATTGCGACAGACAACATTCATCTGTGGTAATGGTTCCATATTTCAATTCTGAGCAGATGTTGATATTCATTTATTATTGTTTTATTGTTATTTCACCGTGGACTGAGAAGTTATTTTAGGGAAAATAAACGTGTCAGTGTTTGATCTGATGGATGTGTAAAAGTACATTGACTGTGTTATATACGTTAGTCATCAATGGAACTGTGTGCGCATACACGTACACAAACACACACAAACCCGACAGCTACACTATCTATAATGGATACTGTAACATTGTGTTTGTCCAGACATGGAGTGTCACTTGCTCGTAAATCAGATATTGTGAGCCGGCAGAGTCTGTGTTGTGCTGGAAAACTCAATTGACAAAATGTCCTTACTGCTCCACCACACTCAGCCCAATCTAATCTTGGTGTTATGTGCGGAGAAGAGCAAACGTTGTTACTGCTTTATGTTGGAATCATGAATTTCTGCACTTAAATTGGGTTGTGTATCTTCGCTATTTACATGGTAACTGACAACTTGTGTCCAGATTTGCACTGAGGAGGATGAGATAACGTTTTATGGACAAACATAAACTCCCAGACAGGGGGGGGGGGGGGGGGTTGTTGGATAAGTAAAACAATTTGAAAGTCTACTTTTATTATTAAACTAAAAAGTTACTTCAACTCTGTCTTTATGAGTGACACAGTCTCTCCATGCGGCTGAAAGAGTGACAGCTGTGTCCACTATTCGTATATATTGAAACTAGATTTTTGATAAAGGGCCCATCTAGCTTCAGGGTTAGGTTAAAATGCAGGAGCCACTTAAATGTCCTTACCGTTTGAACTGAAGAAAAAATTCCCACAAATTAACTGCCACACCCGGATCCTCAGGCCTTTGGGGGCCCCTAAGTGTCTGGGGCTCTGGGAAAGCTTTTACCTGCTGGGCAATCCAGCCTTGAAGTTGCCAAAACAGTAGTGATGATGTTTGATGACAACATCTCATGTGCTCTTTGATAGCTGAAGTGTTACAGTGACTTGAACATTGATGCCCCAGCCCAGTAGCTGTTGTGTCTGCATGCTGTTTCATGAATAAAGGACAGGGTCCTCATTTGATTCTGAAATGACCCTCTATATACAAGGCGACCTCTAGTATATCACAGCCGTGTTTTTTTTTTTTACAGCTCCACAAAACGTATTAAATTTCCATAAAATGTTTCCAAAGAGCTTGTGCAGTGTGCTGCGTGTTTTGGACAAACAACTGCTCAACAGCAGCAGGCATTCAGAGCACTGCAGAAAGCTGAGATGAGAGATAAGACAGAGGGAGGTTGGGTGATAAACTCTCCCCACTAGGCGATAGAAAATGAAAAAAAAAAAATTCCGTTGAGCTAACCAAACACCACATTTGCATATGAATAGTAAGAAAACGGTGGCTTTAAGGCAAGACATGAAGGCAAAAAACATTGTTGCACTGGCCATTTTTGCGATTTTGGGCTATTTTGCTTCTATAAACATGCCTTCTTTCAGACTAATGGAAAGGAAACATCCAAAATATATATTTCTGTGTTTATTTTACTACTTTTTCTTTTTGCTTCTGTAGATTTTTTTCTTAATTATCCAAAAGTTAGCAAAAGCAAATGCCTCAATTGCATATTTTAATATACCATTTCGGTAGCACTTTATAATAACTACACACTATGAAGCATTAGTTAAGCATGAGTAAACACTTAATTCATCATTTATAAAGCATTGTTCCTACATTAATAATTAATTAGTATGCAGTTCATAACAACAGTTATACATGTTTTATTCTTGATTAATAAGCTTGTCTATTATGTGTTCTATTATTGTGTTTTCATACTTTATAAATGATGGATTCCCCATTTGTAAATTAAGTATTATATATTTTACAAACCAATTATTAAGGAGTTGTAGATGATTAATAAGATAATTTATAAAGTGTTAGTAAATGATTAATAACTTATTTAGATGTACATTATTCATGCATTTATATATATATAATGATTTAGATATGCACTAATGGTTAGGGACTATGTTAATATATGCTTTATAAATGCGTATTAATACTGCAAGTCATGATTAATTAATGATTTATTAAGGTAGTTACTAGTCCTTAGTAAAGTATTTTGTGTGAGCTCATCTAAAGTGAGGACTATCTATGCCTTATAAAGCATTTATAAATGACATTGAAAGGCCAGCAGTGCCTCAAAACCCATAGTTATTTAACAGAAAAGGCAAATAGACACAACACAAAGTGATCAAGAACATATCAATATTTATTGCAAGATGCAAACAATATACTGTTAAATACAAACCTCTCAGGCATTCATTCATGTAAGAAACATAAATAAATAAGTGAAATCGAGTGAAATCCCGCTTTCAAAACGTCATCAATGTGGGACGGACAAAGGAAAAGACCGCTTCATACGTCATCAACGTGGGACAAACGTTTCGCTCAGGAACTGGTACAGAAGTGCACTTACGCGATGGTAAACTCCGACCTAAATTGAAAGGGCGCGCGGACCTCCGCCAGAAAGAATGACTGCTGGCGGGCCTCCAATGCCCGCCTGTGTTTCTTAGTTTGATGGCACGTAACGTTACACATTATGGACGATGAGTATCCAGCTAGCCTTCCAGCTAGCACTAGAGGTCCTGAGACAGGCGCACGCTAACGCGTCACCTCCGTTGTAAATAGAGCGATCCAGGTGACAGATAGCTAACTAGCTGTTATATGTGGAGTGGATGTGAATGAGATCGATATGCTTGGTATGAAATTAATAATTAAATAAGTAAATGTAAACTAATATGCAAAGCTCCTGGTTAGCTCCAGTAGTATATTTACAAATGTTTTATATCCAGCCATGTTCTCCTGAAGGAGAATGTCTTTGTTTGTTTGTTTCTTACATGAATTAATGCCCGAGAGGTTTGTATTTAATAGTATATTGTTTGCATCTTGCAATAAATATTGATATGTTCTTGATCACTTTGTGTTGTGTCTATTTGCCTTTTCTGTTAAAAAACTATGGGGTTTGAGGCACTGCTGGCCTTTCAATGTCATTTATAAATGCTTTATAAGGCATAAATAGTCCTCACTTTAGATGAGCTCACACAAAACACTTTACTAAGGACTAGTAACTACCTTAATAAATCATTAATTAATCATGAATTGCAGTATTAATACGCATTTATAAAGCATATATTAGCATAGTCCCTAACCATTAGTGCATATCTAAATCATTATATATATAAATGCATGAATAATGTACATCTAAATAAGTTATTAATCATTTACTAACACTTTATAAATGAACTTATTAATCATCTACAACTCCTTAATTATTGGTTTATAAAATATATAATACTTCATTTACAAATGGGGAATCCATCATTTATAAAGTATGAAAACACAATAATGAAACACATAATAGACGAGCTTATTAATCAAGAATAAAACATTTATAACTGTTGTTATGAACTGCATACTAATGAATTATTAATGTAGGAACAATGCTTTATAAATGATGAATTAAGTGTTTACTCATGCTTAACTAATGCTTCATAGTGTGTAGTTATTATAAAGTGCTACCACAATTTCAGAAAACTTGTAGTGCAAAAAGTAATTGTTTTAAAGGAACAGTGTAACATTTAGGAGGACTAATTGGCAGAAATGGAATATAATATCTGCAACACACCATTAAATGCCACTAGATCTTACACACTGTTCCTTTAATGTATGTAACCGACTGTGGAAGTGTCTTGGGATTTCACAATACATATCTTTAAAGGTCTTTGAGTTTTTCCTCATACTCATACAGAGCCAGCAATCTCCACTTCAGCAGCACTTTTATACACCAAACTTTCCAGTTTCATTCATAACTATATCTGAAGGTTTCAGAGGGGTTTGTTCATATATCCTTCATAGTCTGATTTATAGAACATTTTATTCTTTAAAACATGGCAAAAATGAAAAAGCTTCATAGCAGTTGACAGTATTTTCTGATTTATGGAATGATGAAAAGAGATATCCAAATTCCAAATATCCAAACATGTCAACAAAATGAAACAAGAATGTTGAACCATGCTTTTTTCAATTCTCAGATTCTGTTCTACAAAATAGCACATAATTAAAGTGCCTCATTTCCATATTTAAACATATAATTCCAGAAAACTTCGACAGCAAAATACAATTTCCTTGATATAAGTCATCAAGTGGAGAAGGTTCCAGGTGATATATTTATTCCTTAAATTCTTTAGTGTCTCCCCTTAACAATAACCACATCTGGAACAGGAATTATGAAGGTGGGCATCCCACACAGTGAGGGCTGTGTGTGAGGGAGCGTGAACATTATGGCCTGTATGTGTTATCTCCTTGCCCTCCTCTCTTATTGTGTCATTAAACAGATGCTTGAGGAACAATATTTACATTTCTGCTATCAGTTCTCTATCAAATGGGCTGTTGGCACGGAGAGAGAGAATCACACAGGCCGTTGTTTGGTTGAAGGTGCAGCAGTCGGGATGATAGGAAGTGGGCCATTCAGACTCCTGAAAGGATGTAAAAGTCAGACAAGCATGTCCAAATACACACACACACACACACACACACACACACACACACACACACACACACACACACACACACACACACACACACACACACACACACACACACACACACACACACACACACACACACACACACACACACATCTGACAAATAAAGCCTTCTGACATAACTCCTTCTCTTTCCTGTCTCTCCCTTCTCCACTTTCTCTTTAATTAGTTTGCCTCTCCTGTTCTCCCCATCTCTCTTCGCTTGTTTTTTTTCCCCATTCTCTTGCTGCCTGTCCTGCTTTCAAAGCAATATTTTACTTTGCAACAAATGAGATTTCACATAGTTTCCGTGGGGGGGGGGGATTTGAGTGCTCAAATGAGGAGGTACAACTTGTGTTTTTTTTATTTGAAGGCTGGATAGAAACTTGTTTTCTAGCTAGAGTGTGATTTATCCTGGAAGCTCTGCATCAGAGGTTTTCAGGGTGAGCCCGGCCTGCCGTGTCCACACAGAGGCTTCTATCAGATAGATAATAGATCTATCTAGATAGATAGATGATAGATATCACACAAATATCATCATCATCATCATCATCATCATCATCATCATCATCATCATCATTAACATCTACATCATCATTGACTTTCAGGCCTGATTTGGGAGGATCTGAAATATTCATAGCATCCCAACAGGTAATCAGAACTGTAATCAGGTTATAGGCCGCACACACACACACACACACACACACACACACACACACACACACACACACACACACACACACACACACACACACACACACACACACACGCACACACACACACACACACACGCACACACACAGTATGTCTCCTCACAGTGCATGCAGGTTAACAGCTGCTGAACACAGGGCTGTTAAATATTTCAGCGGGTAAACACACTCTCTCACCAGCCCGCCTCCCCTGCCGGCGTACTGGGAGGTGTTATGCCCGAAAAGCACTCCCATGACTTATTAATGCCACAGAGATATATGTCGGATGATGAATGATGGAAGGGAATAATAGGAGTTTGTGCTCATTATGAAGGGGAGACTTGTAAATGGTGAATTATGTGTGCTCATGAAGACGGTTTGTCTGAAAAAGTTTTTCCGACCCGTGTCCTCAAGTTAACTTTAATAAACAGCGATGAACTTCACTCAGGTTTTTAGGGCTTTTATTTTTGTATCCATATCCCCCCCTCCCAACTCTGACATTAACTTTTCAGGACAATTTCAGAACTGAGTCCATCGTCATAGAATGATGTTATTTTTGTGTTCAAATCCAGGACCTTAAGGGTGCTCAACAACTACTCACAGTCCAAAGACTTGGGGGTTGGAGACTTGCCTGTGCGTGAGTGATTGTAGTTAGCTGCAAACTCACAGCTGACTAAAATTGTCATTCAAAATATGAATATTATTCAAGGAAGCTTGAAGGATTGTTTTTAGATAGCGGCACTAGAGATACAGTATAGACAGGAAACATGGAAGGATGAGAGGGGAATTCAACCAGGGATGTTGCAGTCATATGGTCTTAACTTTTTTTGACAAATAATGCTTTGTAAAATAACTCATAAAGCTTCTGAGGCCCTTTGTATAGTTTTGTGTGCCCCTTTCAAGGGCTATGGGGAGTAGTTTATGACCAGAAGTGTGAAAGAATAAAGTTTGTGTCTTGTCAGCAGTATTCTTGTCACTCTAGTGAGGGTCAGGGCAGCTGTTAAGACACTTAAGCTGGCAATAAAACATACTGAATGTGGTTTTGGACAAAGGAGTGACTACAGGAGATGGGTAGTTATTTCAGTGCCAGATCTGGGGGAGTTTAAGCCTCAAGGAAATGTTGCTGTGGGAGTTTCGTTCTATAGGATTTTTAAATAATTGTTTTGTTTTTAAATAGGGTCGATGTCTTTGTGAAATACAGGCTACACAAATGTACATGCATAACCCTGTAACAGGAAAGTCTTTCAGGTATTTTCCGGTGGTGCAGTTGACCAAATTAAAGAGGGTCTCTGTTCCTTAACATCTGGTGCGCTGGACCTTCTTTTCTGTTCCGTCCTCTTGCTCCTGCTCACGTTTCCTTTCAGCATCCTTCCTGCCCTTCTCTTCAACTTCTCTTCCTTTCCCTCCTGACCCCCCTCTTTCCTTAATGCTCTCTGATGTGAAATAGATCCTAGAGTGTAGAAATAAAACGGGTGCATCTCGGTTGCTCTACCAGATTGTCCTCTCCTTCCCAGAAATCCAGATGAAGTGGATGCTTGTGTGGCGTTGAAACAAGCTGCATTCGTAGTACCAGCACACCCTGTAAAAATAACTCTGCTTAACCCATTCATTTAAATGGAGCTAATTAGATGAGCTGTCTTGGGAGAAGGCCCTCACTGGGCCATTTGTGGACATGCATGAGTGTGTGTGTGTGTGTGTAGCAGGATTTTCATTTGATAAATGAATGCTGCTTAACAGTGCAGTAAATACAGAGGTCTCACAAGGATATACTGCTCTCGCTCTCTCTACTTCATGTGTGACTCTCTCTCTGTAACACACACATTTACATTTAATCTACCTTGCGCTCTTACATATTAATCCTTTAACTCTTGCTCGCTCTCTTATTTCAGCGTGTCAGATAGAGATGGATTCAAGAACGTAAATCCTTTTTTATTACAAAACTAAACAGAACTAAATTCCTCATTAAATTAGCTGATGAATATAATTAGGAGGTGTGAATACCAACAGTGTTTATTGATGCAGATTTAGCTCATTTAGCACCTGTTTTATATTAACATAAAAGCATTCACGAGGCGCAACGTTCTTTTTATTGCACGGTGGAAAAAAAACAAGAGCTCTAATAACTGAACTGAAAATAAAATTTAAAGTATAATGATTTTTCTCAGCATTTTCTTTATTTTAGGATCTGCACATACATTTAATTTTTTGTTATTTTCCCTTTTTTTCTCTTTGTGACTGCCTTCTATTTATATATATATATTTGTTAGAGCCATTTCTGTTTTCTGAGATGTCGGGATTAATCAGTCAGGTATGGTCAGCATTCATTTCAGTCCGCCACGTCAAAAGCTGCCATGGTTGACAATGCATTGTGTGGAAATAAACAGCAGCGCCAAGATAAGACAAATCTCTAAAAACAGGTGGAGTGAGCGTGAAAAAAGGGAGAAAATGTGACTTTATCCTTCAATCAAAGTGGCAGGCGGTTCGTTTTTTAATGCAGGATCCCATTTCAACTCAATTTAGTTTCCCATTAAAAACGCAATTGCGGCACCAGATGAGCGATTCAATCAAAGCTTCAAAATCAAAAGTAAAATGACATGAAATAAATTATAGCCTGTGAGAGTGGCTGTGTGTTTTATCCTCATATCATTTTCATAGCAATACTCAGTCTCTCCAAGCTAATTCGTTGTTTTTTCCCCTTTGGTCAATCATCATTCTCATCATCATGCATCGACACGAGAGCAAAATTGGTTGAACAGAAAGAAATAGCTTTTGGTTACTTTTGCAAAAGAGGGTTCGTAAAAGCACAGCTTACAGCTCCCAGGTGTTTCCTTGGGCTTGTTAAAAGTTACAAACTTTGCTTCGTTCCAGCATGTTCCCACCTGGGAAGTGCAATCACCACTGGTGGCAGCTCAGCACAATCAGCGCAGCAGTTGTTGAAGGAGATGGTTACCCAATTTAAGGTGCACTCTGTAACATTACTTTGCACACAGTGACTGTAATTTGTCAGTGAGGGCTTTAAAGTGTTGCTGATCAGTGCCAGCAGAAAATCCCACATCTCATTGGAAATACTTCCCCTTTTTTACAATTTAAATACAATATAATATAACGCATACGAAGAATGTTTAACTTCTGACTTTTCTTGTTCTCAGTTTTCAGTTGAGATGGCGGGAAACCTGCAGGAAAACAGCTATTAATTGGGTCAGGTCTACAATGTGTTTTGTTGCTCTGGTGTTTTTTCTGCCAAATAATAAAATGAACATGAAAATTAAGAGGTGGTTTAGTCATTTATGTCCTTAGATATTTATGCTATTTTCCATTGTTTGATATCTTAACCCTCCTGTTATGTTGCGGGTCAAATTGACCCGTTTCAAAGATATTTTAGAATACTTTTTCTGTATGAAACTTCTTGTGCTTGCCTTAATTAGTGTCATCAACGTTAAAAAAAACAAATTGTTCATATCATGTATTTGCAACCCCCCCCCACCTGCAGGTTTATATTACAGAGATGATGTTCGGGTCAATTTGACCCGGCAGTGAAAGTGGAGGCTATAAGGGGTCAGAAGGGTCAAGTTTAGACCATTTCTTTCTTTGAAAATGTCAGACAAAGTATTTCTTACTCTCTCCCACCATGTTTCACCCCATTTCTCACTCACACACACACACACACACACACACACACACACACACACACACACACACACACACACACACACACACACACACACACACACACACACACACACACACACACACACACACACACACACACACACACACACACACACACACACACACACACACACACACACACTCTCTTTCTCACTATCCCACCTGTGCGAGAAATACAGATACTATTTTGACTTTGACGGGAACCTTGTATTTTCCTGCGGGAAAACTCGGCCCACACTTAGCAGGAGAGGGGCGAAACATACAAAATGGTTGCTTGGGAGTCCTACCAACATTACACTCTGCAGATACATACAACACAGCAGCTTACTGTAGGACAACATGAGCAACAGAAACAAAAGGATGACAGCCCTGGAGGCTCTGGAGTACATCCTTGATCACGACAGTGAAATAGAGGAGGATGTGTCTGAAGATGAAGACCATCTTGAGGTCAATTCAGATTATAATGGTACTGATTATGAATCATCAGATGAGGAAACTGATATACCTGTTCCTCCAAGCGAGACATTCGTGTCTAAAATACAGTGGTCATCCTCACCCAATAGACATCAGTCAAGACTGTCTGCCGAAAATATTATAAAGACAGTGCCAAAATGTATTTGCACAAAGCACACCGTGATGACATGTCACTCGTGTGCTGTGTAGACCAGTGACGTGCGGTGAGGTTCGTGGCTGGTGAGGCACTGACTCTTTCAGAGTCAGATTTACAAATATATGAACCCAATATAGAGTAGCTTGAATCACCATTCAATTGGCAGCTTGCACATTGGCTACTGGTTGTTTTTCATATTTCATATCAGCATTCTTTACACACACATAGGTAAGGTACATATTTGATTGCACCAGGAGCGTCTGCTCCGCGATCTGCGACCTGCCCCACCGACCTGTGTTTCAGAAGCGGAGCGCTCGCAGGCGCCACCCGCGAAAATCGCGAGATCCCGCGATAATCTGTAACAACCACGGATTTATAAAGAGAACAACAAAGACATCAAAGGTTACTTTACCTGTCCGACGTTGAATTGCTGTTGATTTGGTCATATTTCCCTTTTTTTTTTTTTTTGTTAAAGCTTAGATATTTAATCTTCAATGTTTGCGGTCAAAGCAAAATATAAGAAGAAGAAGAAAAGTATAGAAGAAGAGTATTGGAACTACAAGCATGAACCCGACCCGTGGGCTCTCGCGCGCCTCCTTCATTGAGGCAGAGGTACTGTTTGCCTCCCCTCTGTGCTTCTTCACTGCGGTTTAATGTCAGATCAGCAAGACTAAATATGTTCTACACATACGTGAAATACATAACCTATTCTATGGAAAGAAAGGACATATAATACAAGTGTCAACAAATATTACAGTGGTGACAAACAATGAGAAAGCAAAAGGCACGCGCTCAACCCAGTTTGTGAGGGATTGCGCAATCTGAGATGAGGCACAGCTCGTTGCTGCCTCACCTCCTGTGTTTCCCTCTGTTTGAACAGGACATGAGCAAATTCAGCGATTTTGACTATAAAAATGCTTTAAATTATTTAAATCATAAAGAAATTACATTTATAGCACAGATCAGGAGAGAAATTGTATTTTTTTTATTTTATCATTATTTATTTTTTACATTTCATGATGACAGGTGAGGCTCTGCCTCCCCTGACCGCACGTCCCTGTTCTAGGGCTATAACGATATACATATTCATATTAAACCGTTCGTACGTGGCTTCAATTGTACGTGGCTTCAATTGTAGGAAATATAATGTTTTCTGGGCTGTGTGACCTCTGAACCGGAACAAAAAAAAACAAAACCAAAAACAGCTGAGACTCCGCAAGTGTTCTGGGTGGCTACGCTAACTAGCTTAACGGGAAAACAACAGCAGCAACACGCATTCTGCTACACACTCAAGGGTAATTCAGATATTAGATGTTAAAAAACAAACGCAGTTGACTTACCGAATGCTGTTCCTCCTTTCTCTGTTGACAAAGAGTTTCATCCCAGTTAAATCCCAACTCACAAATCCGTTTCTCCTCCTCATTCAGCCATTGAGTTTTTAAAAAACAAAGTTAGGTAAAAATAATAATAATCTACACCAAGCAAAATGCAAAAAATGTCATAATTTCTTCCATATCTTTCAATTTAAACTCTCACTACTCCGACTAAGCCTCTGCTTAGGTTTCGTTTTCCAATAGTCACGTGCTCGTCCACTGACCAATCACAGCACACGCTACACCTCACTGCAGCGCTGCACCTAGAAACTGAGCTGTGCGTTAATGCTGACGTACTTGTAGGCCAGCTAGCAGGCTCTGGCACATCAAAGAATACGCCCAACATGTCAAACTAAAGATCTGATTGGTTGAAGACTATGACAATCAACAATATCGTCCCCATTCACTTAAACTGCAAAGGGGTTCACTTGTGAGTCTGCAGGCCTGGGGCCTCTCTTCTTACCTAGAGACACAGATGTGAAATCTGATTGGATAAAAGCTCTACTTAAAACAAGCTGCACTGGAAGCAGAGCAACTGAGGAAGACAGTAGCTGTGCAATGAGAAAATAAGATAATGGGAAAAATATTTTTATAAATTACAATACATGTAGTGTATTTAAGAAAAATTATAAAATTATAAAATAGCTATAACTTTGTGATTCTGTTTAGGCCAGCATAGAAGGCTTTGCAGGCACTGACGGCCCACCACTGGGTCTTATAGATCATAAATCGGTTTGAGTGTCAAGATTGACCCCACGTCTTATCTTGAGTCAGTCCAGGCACATGGTAACATGAGAGTTCAACCATTAAGTGACCTATAGGTTCCTGAGAGCAGTCTCTGGACGAAGTTTATCAGTTCAGATTGTGTCTTTATTGTTTGCTACACTATAATATATATGATTGTAGTTCAAGACCGTTGTGGTCTCTAGAAGATGACTCCTACTGACTTTGGCGATCACCTGACTTTTCCTCTAGAACGAGATGGTGACGAGATGACTCCCCGTCATTTCAGCTGCACAACTGCAGCACAAACAACTGCAAGATTGACTTCTTCATTCTATCGAGAGGCATCAATGTGTTTATGCACATTTTAACGTAAAGAGGAAGGAAGCCTGATAACAGCTTGATAACTGTTTAACATAACTGTACCAACCCCAGAAGGCACAAGCTGACTTCAAAGACAACATCCTCCTTTTTAAAGTAGAAATGTTTCTGGTGACTTACTGACATAAAGTGTTTCTGATCTACCTGCTGATTTAACAGAGAGGAGCAGCTATGATTTCAACAGCAGCAGCCAGTGGATTTGTTGTCTTCCTTCTCTCTGTACAAGGTACTGTACATCTACATTTATATTGTGAGGCCGTTAGTGCACCTCAGGAAAACAGAGGAAGGTGTGTTTTCAGTTAATAAACAGATTTGATGTTATTAAATGTGGTGCAACATTCACTTTTCTTTCTTTAGATTGAAGTCTTTACAGGACGACCAACACAGAGCTGTTTTTAACACCAGCAGCATTTCTGTACACTTGTACCTTAACATCATAAACTGTATAAACTGAAGAATTGTGCACCATTAAAGACAGTAAAGTTGTGTTTATGTGGATGAAAGTAATGACTGTACGAACATTAACAAAGAAAAAATGCTCTGAATAATTTATAATTTATTAAATTCATCATTTTGTGGAACTTCCTTCAATCGTTCAGTCAGCGTTTCTATTCATTAAACATAGAAGCTGTAAGAGTCGTATCTTAAAGGTGCAGTGTTTAGGATTTGGTGACATGTAGAAGTGAAGTTGCACATTCTAGTTGCTTTCATCTCTTTGTAATCGCTTTGCCTCTTTGTAGTCTTTTTGTATCTCTTTGTAGTCGTTTTATGTTTCTTTCTGGTCATTTTGAGTCTCTTCCTGGTTGGTTTGTGTCTCTTTGAGTAACATTTTATAGCCAATGAGGAGCCACGTAGGTGATCTTCCAACCAATCACTATTAGACTCGAGTGCAACAAAGACAAAGACTTGAACCTTCAATAGTTTCCAACATGGAAACACCAAAAAGCAGAGAGCACTGCTGCCTGGAGCTGAACTCTCTCTCTCTCTCGTTTTTCTGTATTTCTTTTTGCAGATTACGGGAGTGTTACAGATAATTGATTTATTGCCAGATGCTGCAAATTACATTGATTTGTTTGCATTTAGCAGAGCAAATTTAAATATTGGAAATTTGATTAGATTTTCATTGTGATTAACTTGAAGTGTGTGTTTTTGTCACCTCTTGAAAGCCACCACCGGTTATCTCACACTGTTTGCCAACTCCTCAGTGTTCTGCATTTCTCTACAGTTTCCATTCACACTCTGCAGCAGCTGACCGCAGACAGAAAAGCTACCGAGCAAAGCCGACTCTTTATGAACAGCACCCTTCTAATCTTTAATGTACAGCTTTTATTATCTTATTCACTGTGTTTAAGTTGACAGGTTTAATACACTGTTCTCCCGTCACTGAGGCCTTTGTATGATGTTCTGCCTCATTGCACTTAGAGATAAGAGATATCACGTTTATATTGTTGACTGTTTCTTTAAACTATAAAAACTCATGTAAAACTAAATGATTTGCATATTTCTCCAAACCTCTGTTCACTTTGGCATGAAACAGAAAAAATTAAAACAGTATGAACACATTTTTTAAATTAAACATTATGAATACAGCACCGTGATATCAGGAAAACATTCTGGTTTACTAAAGAGAAATACTATGAACATGTGGATCTGAGAACAGACTGGAAGTATTCAGGTCGTGTGCAGTACAGATGTTTTGAGAAGAAGTGCACTCTGATGATCACAGACCTGAGAGAGAGCGACTCAGTTAAATACAAGTTCAGTTTCATGACAAACCAACCAAAAGATAAATATACCGGTTCACCTGGAGTCACTTTGTCCGTCACAGGTAACATTTTAATTCACATGTTAATCATCTCCAAATGTTCAACATCTAGAGAACTAGAATATAAATGTCTTGTGTGAATGTTGACAGCTTAATAAAATAACATTCCTGATACTTCTTCTCACTTCCAGGTTTCCAGGTGGAGGTGAGCAGATCATATTCAAATCCTACCTTCATGGATCTGAAGTGTATCAGCAGTCATGTTCTGCCTGATCGTCCTTCCTACGTCTGGTACAAGAACGGAAATTACATCAGGACAGGATCTTCTCCTATTTCAGTCATCCGTGGCGATGTAGACAGCTATTCCTGTGCTTTAAGCGGATATGAGAATCAGCGTTCTCCTTCACTGTGTAAGTTTACTCCACTGTGTCTGAGCCTGTGGAGGTTCAACAACATTTCATATGGCAGCACCAGACTGGCACTGTATGTGACTTTAGAGGTACCAAAAATATTAAGCACAACATTCCTCAGGAGGTAGAGCTGTGGTCCACTAATCAGAGGGTCGGTGGTTCAATCCCTGGCCCCTCAGTCTACATGTAGAAGTGTCACACACACACACTGACACAACAATACAATTATAATCACAGCTGTAAACACACTGAAGTCTTCTAACAGCTGTTTATTTATGAATTAATGGTGTTATTAAAAGAAACAAAAAGAAAAACTAGAACTAGTAAAAGAAACATCATAAGAAAAATAATAATCAGATAAACTGTCTGTTGTTTGCTTTCTTTTGTTTGTGTTTTATTGGAGTTAATTAAACATTTTTAACTGAGACAGAATGTAACCTTATAGTCATTCATCATGTTTGTGGTAATACATCTGAAAACATGAGTGCTGCTACAATAACAGAGGCTGGATAAAATAATATGATTTTCATACAGTCTGTTTAGCTGACTCAGCTGAATTATTTACAGAACATAACTAGAAGTGATCTGCCAGCTGGGTGAAGAAACAATCAATAACTCCGTACAACAGCTAGAAGTGAGAGGACAGACTCAGCTAACGACACAAGCAGCATCTAAAGAGAAGAATGTGTGGAGTTGTTGAAGATTAAAAATTATTAAAGGCTTCTTATTGACAGTTTACACCAGCAGGAGTCTCACCTGTGACAGCTCCAGGATCAGCACTCTGGACAGCTGCTGTGATAAATAATAGGGATCGTCTGAAACAAACAAACTGAAATATTCATTACAATTATAAATATTCTTTGATAACATATTATAATCATTAAGTATGTTTATTCATATCTCCTCCAGATGCTCCAAAGCTTCTCTCTGTGTCCGTGAGTCCCTCTGCTGAGATAGTGGAGGGCAGCTCAGTGACTCTGACCTGTAGCAGCGATGCTAACCCAGCAGCTAACTACACCTGGTACAAGGAGGATGGAAATCCAGACCCTCCTCCTCCCAGTAAAGAACCTCAGCTTGTCTTCAGCTCCATCCAGTCCTCTGACTCTGGACAGTATTACTGTAGAGCTGAGAACCAGCAGGGGATGAAGAGATCTGAATTCATCTCTATTGATGTGAAATGTGAGTGAAACAGATTATTAAAAGATAACAAACATCTTAAATCTGTCCAG
Organism: Leptoclinus maculatus; assembly: GCA_032191485.1. Lineage (NCBI taxonomy): Eukaryota > Metazoa > Chordata > Actinopteri > Perciformes > Stichaeidae > Leptoclinus > Leptoclinus maculatus. Next base: position 11,449,806 of record JAVDOI010000009.1, read on the forward strand.
TCTTTGCAAGAGAAGATTTCACTGATCATAACTACTTTCTTCAGCTCTACTTGCTTCACATTCAGTCTGCTGTAATTCAGAGTTTTATTCCATTTTGGGACCCAGATTCAAACCGTCACAAATCTATTTTTCAGACCACCTTCAAAATCTGAAATGCTGCTACAGACAAACATTCACGGTTTATTATTCAAATACCACTTGTTCTTCTGTATGAACACAATCTTAACCTAGAATAATCTCTGTTAACACGTCTCCTCCAGATGCTCCAAAGCTTCCCTCTGTGTCGGTGAGTCCCTCTGCTGAGATAGTGGAGGGCAGCTCAGTGACTCTGACTTGTAGCAGCGATGCTAACCCAGCAGCTAACTACACCTGGTACAAGGAGGATGAAGACTCACCAAAAGCATCAGGACAGGTCTTGATCATCACTGACATCAGAGCTGAACACAGTGGGAATTATTCCTGTGAAGCCCAGAACATGAGAGGACGTAGTAACTCAACTTTACATCTGACTGTTGTAGCAGGTGAGTTTCTCCATGACACTAATCGTCTGATAAGTTTATTCATGAATCAAACCTTCTAATAAGATAAAGTGTTGTTTATCTAATAACTGTCTGTCTCCTGTTCTAGATAAAACAACAATGATCATACGTAACACCAAGTTGACTCTGGTGGTTGCGATTCCGATTTCTCTGCTTCTCTTTTGTCTGTGTTTGAGGTAAAACTACAATAACTAATCCTCACTGATCTTTCACTTTGAATACTTCCTTTAATAGTTTTGGAGTTGTCATTAAATGTTAAATTCATTCATTTGTGGTATTTGTTTGTTGTTGTATTCAATCCAGGAAGAAGAAAGCTCTGAGCTCCACCACTGAACCACATGAACCCATAGAGACTGTGGAGGTGAGAGAGAGATTCGTCCTCAGTGACAGAACTTACCAAAGGGTCATTGTTTGTTCTTATTATGAGGTCATCAAGATAATTAACACGTAACTTTATTAGTAATCTTTATTTTTATGAACCACCTATGTGTATTTACTCTCAAACATTTTACAACCACATTTACTACAAATGTACTTTGTACCAAAGAGCAATTTAAAGGATATACAATCTTATTGACCCTCAGATAAGCAGCAACACAACTATAGGTTTAGGAATAGATCGTCGTTTGGGATAAGACAACTAATGTTACTGAAGTAAGCAAGTTACGTGACAAACGTTTGCTTCTCGTTTCACACCAGGAACACACCTGGTTGAGGGTTCCGTGTTTGTCACACATTAACAATAATTAATGTTCAACATCTTTGTTTGCTAACATGCTAAGCTAGCTAACGTAATTAGCATCTCACCTTGGAGCAAATGAAAGAGTTTTTGTTGATCTTTTATGGATTCAGCTGTGAGGTCTTCCACACTGTATAATCATAACTGACATCAATCCTGTTGTGAAACATACAACACTGTCTAATCTTTGAGGATATCTGCTGTCGGACGTTCAGGTTTCATACAGCTGAAAGCTCGACAGTCAGTTGTATCTGAATTCCATCTCTGAGGCCTTTGACTCTCATCTTGTCGTCTCTCTCCAACAGTTAGACTCTTATTCTGCGTATGGGAACATCTCAAACACTGCAGCACAGACAGAAGACTCAGAGGAGCAGGAAGACCTGGTGTGAAGGTCAGACAGGTTTCAGTCTGCTGCATGGGGAAAATAAAAACTCAAAATAACTTCCTACTTCCATTTCTGAGAAATAACTTCATGTGGTTTTCTTCAGATGCAGTTAAACCAGAGGGAGACTCACCTGGATGGAGACAGAAAGAAGTCCACTGAAGTGGACGTACTTACCTTCAATATACAAAGTATTTACAAAGTTACAACTATAGTTTTTATTTCATTCTCTTAGCTTTTTAAATGTATTTAAATGTTCTTTTATTTTATTAGTTTTTTTTGCACTTTGTGATGTTTTATGTAAAGTGCTTTAAATTACCTTGTTGCTGAAATGTGCTTTATAGATAAACTTGCTTTGACATGTCAGTTTTCGGTAACAGCGACATGTAGCATACTATTCATAATGCATGCTTTATTTGTACCTGTGCAGGTACATTAAATATGTACCCGATTAAACTTTAATGTAATAAATGGCTTTTAAGAAATACTGATTGTCATCACATCACGTCTGTCTGAGCAGAGAAATCCATTAAAGTCTGTTCAACTCAGTTATAGAAGCAAAAACAGACCTAAATACACTAAAAGTTACTATTAGATAATGACATTTGTATATTTAAACATAACATTTCAGAAAACTTGAAACACAAACAATAATTATCTTAATGTGAGTAATGAACTGGTGAGGTTTCATGGTGATATCTATCAGTTACTTTTTCACCTGTAGTGTCTCCACTTAAACATTCTCGTGTACATTTTTGATCCAATGAGTGAATGAGGTGAGTTTTATTTTGTCATCTCTCCTCAACAGTTAGACTCTTGTCCTGCGTATGAAGACGTCTCAGACTTAAACACCGTCACAATTAAAGGAGTCATGAACCCCCAAATCAGTATAAAGAGAATGATGGTACTCAGCTTTCCGTGATACGACATCATGAATATAAGTTAGATAATTTAACTTAAGATTAGATTTAAAACGCCACCAAAGTTTGGAAAAAAAGGAACATTTTCTAAATTTGATATTAAATGAATTCTCAATCTCAGGGTTGCTACGGAGTTCTTCTCAAGGTGTACAGGGAGCTATTATTTCATATACACACAAATCCAATGATCAAGTTAACATAATAAGATCGTTAGAATAAACAACAAAACTAAAAAATGAATAGATGGAATGATGAAAGGTACAATGAATAACGCATAAATGAATAGGATAGCATGTAGAATCAGTGACTCACACCATTGATTACTGTCTATCAATTAAATATGTCGATTGACATTTTTACATTAAATTTAGTTCAAGAGATTTATGTACTGCCCGCCCCCCCCCCCCCCCCCCCCGGGGGTAAGATAAGGAGGGGAGAACATCTCAGAAGCTTCAGAAGCGGAGCGCTCGAGATCCCGCGATAATCTGTAACAACCACGGATTTATAAAGAGAACAACAAACACATCAAAGATTACTTTACCTGTCCGACGTTGAATTTTTGTACTGTTTGCCTCCCCTCTGTGCTTCTTCACTGCGGTTTAATGTCAGATCAGCAAGACTAAATATGTTCTACACATACGTGAAATACATTACCTATTCTATGGAAAGAAAGGACATATAATACAAGTGTCAACAAATATTACAGTGGTGACAAACAATGAGAAAGCAAAAGGCACACGCTCAACCCAGTTTGTGAGGGATTGCGCAATCTGAGATGAGGCACAGCTCGTTGCTGCCTCACATCGTGTATCTCCCTCTGTTTGAACAGGACGTGAGCAAATTCAGCGATTTTGACTATAAAAATGCTTTAAATTATTTAAATCATAAAGAAATTACATTTATAGCACAGATCAGGAGAGAAATAGTATTTGTTTTATTTTATCATTATTTATTTTTTACATTTCATGATGACAGGTGAGGCTCTGCCTCCCCTGACCGCACGTCCCTGTTCTAGGGCTATAACAATATACATATTCGTATTAAACCGTTCGTACGTGGCTTGAAAACCGAACAATAATACTAGTGCATTTGGAAAATGCAGAAGCTTCAATTGTAGGAAATACAATGTTTTCTGGGCTGTGTGACCTCTGAACCGGAACAAAAAAAAACAAAACAAAAAACAGCTGAGACTCCGCAAGTGTTCTGGGTGGCTACGCTAACTAGCTTAACGGGAAAACAACAGCAGCAACACGCATTCTGCTACACACTCAAGGGTAATTCAGATATTAGATGTTAAAAAACAAACGCAGTTGACTTACCGAATGCTGTTCCTCCTTTCTCTGTTGACAAAGAGTTTCATCCCAGTTAAATCCCAACTCACAAATCCGTTTCTCCTCCTCATTCAGCCATTGAGTTTTTAAAAAACAAAGCTAGGTAAAAATAATAATAATCTACACCAAGCAAAATGCAAAAAATGTCATAATTTCTTCCATATCTTTCAATTTAAACTCTCACTACTCCGACTAAGCCTCTGCTTCGGTTTCGTTTTCCAATAGTCACGTGCTCGCCCACTGACCAATCACAGCACACGCTGCACCTCACTGCAGCGCTGCACCTAGAAACTGAGCTGTGTGTTAATGCTGACGTACTTGTAGGCCAGCTAGCAGGCTCTGGCACATCAAAGAATACGCCCAACATGTCAAACTAAAGATCTGATTGGTTGAAGACTATGACAATCAACAATATCGTCCCCATTCACTTAAACTGCAAAGGGATTCACTTGTGAGTCTGCAGGCCTCGGGCCTCTCTTCTTACCTAGAGACACAGAGGTGAAATCTGATTGGATAAAAGCTCTACTTAAAACAAGCTGCACTGGAAGCAGAGCAACTGAGGAAGACAGTAGCTGTGCAATGAGAAAATAAGATAATGGGAAAAATATTTTTATAAATTACAATACATGTAGTGTATTTAAGAAAAATTATAAAATTATAAAATAGCTATAACTTTGTGATTCTGTTTAGGCCAGCATAGAAGGCTTTGCAGGCACTGACGGCCCACCACTGGGTCTTATAGATCATAAATCGGTTTGAGTGTCAAGATTGACCCCACGTCTTATCTTGAGTCAGTCCAGGCACATGGTAACATGAGAGTTCAACCATTAAGTGACCTATAGGTTCCTGAGAGCAGTCTCTGGACGAAGTTTATCAGTTCAGATTGTGTCTTTATTGTTTGCTACACTATAATATATATGATTGTAGTTCAAGACCGTTGTGGTCTCTAGAAGATGACTCCTACTGACTTTGGCGATCACCTGACTTTTCCTCTAGAACGAGATGGTGACGAGATGACTCCCCGTCATTTCAGCTGCACAACTGCAGCACAAACAACTGCAAGATTGACTTCTTCATTCTATCGAGAGGCATCAATGTGTTTATGCACATTTTAACGTAAAGAGGAAGGAAGCCTGATAACAGCTTGATAACTGTTTAACATAACTGTACCAACCCCAGAAGGCACAAGCTGACTTCAAAGACAACATCCTCCTTTTTAAAGTAGAAATGTTTCTGGTGACTTACTGACATAAAGTGTTTCTGATCTACCTGCTGATTTAACAGAGAGGAGCAGCTATGATTTCAACAGCAGCAGCCAGTGGATTTGTTGTCTTCCTTCTCTCTGTACAAGGTACTGTACATCTACATTTATATTGTGAGGCCGTTAGTGCACCTCAGGAAAACAGAGGAAGGTGTGTTTTCAGTTAATAAACAGATTTGATGTTATTAAATGTGGTGCAACATTCACTTTTCTTTCTTTAGATTGAAGTCTTTACAGGACGACCAACACAGAGCTGTTTTTAACACCAGCAGCATTTCTGTACACTTGTACCTTAACATCATAAACTGTATAAACTGAAGAATTGTGCACCATTAAAGACAGTAAAGTTGTGTTTATGTGGATGAAAGTAATGACTGTACGAACATTAACAAAGAAAAAATGCTCTGAATAATTTATAATTTATTAAATTCATCATTTTGTGGAACTTCCTTCAATCGTTCAGTCAGCGTTTCTATTCATTAAACATAGAAGCTGTAAGAGTCGTATCTTAAAGGTGCAGTGTTTAGGATTTGGTGACATGTAGAAGTGAAGTTGCACATTCTAGTTGCTTTCATCTCTTTGTAATCGCTTTGCCTCTTTGTAGTCGTTTTATGTTTCTTTCTGGTCATTTTGAGTCTCTTCCTGGTTGGTTTGTGTTCTAATATTTAATGTACAGCTTTTATTATCTTATTCACTGTGTTTAAGTTGACAGGTTCAATACACTGTTCTCCCGTCACTGAGGCCTTTGTATGATGTTCTGCCTCATTGCACTTAGAGATAAGAGATATCACGTTTATATTGTTGACTGTTTCTTTAAACTATAAAAACTCATGTAAAACTAAATGATTTGCATATTTCTCCAAACCTCTGTTCACTTTGGCATGAAACAGAAAAAATTAAAACAGTATGAACACATTTTTTAAATTAAACATTATGAATACAGCACCGTGATATCAGGAAAACATTCTGGTTTACTAAAGAGAAATACTATGAACATGTGGATCTGAGAACAGACTGGAAGTATTCAGGTCGTGTGCAGTACAGATGTTTTGAGAAGAAGTGCACTCTGATCATCACAGACCTGAGAGAGAGCGACTCAGTTAAATACAAGTTCAGTTTCATGACAAACCAACCAAAAGATAAATATACCGGTTCACCTGGAGTCACTTTGTCCGTCACAGGTAACATTTTAATTTACATGTTAATCATCTCCAAATGTTCAACATCTAGAGAACTAGAATATAAATGTCTTGTGTGAATGTTGACAGTTTAATAAAATAACATTCCTGATACTTCTTCTCACTTCCAGGTTTCCAGGTGGAGGTGAGCAGATCATATTCAAATCCTACCTTCATGGATCTGAAGTGTATCAGCAGTCATGTTCTGCCTGATCGTCCTTCCTACGTCTGGTACAAGAACGGAAATTACATCAGGACAGGATCTTCTCCTATTTCAGTCATCCGTGGCGATGTAGACAGCTATTCCTGTGCTTTAAGCGGATATGAGAATCAGCGTTCTCCTTCACTGTGTAAGTTTACTCCACTGTGTCTGAGCCTGTGGAGGTTCAACAACATTTCATATGGCAGCACCAGACTGGCACTGTATGTGACTTTAGAGGTACCAAAAATATTAAGCACAACATTCCTCAGGAGGTAGAGCTGTGGTCCACTAATCAGAGGGTCGGTGGTTCAAACCCTGGCCCCTCAGTCTACATGTAGAAGTGTCACACACACACACTGACACAACAATACAATTATAATCACAGCTGTAAACACACTGAAGTCTTCTAACAGCTGTTTATTTATGAATTAATGGTGTTATTAAAAGAAACAAAAAGAAAAACTAGAACTAGTAAAAGAAACATCATGAGAAAAATAATAATCAGATAAACTGTCTGTTGTTTGCTTTCTTTTGTTTGTGTTTTATTGGAGTTAATTAAACATTTTTAACTGAGACAGAATGTAAACTGTTAGTCATTCATCATGTTTGTGGTAATACATCTGAAAACATGAGTGCTGCTACCAGTGGCGGCTGGTCCATAGAGGGCGCTAGGGCGCCGCCCCCCCTAGAGCTACAAAAAATAAAAATAAAAATAAAAATAAAAATATAAATAAAAATAAAATTTTAAATAAAAATAAACTATACAAATTGTCAATATTTGTGTTTTTGAAACATGGAATCACCCAGTAATATGTGTAAAATATGATATCTGCGGTAAATATATGCTTTTCCTGCACGTCCTCTCTGCCTGTCTGCTCTTCCTCTCTGTGTGTGCGCGTCTCAGCTGGCTGGGGCGCTGGAAAAACTGCCCCAAAGAGGCGGGTCTATAAAGCAGTTTAGCCAATGCTGAGTAAAGATATAAATGAGTGACATACAATTCAGCCAATCAGCGTCCTCAAATAGATTCAGCTTGGGGCAGTTTTTTTCCTGCCCCAAGCTGCGCGTTCTCGTCAGGAGAAGTCTCTACAGGAGAGCGCCAGTGTGAGCACTACTCCTCCAAGACCCGTTTGAGAGGAGAACTGAGAGGAGAAACTACTGAAAGAGCTGATCCCAGATCAGCCTGACCTCACAATCAGACAGCAGACTAGCAGGAAAGAGAAGCAGTACATGAAGCTTCTCTACTAGCTGTACACCAGACAGGTTTGACTAGCTGGATGACGTCATGATAATAACTTATTTATCTTTTTAAAACAACGGGGACAGAACCAGCATGGACAGTTAGGGAGTGAGGGACATGAAGCACCTGTCTGAGAAATGGATATATAGTTATATATATATATATATATATTATTATATATATATATATATATATATATATATATATATATATATATATATATATATATATATGTATGTATGTATGTGTGTGTGTGTGTGTGTGTGTGTGTTTTATATTATAGTGAATATTATTATATGACATATATATTATTATATTATACAGAATATTATATGATATATATATTATTATATTATGCAGAATATTATATGATATATATATATATATTATTATATTATACAGAATATTATTATATGTTATATATATTATATTATACTGAATTCCCTGTGAGGGTGACTAAAATAAGATGTCCTGACGTGTTTGTGAAAGTGTTATTTACTGCTTTTTTTCGTGTTGGAATAAATGTTAAATATTTAACTGCAAAGTAGTAATGCGCGTTTGATACCTTAATTTGTTTGCATTAAATCATTCTGGGATGTTTGCTGAAATTGATTGGATGTGGCACAGCCCTACCAAGAACATTTTCCACCAGCCGCCACTGGCTGCTACAATAACAGAGGCTGGATAAAATAATATGATTTTCATACAGTCTGTTTAGCTGACTCAGCTGAATTATTTACAGAACATAACTAGAAGTGATCTGCCAGCTGGGTGAAGAAACAATCAATAACTCCGTACAACAGCTAGAAGTGAGAGGACAGACTCAGCTAACGACACAAGCAGCATCTAAAGAGAAGAATGTGTGGAGTTGTTGAACATTAAAAATGATTAAAGGCTTCTTATTGACAGTTTACACCAGCAGGAGTCTCAACTGTGACAGCTCCAGGATCAGCACTCTGGACAGCTGCTGTGATAAATAATAGGGATCGTCTGAAACAAACAAACTGAAATATTCATTACAATTATAAATATTCTTTGATAACATATTATAATCTTTAAGTATGTTTATTCATATCTCCTCCAGATGCTCCAAAGCTTCTCTCTGTGTCCGTGAGTCCCTCTGCTGAGATAGTGGAGGGCAGCTCAGTGACTCTGACCTGTAGCAGTGATGCTAACCCAGCAGCTAACTACACCTGGTACAAGGAGGATGGAAATCCAGACCCTCCTCCTCCCAGTAAAGAACCTCAGCTTGTCTTCAGCTCCATCCAGTCCTCTGACTCTGGACAGTATTACTGTAGAGCTGAGAACCAGCAGGGGATGAAGAGATCTGAATTCATCTCTATTGATGTGAAATGTGAGTGAAACAGATTATTAAAAGATAACAAACATCTTAAATCTGTCCAGTCTTTGCAAGAGAAGATTTCACTGATCATAACTACTTTCTTCAGCTCTACTTGCTTCACATTCAGTCTGCTGTAATTCAGAGTTTTATTCCATTTTGGGACCCAGATTCAAACCGTCACAAATCTATTTTTCAGACCACCTTCAAAATCTGAAATGCTGCTACAGACAAACATTCCCGGTTTATTATTCAAATACCACTTGTTCTTCTGTATGAACACAATCTTAACCTAGAATAATCTCTGTTAACACGTCTCCTCCAGATGCTCCAAAGCTTCCCTCTGTGTTGGTGAGTCCCTCTGCTGAGATAGTGGAGGGCAGCTCAGTGACTCTGACTTGTAGCAGCGATGCTAACCCAGCAGCTAACTACACCTGGTACAAGGAGGATGGAAATCAAGACCCTCCTCCTCTCAGTAAAGAACCTCAGCTTGTCTTCAGCTCCATCCAGTCTGACTCTGGACAGTATTACTGTAGAGCTGAGAACCAGCTGGGGACGAAGAGATCTGAATTCATCTCTATTGATGTGAAATGTGAGTGTAACACAATCCTACCACAGTGAAGCACGTGAAAGAGAGACTGAATACATTATTACAACACAATAAAAACTACTGTGTCAGTTTGAACCCAGTTTGGGTCAATTGTGTATTTTTTAGAGAGTAAGAGGAAGATAGAATCATCAGGTGGAGTTGGCGCAGCACTGACATCCAATCTTACAAGTACTTCTCATGGTTGGAGTTGTATTTAGGTTTCAGGAAAGTTCCTGTCTGTGTGTAACGATGGGCCCTCTGTCAGATGCATCATGTTGTCATTTACTTAAAGGTGCAATGTGTAAGATGTAGCCACATGCTCCAAAGATATGGGGCAGCTTTTCACCTCTACTACTGGGTTCATACAATGTGAGAAGAATTTTGAGTTACATTTTGTTGTGATGCATGTGGGAGGCCACAGAAACGGGCCATGGAGAGGAAACGTGTTTCATGTTCAGGTCTATTAGTGGTTACTTTAGCTTTCCTTATATTTATACATTTACATAGTAACCACAGTACTGTGTTGTTGTTCCTCCTACAGTCCACGTCTAAAAACTGGCCTCTACACAAAGATTCATAAGTTGTCTCTCTTTCTTCCTCCAGATGCTCCAAAGCTTCTCTCTGTGTCCGTGAGTCCCTCTGC